>CM064565.1:17053944-17087920 GCA_032716605.1 Paralithodes platypus | reverse complement strand
GCCCCGCGGGTTAACGCACACATTTTATGGTGCCATAACTTGGACTTTTATACTATGGAGCTTGCTGACACACTGATAAAATGTTTAAGACAACACATTATATATATATATATATATATATATATATATATATATATATATATATATATAAATATATATATATATATATATATATATATATATTGTTACGTATCTTGATCCTCAAGTGGTTAACTTGATGAATCTAGATAGCACAGAGATATATATTAAGGTATCAGTCAGCTGAAGGCAAAACAAAAGTAAAATCTAATAAAATAATTTCCTGTTGTTGCTTCCTTTCCTTTTGGATCTTAGGACTTAGTATCCTTTATTGACTGATACTCTTTAATTATGAAAAATACTGAAACTAATTAAAGTCATGTAGTATTTATAAAGAATTATTATTTAACCGAAGCTTAGTAGGCTATGGTTATGAACCGAATAAGTTATAGCTAAAGAAGGACTATTAATTTTATAAAAAGTCTTGAAAGATAAATATTAAAGTAAGAATATTTCTGTCTCTTACCCTTTTTTAAATGAATAGATAGTTTTTAATATGTCCTTTTATTTATATTTAATGTAATTATTCTTGGTTCTTGTCTTACGTTAATAGGATTATATTATTATTATCATCAGGAGTAATATCAAAGTCACATAAAAAGTTAGATATATATTTAATAATTAGTTAAATGTATTTCTTAACCACGTAACATTGAGGTTTGATTATGAGTAAATGAAGTTACAGGATCGCTTCATAGATTCGATTCAGGTCTCACTCAAATAATATGAAAAGCAAAATATAATATTTTGAAGCTAAAAGAATTTTCTTCAGCTTAGGAAATCACTAGAAGTAATATTAACACAGCCATGTTAGTCTAAGGCGATATTACTAATATGAGACAATAGCATCACCGTACTAAGCACCGTTAAGCAATGTAAGCTTAATTCAAAGAAAATGAAAGAACTCGTAAGTATTAATATAAAACAATAGTATTACTTTCATCATAACCCAATTACTTAAAGAGTTGCTTTAGTCCACAAGTTAGTCAACTAAAATAGTTAAGTACATAATAATAGCGTTAACGTTAAATCCCAATCAAATAGTTACGTACATAATAGTAGCGTTAACGTTAAAGTTAACGTTAATTCCCAATCAAATAGTTAAACACATAATAGTAGCGTTCACGTTAATTCCCAATCACATATCTCACTAACCAACATAACGTAAGTGTTTACACCGAACACACTTAACACACATTTATATAATCTGACTGACAGTCACAATCCCATTATAATACTTCACCCCGTCTTCCTCCAGCTGCAAGTTCACCTTCCCCAACTCCAAATGAGACTGATTTGAATGCCCACAACTCGGGTCTTATATACCAAACAATGATGGTGTAGGAACGAATCAGGAGGCGGGGGTTGGTGCGCGCTCCAATCATAGCTCCTCGAGTCGCATAACAGGTGCATGGTGCCCTCCCAGCTCCTGGCGTCGATCATACGTCATAGCGTCATCGAGGTAGTTTGCAGGGTCCCCTATGACGCACGCAGGTGTGAAGGCTAGTTTGCTGGTATGGGGCGAGCTGGTTTCCCACTCGCTAGTTCGCTCGCTAGTCTGCTTCACCGTTTGGGTAGTTTGGCTCCTTCAACTCTAATTCTAACTCTTAAATTAACATACAGGGCTCCGTATGTCAGACCTCCCCCTAGAAAAGAGTTTAAGGAGTATAGTACATAATATTAAACATAATACATAAATAGATTCACCACCAGATTGGCAACAGCAAGATTATAATGAGGATATAATAAGGATATCACCCAAAGTAGGCAACGTCTCCAGGTACCACATCAGAACATAGCCGGAACGTAGCTGGAGCGTTATTCGAACTGCAAGGCATCTCACAGCTGAAGGCTTAAAAGCGCACTACAAAAGCATGATATTTACCTCGCTACAAGGGAGAGCTAATTGCCAAAATCCTCTCATTAAATTAAACTTACTGCTGCATGAGGCCAACCTGGTAAATGTAATCTTTAACAGATACGTGATAGGCAATCGGCTAGCACGTTCTGGACCCCCTTAATATGTTTGACATCCAGGGAGTATTCCTGCAGCAACAAACTCCACCTGGTCAGTCGTTGGTTTTTATTTTGGAACCTATGCAAAAATTTTAAGGGGTGATGGTCAGTATATACAGTGATGGCACCAGAGGCAGATTGCACATAGACAGCAAAGTATTGAAGGGATAAAATTAATGCTAACAGCTCCTTCTCAATGACTGAATAGTTACGTTGGGCAGAATTTAATTTTTTACTGAAATAGCACACAGGATGCAATACCTCACAGTCGTCTTCCTGGAGCAACACTGCACCAACCCCGGTATTGCTCGCATCCACTGCCAGGGAAAAAGATCTGTTAAAATCAGGAGCTCGGAGTACAGGATAATTAGATAATATATATTTGGTAGCAATAAAGGCCTCTTCACATTCAGAGGACCACACAAACTTCACATCCTTACGGAGAAGATCTGTCAGGGGAGCTGTCAACTTTGAAAAATTTATAATGAAACGCCTATAATAGCCAATCATGCCTAGGTACCTTTGGATATGTTTCTTAGTGCTAGGAGTTGGGAATTCTAGAATAGACTCTACCTTTGCTTGAGGAGGTGCAACCTGCCCCTGACCTACCGTATATCCTAGATACTGGACCGTACTCTTTACAAAGGTGCATTTCTTAAGATTAACCACCAGATTGGCATCAGCAAGATTTAAGAATAGCAATCTAAGTTGGTAAAGATGCTCCTCCCATGACTGTGAAAAGATAAGAATATCATCGATGTAGACAACGCACCCAGGTACCCCTTCAGTCACCAAATTCATGAGGCGCTGGAATGTAGCTGGGGCGTTTTTCAAGCCGTAGGGCATTACGTTACAGCAGAAGGCTTGATTGTTGACTACAAAGCATGATATTTCCCTCGCTCTAGGGGTGAGAGCTACTTGCCAATATCCCTTCATCAAGTCAATCTTGCTGATATAGGTGGCTGTACCAATCTGGTCAATGCAGTCGTCGATCCGTGGCAGTGGGTAGGTATCGTTCTTTGTGACAGCATTGACTTGCCTATAGTCCATACATAACCTATGGCTCCCGTCTGGCTTTGGCACAAGTATGACCGGACTACTCCACTGGCTTAAGGCCCTAGTGATCAGTTCATTAGATAACATAAAGTCAAGCTCGACCTGCAGTATACTCCTGCGTTGTGGCGAGACACGGTAGGGGGATAGTTTAATGGGAGTTGCATCCCCTACGTCGATGTCGTGCACGGCCAAAGAAGTGAGCCCTGGAGTATCACGGAACACACTGGGAGACTGAGATAAAACAGAGATTAGTTGGTTCGCTTGATCAGAGGGAAGATGACATAGTTTAGATGGTAATTCCCTCAAGCCACTGAATTATACTGAAAGTTGGATAGGCTACATGACAAGTCAAAGTCTGCATGGATACCTTCAGGCTCTGGAACAGTCTGTTGCGGGTCAGTAAGAGAACTGAAGACTTCGTCCGCACCAGGCTGTTCACAGGTCCTGACATTCACTGCCACAGTGGGAGAATCTGGAGGAGAGGAATCAGGGGACCTATGGTAGGGCTTCAACATATTTATATGGAATACTTGCGTGGGCTTTCTCCTGTCTGGGGTAGTTACTAGATAATCGGTAATGCTCACCCTCCGAATGATCTTATATGGGCCCCTGAACTTGGCAGATAAAGGTTGGCCAAAAAGGGGGAGCAGGACCAAAACCTCATCACCGGGCTTAAACTCCCTCTCACGGGCTTTTCTGTCATACCATTTCTTCATGGAGCTTTTAGCCACGGTCAAGTTTTGAGCGGCAAACTCACATGAGGATCTCAGCCGGGTTTTGAAATCTGAAACATACTTGAGGAGGTTTTGGTTCCCCTCCTGGCCAACTAGGCTATCCTGCAATAGTTGCAAAGGACCTCTTACCTGGTGACCGAAAACTAGCTCATTAGGGGAAAAACCCAGGGATTCAGTTGGAACCTCACGAGTAGCAAATAAAAGAAAAGGTACCCCCTTATCCCACTCAACTCCGGTCTCTGTACAATACTTACGTAACATTCCCTTTAATGTCTGATGATATCGTTCGAGAACCCCTTGACTCTCTGGGTGGTAGGTGCTAGACTTTACATGCTCGATACCCAACTCCTTCAGGGACTGCTGGAAAATGTTAGAGGTAAAATTAGTTCCTTGATCACTTTGCACCTCATGGGGGAAACCCATTCTGGTGAAGAATTTGAGCAGTTCCTTGATAACAGTTGGAGCAGAGGTAGTCCTTAAGGGTATAGCCTCTGGGTAGCGAGTTGCCATGTCCATGATAGTTAATAAATAAATGTTACCTTGGGAAGTCTTAGGCAATGGGCCTACAATGTCCACTACCACCCGAGTAAAAGGATTCTCGAAAACGGGCAAGGGCACCAGAGGATGTACAGGCACCTTCTGATTGGGTTTTCCTGTCATCTGGCAAGTGTGACACACTCTACAACACTCCACTACATCTGCACGCATTCCTGGCCAGTAAAAGTGGGCTCTGATTCTGTCTAGAGTTTTTCTCACACCTAGGTGTCCTGCCAATGGTATACAATGTGCCATTTCCATGATATCTCTACGACAAGGTTTGGGGACTACTACTTGATGGACGTCCCAAGCCCCGTCATCGATTGGTCTGTGTGGCGGTCTCCATCTTCGCCACAATACTCCTCCTTTGAGGTAGAAACATTCACCACCCTCCTTCTCACATTCCTCTTCACTCACGGACCTGGCAGCTAACTCCTTGCATTCACTATCATCTCTCTGTAGCTCTACCAGGCCACTAGGACAATTTGGAGGGGTTTCATGGTCATCGTTAGGGTCAAGATGAGCCATAAAGGTGTCAGATAAATCCACCTCAGTCACATCATCAGGCACAGTTGGAGCGTCATTCACACTCTCATCATCCCTTTCATCAACTCTTACATTCGGTACATTTCTGTCTGAGGGAACTGCTACTTGAGACATTGAACGTGTGACAGCACACACAGGGAAAACTGTTGGCATCTCCTTTTCGAGCTCACCGGTTAGTGGCTCGTTAACAGGGGAAAGTGACAAAATGGGGTCTGGTCGGACCTTCTCACCTGCTACATCATTCCCCAAAAGGAGTGTTACCCCAGGCACAGGGATATCTTGGGACCTACACAAAGCTATGGTGGCCTCACCCTGTAGTAACTCACATTCAATTTCGCCTTTTACCAAGTATGCATAAAACTGGCCTCCAGCACCTCTCATTACAACTGGTTCGCCAGGTGGGCACTCAGTGTAAGGATTCACCATGAGGGTGCTAGTAGAACCTGTGTCTCTCAGAATTTTTACCTCATGCATACAACCATTTAATCTCACGTTGCCAGATGAAATAAAGGGACGGTAACTGTCCTGCACTGATGGTGAAATTATTATTGGCTTAACCCTAGTGGGTTGCACCACACATGCTACTACACCCCTGTCTAGATGATTTACGTTAGCTGCTAGGTACTCCTTCTGTCGAGAGTCCTGCATTAAAGGAACTTTTGGTGCTAGGTACTCCTTCTGTCGGGAGTCCTGCATTACAGGCACATATGGAATTTGAGATACGGCGGCAACTGTCTGCCCCGATCTCTCGGTTTTCTCCTTGGCCCAGCACTGATAAGCTAGGTGGCCTCTCTTGCCACAAAAAGTACATACTTTAGGGGATACGGGAACGTTCCCTCTTTGAGCATTACTATTAGTTTGGGGCCCACCTCTGTTACCATTGCCCTGAGTCGCATTTTTAGTTGGGGGAACAATTCTATTTTGGCTAGCTGGGGAAGACGTTATAGGCTTGTGACTGGGTCTGTCAGATTTGTGATTGGGATACTTAAAATTAGAACTAGAATTATCGTAGGGCTTCTTTCCACGAAATTTGTTGTTGAGCACGTATGTGTCAGCCATGTCAGCGGCGTCAGCAAGACAATCTACCTTTTTCCCCTTTAAATGATAGGATACAGAAGAATCAATTTTCCATAGGAAATTTTCTAACAGGACCAACTCCTTCAGATCGTTGTAGCTTGTGACTTTCTTACTCTTGACCCAATGATTGAAAGTTTTAGTCATGGTCCTGGCAAATACCTTATGGGTTTCTTCTACTTTCTTCTGGTTTTTACGGAAAGATTGCCTGTAAGCCTCAGGCTGCAATTGATAGGTTTTTAGGATAGCTTCTTTGAGATTGTCATAATCCTGCCTAACTTCTGCTACTTCTGACAAATACGTGGCTCGAGCCTGCCCTGTCAAAACAGTTTGTAACATAAAAGGCCATTGATCTCTTGTCCACTTCATACCTCCAGCAACTTCCTCAAACAAAACAAAGAAATCCTGCACATTATCCTCAGTGAAAGGTGGAATGACACTAGTCATAGTCAATCCCAGAGGGGGAGCAATTAAGGGAGCATTTGTATTGACATTTAGTTGAGCCGTACGATATTGATATTCACATTGTTCGGTCGTTGCACTGGCATTTATTCTGGCTAGTTCTATACTTGCGTTGGCTTGTTCGGTATTTAGTCTGGCTTGTTCGGTCTTTGCTTCGTTATTCTGGCTAGTTCTATTATTTTTAGTTTGGCTTGTTCTAGTTCGAATATTTGATCACCGGTCAAACCAGGTGGCAATTGTTCATCAAGTTGGCTAGGTTTACTAGGGATCCCACCAACTGCTCCGTCACCCTCCCCGCCTTCTACAGGGAACAGGTGGGTTTTTATGGTCTGAGCCACCTCTACTTTAGACATGTTTGAGACAGTTAATTGGAGATGTGAGGCAAGCACTTTCAGTTCGGATTTTGACAGACAGTCAATATCAGGGGCTGTGGGTTCTGATTCTATGAAAACTCGAGCATCTTCTTCATTAATTAGTTGAGGCATGATTAATATTTGATTTTTAAGTAGTGAAACGTTAATGAAACTGAGTGAAACTGTATGAAACGAATCCTGGCAAGGTCGCCACTCTTCTGTTACGTATCTTGATCCTCAAGTGGTTAACTTGATGAATCTAGATAGCACAGAGATATATATTAAGGTATCAGTCAGCTGAAGGCAAAACAAAAGTAAAATCTAATAAAATAATTTCCTGTTGTTGCTTCCTTTCCTTTTGGATCTTAGGACTTAGTATCCTTTATTGACTGATACTCTTTAATTATGAAAAATACTGAAACTAATTAAAGTCATGTAGTATTTATAAAGAATTATTATTTAACCGAAGCTTAGTAGGCTATGGTTATGAACCGAATAAGTTATAGCTAAAGAAGGACTATTAATTTTATAAAAAGTCTTGAAAGATAAATATTAAAGTAAGAATATTTCTGTCTCTTACCCTTTTTGAAATGAATAGATAGTTTTCTTATATGTCCTTTTATTTATATTTAATGTAATTATTCTTGGTTCTTGTCTTACGTTAATATTATATTATTATTATCATCAGGAGTAATATCAAAGTCACATAAAAAGTTAGATATATATTTAATAATTAGTTAAATGTATTTCTTAACCACGTAACATTGAGGTTTGATTATGAGTAAATAAAGTTACAGGATCGCTTCATAGATTCGATTCAGGTCTCACTCAAATAATATGAAAAGCAAAAATAATATTTTGAAGCAAAAGAATTTTCTTCAGCTTAGGAAATCACTAGAAGTAATATTAACACAGCCATGTTAGTCTAAGGCGATATTACTAATATGAGACAATAGCATCACCGTACTAAGCACCGTTAAGCAATGTAAGCTTAATTCAAAGAAAATGAAAGAACTCGTAAGTATTAATATAAAACAATAGTATTACTTTCATCATAACCCAATTACTTAAAGAGTTGCTTTAGTCCACAAGTTAGTCAACTAAAATAGTTAAGTACATAATAATAGCGTTAACGTTAAATCCCAATCAAATAGTTACATACATAATAGTAGCGTTAACGTTAATTCGCAATCAAATAGTTAAACACATAATAGTAGCGTTCACGTTAATTCCCAATCAAATAGTTAAGCACATAATAGTAGCGTTCACGTTAATTCCCAATCACATATCTCACTAACCAACATAACGTAAGTGTTTACACCGAACACACTTAACACACATTTATATAATCTGACTGACAGTCACAATCCCATTATAATACTTCACCCCGTCTTCCTCCAGCTGCAAGTTCACCTTCCCCAACTCCAAATGAGACTGATTTGAATGCCCACAACTCGGGTCTTATATACCAAACAATGATGGTGTAGGAACGAATCAGGAGGCGGGGGTTGGTGCCTGCTCCAATCATAGCTCCTCGAGTCGCATAACAGGTGCCTGGTCCACTCACAGCTCCTGGCGTCGATCATACGTCATAGCATCGGTCATCGAGGTAGTTTGCAGGGTCCCCTATGACGCACGCAGGTGTGAAGGCTTGTTTCCAGGTATGCGCGCGAGCTAGTTTCCCCACTCGCTTGGTCGCTCGCTAGTCTGCTTCACCGTTTGGGTAGTTTGGCTCCTTCAACTCTAATTCTAACTCTTAAATTAACATACAGGGCTCCGTATGTCAGACCTCCCCCCTAGAAAAGAGTTTAAGGAGTATAGTACATAATAGTAAACATAATACATAAATAGATTCACCACCAGATTGGCAACAGCAAGATTATAATGAGGATATAATAAGGATATCACCCAAAGTAGGCAACGTCTCCAGGTACCACATCAGAACATAGCCGGAACGTAGCTGGAGCGTTATTCGAACTGCAAGGCATTATCTCACAGCTGAAGGCTTGAAAGCGCACTACAAAAGCATGATATTTACCTCGCTACAAGGGAGAGCTAATTGCCAAAATCCTCTCATTAAATTAAACTTACTGCTGCATGAGGCCAACCTGGTAAATGTAATCTTTAACAGATACGTGATAGGCAATCGGCTAGCACGTTCTGGACCCCCTTAATATGTTTGACATCCAGGGAGTATTCCTGCAGCAACAAACTCCACCTGGTCAGTCGTTGGTTTTTATTTTGGAACCTATGCAAAAATTTTAAGGGGTGATGGTCAGTATATACAGTGATGGCACCAGAGGCAGATTGCACATAGACAGCAAAGTATTGAAGGGATAAAATTAATGCTAACAGCTCCTTCTCAATGACTGAATAGTTACGTTGGGCAGAATTTAATTTTTTACTGAAATAGCACACAGGATGCAATACCTCACAGTCGTCTTCCTGGAGCAACACTGCACCAACCCCGGTATTGCTCGCATCCACTGCCAGGGAAAAAGATCTGTTAAAATCAGGAGCTCGGAGTACAGGATAATTAGATAATATATTTGGTAGCAATAAAGGCCTCTTCACATTCAGAGGACCACACAAACTTCACATCCTTACGGAGAAGATCTGTCAGGGGAGCTGTCAACTTTGAAAAATTTATAATGAAACGCCTATAATAGCCAATCATGCCTAGGTACCTTTGGATATGTTTCTTAGTGCTAGGAGTTGGGAATTCTAGAATAGACTCTACCTTTGCTTGAGGAGGTGCAACCTGCCCCTGACCTACCGTATATCCTAGATACTGGACCGTACTCTTTACAAAGGTGCATTTCTTAAGATTAACCACCAGATTGGCATCAGCAAGATTTAAGAATAGCAATCTAAGTTGGTAAAGATGCTCCTCCCATGACTGTGAAAAGATAAGAATATCATCGATGTAGACAACGCACCCAGGTACCCCTTCAGTCACCAAATTCATGAGGCGCTGGAATGTAGCTGGGGCGTTTTTCAAGCCGTAGGGCATTACGTTACAGCAGAAGGCTTGATTGTTGACTACAAAGCATGATATTTCCCTCGCTCTAGGGGTGAGAGCTACTTGCCAATATCCCTTCATCAAGTCAATCTTGCTGATATAGGTGGCTGTACCAATCTGGTCAATGCAGTCGTCGATCCGTGGCAGTGGGTAGGTATCGTTCTTTGTGACAGCATTGGCTTGCCTATAGTTCATACATAACCTATGGCTCCCGTCTGGCTTTGGCACAAGTATGACCGGACTACTCCACTGGCTTAAGGCCCTAGTGATCAGTTCATTAGATAACATAAAGTCAAGCTCGACCTGCAGTATACTCCTGCGTTGTGGCGAGACACGGTAGGGGGATAGTTTAATGGGAGTTGCATCCCCTACGTCGATGTCGTGCACGGCCAAAGAAGTGAGCCCTGGAGTATCACGGAACACACTGGGAGACTGAGATAAAACAGAGATTAGTTGGTTCGCTTGATCAGAGGGAAGATGACATAGTTTAGATGGTAATTCCCTCAAAGCCACTGAATTATACTGAAAGTTGGATAGGCTACATGACAAGTCAAAGTCTGCATGGATACCTTCAGGCTCTGGAACAGTCTGTTGCGGGTCAGTAAGAGAACTGAAGACTTCGTCCGCACCAGGCTGTTCACAGGTCCTGACATTCACTGCCACAGTGGGAGAATCTGGAGGAGAGGAATCAGGGGACCTATGGTAGGGCTTCAACATATTTATATGGAATACTTGCGTGGGCTTTCTCCTGTCTGGGGTAGTTACTAGATAATCGGTAATGCTCACCCTCCGAATGATCTTATATGGGCCCCTGAACTTGGCAGATAAAGGTTGGCCAAAAAGGGGGAGCAGGACCAAAACCTCATCACCGGGCTTAAACTCCCTCTCACGGGCTTTTCTGTCATACTATTTCTTCATGGAGCTTTTAGCCACGGTCAAGTTTTGAGCGGCAAACTCACATGAGGATCTCAGCCGGGTTTTGAAATCTGAAACATACTTGAGGAGGTTTTGGTTCCCCTCCTGGCCAACTAGGCTATCCTGCAATAGTTGCAAAGGACCTCTTACCTGGTGACCGAAAACTAGCTCATTAGGGGAAAAACCCAGGGATTCAGTTGGAACCTCACGAGTAGCAAATGAAAGAAAAGGTACCCCCTTATCCCACTCAACTCCGGTCTCTGTACAATACTTACGTAACATTCCCTTTAATGTCTGATGATATCGTTCGAGAACCCCTTGACTCTCTGGGTGGTAGGTGCTAGACTTTACATGCTCGATACCCAACTCCTTCAGGGACTGCTGGAAAATGTTAGAGGTAAAATTAGTTCCTTGATCACTTTGCACCTCATGGGGGAAACCCATTCTGGTGAAGAATTTGAGCAGTTCCTTGATAACAGTTGGAGCAGAGGTAGTCCTTAAGGGTATAGCCTCTGGGTAGCGAGTTGCCATGTCCATGATAGTTAATAAATAAATGTTACCTTGGGAAGTCTTAGGCAATGGGCCTACAATGTCCACTACCACCCGAGTAAAAGGATTCTCGAAAACGGGCAAGGGCACCAGAGGATGTACAGGCACCTTCTGATTGGGTTTTCCTGTCATCTGGCAAGTGTGACACACTCTACAACACTCCACTACATCTGCACGCATTCCTGGCCAGTAAAAGTGGGCTCTGAATCTGTCTAGAGTTATTCTCACACCTAGGTGTCCTGCCAATGGTATACAATGTGCCATTTCCATGATATCTCTACGACAAGGTTTGGGGACTACTACTTGATGGATGTCCCAAGCCCCGTCATCGATTGGTCTGTGTGGCGGTCTCCATCTACGCCACAATACTCCTCCTTTGAGGTAGAAACATTCACCACCCTCCTTCTCACATTCCTCTTCACTCACGGACCTGGCAGCTAACTCCTTGCATTCACTATCATCTCTCTGTAGCTCTACCAG
Organism: Paralithodes platypus; assembly: GCA_032716605.1. NCBI lineage: Eukaryota > Metazoa > Arthropoda > Malacostraca > Decapoda > Lithodidae > Paralithodes > Paralithodes platypus. The sequence goes on along the minus strand of CM064565.1, from coordinate 17,076,098 downwards.
GCCACTAGGACAATTTGGAGGGGTTTCATGGTCATCGTTAGGGTCAAGATGAGCCATAAAGGTGTCAGATAAATCCACCTCAGTCACATCATCAGGCACAGTTGGAGCGTCATTCACACTCTCATCATCCCTTTCATCAACTCTTACATTCGGTACATTTCTGTCTGAGGGAACTGCTACTTGAGACATTGAACGTGTGACAGCACACACAGGGAAAACTGTTGGCATCTCCTTTTCGAGCTCACCGGTTAGTGGCTCGTTAACAGGGGAAAGTGACAAAATGGGGTCTGGTCGGACCTTCTCACCTGCTACATCATTCCCCAAAAGGAGTGTTACCCCAGGCACAGGGATATCTTGGGACCTACACAAAGCTATGGTGGCCTCACCCTGTAGTAACTCACATTCAATTTCGCCTTTTACCAAGTATGCATAAAACTGGCCTCCAGCACCTCTCATTACAACTGGTTCGCCAGGTGGGCACTCAGTGTAAGGATTCACCATGAGGGTGCTAGTAGAACCTGTGTCTCTCAGAATTTTTACCTCATGCATACAACCATTTAATCTCACGTTGCCAGATGAAATAAAGGGACGGTAACTGTCCTGCACTGATGGTGAAATTATTATTGGCTTAACCCTAGTGGGTTGCACCACACATGCTACGACACCCCTGTCTAGATGTTTTACGTTAGCTGCTAGGTACTCCTTCTGTCGAGAGTCCTGCATTAAAGGAACTTTTGGTGCTAGGTACTCCTTCTGTCGGGAGTCCTGCATTACAGGCACATATGGAGTTTGAGATACGGCGGCAACTGTCTGCCCCGATCTCTCGGTTCTCTCCTTGGCCCAGCACTGATAAGCTAGGTGGCCTCTCTTGCCACAAAAAGTACATACTTTAGGGGATACGGGAACGTTCCCTCTTTGAGCATTACTATTAGTTTGGGGCCCACCTCTGTTACCATTGCCCTGAGTCGCATTTTTAGTTGGGGGAACATTTCTATTTTGGCAAGCTGGGGAAGACGTTATAGGCTTGTGACTGGGTCTGTCAGATATGTGATTGGGATACTTAAAATTAGAACTAGAATTATCGTAGGGTTTCTTTCCACGAAATTTGTTGTTGAGCACGTATGTGTCAGCCATGTCAGCAGCGTCGGCAAGACAATCTACCTTTTTCCCCTTTAAATGATAGGATACAGAAGAATTAATTTTCCCGAGGAAATTTTCTAACAGGACCAACTCCTTCAGATCGTTGTAGCTTGTGACTTTCTTACTCTTGACCCAATGATTGAAAGTTTTAGTCATGGTCCTGGCAAATACCTTATGGGTTTCTTCTACTTTCTTCTGTTTTTTACGGAAAGATTGCCTGCAAGCCTCAGGCTGCAATTGATAGGTTTTTAGGATAGCTTCTTTGAGATTGTCATAATCCTGCCTAACTTCTGCTACTTCTGACAAATACGTGGCTCGAGCCTGCCCTGTCAAAACAGTTTGTAACATAAAAGGCCATTGATCTTTTGTCCACTTCATACCTCCAGCAACTTCCTCAAACAAAACAAAGAAATCCTGCACATTATCCTCAGTGAAACGTGGAATGACACTAGTCATAGTTAATCCCAGAGGGGGAGCAATTAAGGGAGCATTTGTATTGACATTTAGTTGAGCCGTACGATATTGATATTCACATTGTTCGGTCATTGCACTGGCATTTATTCTGGCTAGTTCTATACTTGCGTTGGCTTGTTCGGTATTTAGTCTGGCTTGTTCGGTCTTTGCTTCGGCATTTATTCTGGCATTTATGCTGGCTTCTTCGATATTTATTCTGGCTAGTTCTATTATTTTTTAGTTTGGCTTGTTCTAGTTCGAATATTTGATCACCGGTCAAACCAGGTGGCAATTGTACATCAAGTTGGCTAGGTTTACTCGGGATCCCACCAACTGCTCCGTCACCCTCCCCGCCTTCTACAGGGAACAGGTGGGTTTTTATGGTCTGAGCCACCTCTACTTTGGACATGTTTGAGACAGTTAACTGGAGATGTGAGGCAAGCACTTTCAGTTCGGATTTTGACAGACAGTCAATATCAGGGGCTGTGGGTTCTGATTCTATGAAAACTCGAGCATCTTCTTCATTAATTAGTTGAGGCATGATTAATATTTGATTTTTAAGTAGTGAAACGGTAATGAAACTGAGTGAAACTGTATGAAACGAATCCTGGCAAGGTCGCCACTCTTCTGTTACGTATCTTGATCCTCAAGTGGTTAACTTGTTGAATCTAGATAGCACAGAGATATATATTAAGGTATCAGTCAGCTGAAGGCAAAACAAAAGTAAAATCTAATAAAATTATTTCCTGTTGTTGCTTCCTTTCCTTTTGGATCTTAGGACTTAGTATCCTTTATTGACTGATACTCTTTAATTATGAAAAATACTGAAACTAATTAAAGTCATGTAGTATTTATAAAGAATTATTATTTAACCGAAGCTTAGTAGGCTATGGTTATGAACCGAATAAGTTATAGCTAAAGAAGGACTATTAATTTTATAAAAAGTCTTGAAAGATAAATATTAAAGTAAGAATATTTCTGTCTCTTACCCTTTTTGAAATGAATAGATAGTTTTATGATATGTCCTTTTATTTATATTTAATGTAATTATTCTTGGTTCTTGTCTTACGTTAATAGGATTATATTATTATTATCATCAGGAGTAATATCAAAGTCACATAAAAAGTTAGATATATATTTAATAATTAGTTAAATGTATTTCTTAACCACGTAACATTGAGGTTTGATTATGAGTAAATAAAGTTACAGGATCGCTTCATAGATTCGATTCAGGTCTCACTCAAATAATATGAAAAGCAAAATATAATATTTTGAAGCAAAAGAATTTTCTTCAGCTTAGGAAATCACTAGAAGTAATATTAACACAGCCATGTTAGTCTAAGGCGATATTACTAATATGAGACAATAGCATCACCGTACCACGCACCGTTAAGCAATGTAAGCTTAATTCAAAGAAAATGAAAGAACTCGTAAGTATTAATATAAAACAATAGTATTACTTTCATCATAACCCAATTACTTAAAGAGTTGCTTTAGTCCACAAGTTCGTCAACTAAAATAGTTAAGTACATAATAATAGCGTTAACGTTAAATCCCAATCAAATAGTTACGTACATAATAGTAGCGTTAACGTTAATTCGCAATCAAATAGTTAAACACATAATAGTAGCGTTAACGTTAATTCCCAGTCAAATAGTTAAGCACATAATAGTAGCGTTCCCTTTAATTCCCAATCACATATCTCACTAACCAACATAACGTAAGTGTTTACACCGAACACACTTAACACACATTTATATAATCTGACTGACAGTCACAATCCCATTATAATACTTCACCCCGTCTTCCTCCAGCTGCAAGTTCACCTTCCCCAACTCCAAATGAGACTGATTTGAATGCCCACAACTCGGGTCTTATATACCAAACAATGATGGTGTAGGAACGAATCAGGAGGCGGGGGTTGGTGCCTGCTCCAATCATAGCTCCTCGAGTCGCATAACAGGTGCCTGGTCCACTCACAGCTCCTGGCGTCGATCATACGTCATAGCGTCGGGTCATCGAGGTAGTTTGCAGGGTCCCCTATGATGCATGCAGGTGTGAAGGCTTGTTTGCAGGTATGCGGGCGAGCTAGTTTCCCCACTCGCTTGGTCGCTCGCTAGTCTGCTTCACCGTTTGGGTAGTTTGGCTCCTTCAACTCTAATTCTAACTCTTAAATTAACATACAGGGCTCCGTATGTCAGAATATATATATATATATATATATATATATATATATATATATATACAGTATATACAGTAAATATATGCGATATCTGGTTGCATGGAAAGCTCAGTCTAGATATGAACAGTAGTACCAGGGTTATGAAATACATCTTGGGAGGTGCTTTTATTCAATACAACGTTTCGGACTCTCTGCGTCCATCATCAGACCTTAAAAGAGAAATGAACACAATATTTACAAACATGTAGGCAATATGAAATGACGACTGGCAAAATTCCGAGTTGACTAGGATTCACAGACAAAAAAAGGGGAACAGCTACCAAATGAAATAGTATCAAAGGAGCAAGTATAACATTTTAAGGGAGTTAAAACTATAATTTCAACCCAAAACATTAATTCAATAATGCTACCGACTTAAAACTTAAGTACTAGTAACCCCAACACAAGAAAATCCTATAAGCAAAGAAGGGGGACAGAGGTTTCGTTACCACCTATACGAGGACGTACCACTGCTTGGTGAATGCTTTCCAGTATGAGTAGGTCCGCATCGCTACCGCTACTGTCTAAGACTGAAAGTGTATTCTTATTTATAGGGTGGTCATGACTGAAAGCATGGTCCCGAATCGCCGAGTGAACAGGCTTTGGCAGTGGATAACCAGTTCTCACTGATACACCTAGATGTTCCGAAATCCTGGTTCTCAAATGTCTCTTTGTCTTACCGATATATGAAGCCTTACAGCTATCACACGTGTATTGATAAATGACAGAAGAATCAAGGAATCCTATCTTTATATCTAAACAAAATACTTATTGAACAGCTGGATTTGTTAAAATCATTCTGATATTAATTTGAGGATATAATTCACGAATGAGGGAAGTGGGCCTTTTTCGTAGTGTGAAACTTTTTGGGCCAGTATATATCTAGAGGCAGTACTAACTAAAGCTTTGTTTCCTTCCATGATTTAAATCGAGCTGTTCAATAAGTAGTTTATTTAGATATATGGATAGGATTCCTGGGGACCTTGCCTCTTCTGTCATTTATCAATACATGTATGATAGCTGTAAGGCTATACCGGCCGAAGGCCGGTTCCTTCTGAAATTAGATGTTCGCTATCGTTCGCCAGGAAAAAATTGACAGCTAAATGGCACGAAAGGTCTTAATATTGACAAAAATATGAGGCGATAGGTCTCAAAATTGCCAAACAAACAAAATGAAAGTCTTAAAACCTCCAAACTAATATGCTAAATATGAGGGAGAAGGGGGTCCAGAAAAAGCGAGTACTACCCCCTTAAACGAAATAAAGTCCTCTACTTGTAGCCAGAATAAAGCTATACGGAAGGCACTGGTACTGAAAGGGTTAAGGGGAGGTTTTACTTCCTAGACCACCATCAAGGTTTAAAAAAATCCCCTCAAGACCTCACATTGGGATAAATTTGTAATTTTTTTAGTACAAACAGGTTTGTTATTGTTCGCTAGGACAAAATCTACAACTAAATGGCACGAACGCTCTTAATTCGGGCGAAAGGTTTTAAAATCGCTAAGCAAATCGGGCGAACGTCTATAAATTTCAAAACTAATGGGGCTAAACAGGAGTGAGAAGGGGGTCCAGATTAAACAAAAACCTCGCCTTAACTATCACCACTAATCAGTACAGTAAGTTATCGGTATAATGTTTTACGTCTCATTCACTTGTGCAAAGGAATGACCACAGCAGCCCTACACTAACTGTAATGAAGATATCCCTACCAGGCTTTAGGAGGATTTTTTTTTTCCGGACATCGTTCTACCTCATGCTTAGCCTCATTGGTTTTGAGATGTTAAGACGTTCACCCCATATGTTTGGCGATTTTAAGACCTTTCGCCACATTTCTTTGTCAATATTAAGACCTTTCCTGCCAGTTATGTGTCGACATTTTCCTGGCGAGCAATAGCGAGTCTATATTATTAGGAACTAGCTTGCGGTCAGTACAATTTTCGACCGACAAATGCACAAATATATCTCGAACGAGGGTCTTGGGGTTGATATTTTAAGCTAGATAGAGGTCTAGATAGCAAACTAAAAAAATATATACCGGTACTGTATATGATACAAATAATAGAAATATTAAAATATATACCGGTACTGTATATGATACAAATAATAGAAATATTAAAATAAAAGAATCCCCTCCCCCCCCCCCTCCCCCCACACACACATAATCTATCATTACTAATCTATAAGGTAGCCTATCGGCTAAGTGGGGAGATTGTAGGCACCACTCGATCAGGGCTAGACCCAGGTGAGGTTATAGGCATGTGATAAAGAGTCGCTGGAACTCCTGTTTCATTTGCTTGGCCTCTCTTACTGATTTTATTTGTGCCTCATTTACACTGAGAGCAATCCAGCTAGCTCTCACAAACACCTCCTCCTCCTATCCACTTCACTACACTATACATGCACACCACACTTCATTCCTCCACACCAAAATTAAAAAAAAAAAAAAAAATTATGAATTCTAGCCCAGCCTAGGAGTCCCCAGGGGGGGGGGACCATAAATGCCCCCACACCCGACCGACCATCCCCTGACGACCCCACACAATTACCTGGACCTCGGCCTGTTACTCTTTATATTAATTTCTGCAACATTCGTGGACTTTCCTCTAACTTTCACTCTCTTGAGCACCATCTCTCCTCCTACAAACCTGATCTTCTCTTCCTCACCGAAACTCAGGTGTCTGTAGCAACATCCAGCAGCCCCTTCTCTGTATCCTCCTACTTTCTCTATCCTAGTTTCAAAGCCAAAGGCGGATGTTGTGCATATGTGCACAACAAACTCACTTGCTCTCGTGTTCCCGATTTCGACTCCTCTGAATTCTCAACTTTATGGCTCAAACTTTCCTGTCATTCTCTTACTAAATATTTCTGTGCTGTCTATCTTTCCCCTAACTCTAACAACTTTCCCAAATTCTTTGACTATCTAAACTCTACAGTGGAACCCATTCTATCCATTTCTCCTTTCTCAGATATCTCCATCTTAGGAGATTTCAACGTTCACCACCGCCAATGGCTCTCCTCTCACACTACTGATCCACCTGGTGAACAAGCCTACGTCTTTTCAATCCTAAATGACCTAGAGCAGTTAGTTCAGCAACCCACCCGTATCCCAGATCGCATCGGAGATCGGCCCAACATTCTTGACCTGTTTCTAACTTCTAACCCTTCTTCTTATACTGTCGATCTTTTCTCTCCTTAGGGCTCCTCCGACCATAAACTTATCTCTGTCACCTGTCCTATCTCTCCAGTACGGCCACCCGATCCTCCTAGCCGGCGGCGCTTGTGGCACTTTGGCGCTGCCGACTGGGAGACTCTTCGGCAGTACTTCTTTGATTTCCCATGGAATTATTTCTGCTTCCGTGGCCGAGGACCCTCGGAGAGTGCTGAACGCATTACTGAGGTAATCCTATCGGGCATGGAAGCATATATTCCATTCTCTTTCTCTCAGACTAATGCTAAAAAATCTTGGTTTACTCACGCCTGTTCTACTGCTGTCCGCAATAAGGAGGAAGCATTCAAACGGTACCGACGCCTTAAAACTCAAGACTCTCATTCTTCCTATGTTTCTGCCCGGAATCAAGCCAAATCTGTTCTTCGACTTGCCAAACACTCTTTCATCAATAATAAATGCACTGAACTATCCAACTCTAGCTCTTCCCAAACTTTCTGGCATCTAGCCAAAAACCTCTCCAACAATTTCTCTTCCTCGTCTTTCCCTCCCCTTTCCCACTCTGATGGCACAACCATCACTTCTTCCTCTGACAAAGCGAAACTCTTCGCTCAAACTTTTGCTAGAAACTCCACCTTGGATGATTCCGGTGCTATTCCTCCCTCTCCGCCCTCCTCTCTCTTACTTATGCCTAATATCCTAATCTCTTCTGAAGATGTACTTTCTACCCTCTCTGGGCTTAACACTAATAAGGCGTACGGTCCGGACGGTGTTCCTCCTGTTGTTCTCAAAAACTGTGCTTCCGTGCTGACTCCCTGCCTAGGCAAACTCTTTCGTCTCTGTCTATCCTCTAACTCCTTCCCTTCATGCTGGAAGTTTGCTCACATTCAACCTGTCCCAAAGAAGGGTGACCGCTCTCAACCCTCCAACTATCTTCCAATTGCTCTCATTTCTTGTCTTTCTAAAGTTTTTGAAACTATTCTTGCTTCCAAATTTCTTAAGCATTTCTCTTCTCATAATCTGCTCTCAGATCGCCAGTATGGCTTCCTTAAGGGTCGCTCTACTGGTGATCTTCTTTCATATCTTACTAACTCTTGGTCATCCTCCTTTCGGGACTTCGGTGAGACTTTTTCTATTGCATTAGACATATCGAAAGCCTTCGATAGAGTCTGGCATAAATCTTTAATTTCTAAACTACCCTCCTTCGGTTTCTATCCCTCCATCTGTGCCTTTGTCTCTAATTTCCTTTTCGGCCGTTCCATAGCCGCGGTTGTGGACGGCCATTGTTCACTTCCTCACCCTATAAACTCCGGTGTTCCTCAGGGTTCTGTCCTATCTCCTATTCTCTTTCTAATTTTTATAAATTTTCTCCTTAACTGTACCTTAATTCCCATCCATTCATACGCAGACGAATCAACCTTACACTACTCCATTACTTTTTCAGAACGCCCCAGCCAGCAATCCCTCTACGACAAATGTAATGAAGCCATAGAACTCTTAAATTCTGATCTAAATACTATTTCCAATTGGGGCAGAGAAAACCTTGTTAACTTTAATGCTTCCAAAACCCAATTTCTCCATCTATCTACCCGTCAGGATCTCCCAGCGGACTATCCCTTATTCTTCAACAATACAAAAATCAACCCTTCATCTTCTCTCAATATTCTTGGTGTCTCTTTTTGTTCTGCTTTCATTTGGAAGGACCATATTACCAGTCTTGCTAAGGCAGCCTCCCAGAAGCTGGGTGTGCTCAACCGCCTTAGGGGGTTCTTTTCCCCTGCACAGCTTCTTGCTCTGTACAGGGGCATAGTGCGCCCTTGTATTGAGTATTGTTCACATATGTGGGGAGGTTCCTCTCACACCACTCTCCTAGACAAGGTTGAAAGGAAGGCCTTTCGTATCATTAACTCCCGTCCACTCACCAACTCTCTGCAATCTCTCTCTCTCCGCCGCAATGTTGCATCTCTCTCGCTATTCTATCGCTACTATAATAATCAGTGTTCCTCAGAGCTATCCCAGTGCATACCACCTCCTTTACGTAGGGCACGTGGTACCCGTCTTGCAACTCAATCCCACCCCTACTCTGTGCAACTCTCCAACCCAAGAGTGAAACGTTACTCTCAAACTTTCTTCTACTCAACAGCTGAGCTCTGGAACTCTCTCCCAGAATCAGTCTTTCCCGTTTCCTATGACTTAAATTGCTTCAAACTCCGTGTGTCCAGGCATTTTGGCTCGAACATCCCTTGATTTTGGCCCTGCCACTCTTTCAACTATGGGGGAGGCACTCGCTATAGGCAGTTATGCCTTTTGCCTCCCTCAATCACATAGAAAAAAATAAAAATAAAATAAAATATGTGTTACGACTTATTCAGGGTATCAAACCGGAGCAATTTTGTTTGAAGACTTGAATGAATATGAGAGGAAGTACAAGAACATTAACATGACATAGCATTGTTTTGGCAATCTTGTAACTTCCAAAGAGATAATTTTCACCATAAACCATACATTCTTATTTACATTTTCAATAACAAAGACTAAACATAATGGACTTGGCTTTCGTTTGGCATCCTGGACATGTTTATATTTGAATTGACCACTTGCTAGTTTCAGCCTATTAGGAAGATGGAGCTGGTCGACATTTAGTAGAATTTCCAGCTAAAGTGTGGTCGTAGTGCATTTGTAACCACATCAAATCAGATTCAACGGTCTTCCTATCCATCAGAAACCTACATTTATTATTATTCCATTTCTGTTAAATACTGATGTTTACGGCTCCAACCTCATTATAGCTTGAAGCGCGCAAGTGGTCAATGTAGATATCCCTATAGGCCATATAGGTATGGCCTATATCTCTTTTTCACAAGCTTACTTTACACACCAATATAACAACCTGCCAATATATATTTTAGATGAGTGCAACAAAATCTGACAATTGTAGAGAATACTTGCAACGTGTTTATTAGTCAACACGCATACCTACTACTTAGTCAACACGCATACCTACTACTTAGTCAATACGCATACCTACTACTTAGTCAACACGCATACCTACTACTTAGTCAACACGCATACCTACTACTTAGTCAACACGCATACCTACTACTTAGTCAACACGCATACCTACTACTTAGTCAACACGCATACCTACTACTTAGTCAACACGCATACCTACTACTTATAGACAAGCGAAGTGTTGATATAATGACCTCTTGTCACCTTGTTTACTAATGTGTAACTCCTTGAGGATTATGACACGTTGTTGACAGTTAATTATGCCTCTCAATAGACAATTTCTTTCCGTTTTGGAAGGCCCTCTAGCAGTTAAGGGAACCCAGACGGTATTGTGCAGCATAAATTACTGGTTCGGCTCAATGGTTTAAGGAGGGGGTTTAGTTTACTCTCTAAACCTCTATCAAACTTAAACAACAAAAACACCCACATGACCCCCCTTCGATATAAATGTGTACATTTTTCGGTAGAAATGTGTCCCAGCCAAAGGCCGATTCCTCTTCAAATTCAGGCTTGCTATCGCTCGCCAAGAACAAAAATCGACAGCTAAATGGCACGAAAGGTCTTAATATTGGCAAATAAATGGGACAAAAAGTCTGAAAATCGCCAAACTAATTGGGCGAATGTCTTGAAATCTCCTAACTAATAGGGCTAAACATGAGGGAGGAGGAAGACACGAAAAATCAACTGCCTCCCCTTGACAGGGTAAAAGGTATGTCAATCATCCCTCTGACTCCCACAATTCCTTCCTAAACTGAATAAATTCGTCTAGTGATAGCCAGAATAAACTGCTGAAATGCGTCATAATCCTCAAGGGTTTAAGCCACCACAAAAAAACATGCCCAAAAATGTGCCCTACCTTTGTTTTAACAAGGTTAAATAGACGATCATTTCTTATATAGGAAGAGACAGAGCACATCCCTTAATTCTTAGCTTATTTCAACTCAATCACGTACCGGTAGTCGTCCGGTACGTATAAAATGTACGTCTTATTGCGAGTTAGTCTGGGATCAGAGACCTCAAAATTTGATTTTGAAGTGACACTCCTGCTATAAAATGTTTGACCCCTAGATCATGTCTGTGGGGGTGTTAGCCACCAGAAAAGTGACTTTAGCAAGGTAGTTTGGATTGCGCAAATTCTGTAGGGACGTTTTTTAACATGGGGCGTAAAACTGTAAAAAACAAGAAATTTAGGGGTAGGGGAAATTCAATTGACCATATATCCCATAATACAGGGGTGAGTGCAACAAATTACCACTCATTCTTTTTGTTATAAAGTTGGCTTTTATATGAAACATGATTCAACGTGATTGGACCATCCATGAGGTCAGCAGGGGTCAAAAGGACACGGAAAATGGGTTAAGCTGAAACTTTAGTTCCTTTATTAAATAATTCAAATTTTTCCTACTTCAAGCTCAATATATCCTAACTTTTACACCCAAAATATGTTGTTTGCACCCCTCTGATGTTTTTGGGAAAGGAATGCCCCGACTGAACTTAACATGCTGGCATGTATGTCACTTTAGATTTGCATACATTCAAAAAAATCACCAAAATCGGGCATTTACACTACCTATTTGCATGCTACTCCTAAACATGTTTTAAAACAACAAGTCATACCACATACTGTCTGGAAAAGTGTCATTAGCTATATTTACTCATCATCATCACTGTCATCAGTCAGAAGCCGTTCACATTTTTCTCTGTCGCCATTGCAGGCACATGCAATGATGCATGGTATTCCAGCTTTCGCACAAGGGCAATTCCTCAGGCAGTTCGGTTTCTTCTTGTATTTGCAGTACTTCAACTTCGCAGCAGAAGGCTTTGATGGCTTGCTCTTCATGACAGGAATTAACCTAGTGTCACCATCCACACTCATGCCATACTCTTCAGGTGGAAGAAGCACTGGATTGCTGAGTGAAGCTTGCTTGTATAAGTTGATCTGACAAAGGCTCCTGAGAATGTGGAAGTGAAAAGCATCTTCTGTTGGAGGAAAGGAGTGCAGATCTAGTTTGCTAGATGCAAACAAGTGGGCGCGGAGCTTATCCAGGGATGAATACCCTGGCTTGCCGTAGAGATCACAAAAGATGCTTCGTGCTTCAGTTATCACCTGATCATGTGCAGAAGGTCCAGATTTATGTCGGATGAAATTGGACAACGCTGGCTGTTTGTCAACATGCTGGAGTGCGACTTTCACTGTTCTCTTCTTACCCCGTTTGAAAGGATAGCTCACCGAATCATAACCTGAGAGAATGTATGAGATGAGCAGTGTGTCTGTGAGCGCCAACACGTCCTTTCCAACTGCTTTGGTCAACTCATTCACCAAGTCATGGATGGGGAGGAACAGATCCACCTTTTCCACCCATAACTCAATAACGTTTGGCAACCGAGGGAAATGATACATTGACAAGACGATGATATCTGTATCTGTAGCCTGAATGACAACTACGCTGTTGTCATCACAGCTAGCAATGTGAGCAAAGATTCTGGTGTCCGCCTCCTCGTGGTTAGGGCAGTAAAGCTCATCAACATTGGTATGTTCCGTCTGCATCACACAAGTTGCCTGGGCGTTGACTCCAAGGACCAGGCAGAAGCCATCAGGCCAGGATGACTCCTGGGAACAACGTGAAGCAAGATACGACAGTAGATTGGTCTTGTTACAAGGGTTTGACAGGAATGTCTTCCAATCAGGGATTTTCATGCTGTCCGCTGGGACATACTCTGGCAAGTTGGTATTTGGCTCCCGTCTCTGGCGTTCATCCCCTTTTAGACTCTTTAATCCAAAATCATATTGATCGCCCACGAAATGCACTTCAGTGCAATGTCTGGGATTCATGTTCAAAAGTTTGTTCCTGTACTTTTCCTGAAGTTGGCCAAATGTACTCGAACCAAGTGTGTTGAACCACTGGATGAATACCATTGCATCGACTACATAAACTGCATCAGATGCAGAAGGAGGCAACTCTTTTAACGGTTCCCATGAGTCGGCAACTTCTGCCTGTAGAGTGGATAGATAGTTGGATTTGCAACCTTTCCGCATGGAAAATCCATTTTTCTCTGGCTCAAACAACGAGGGAGGGTACTCAAGCCATTCGTAACTAAATGCCTCAGTCTGTGCCTCATCACTCAGGTCCTGTGCGAAACAAAGTGCCCTTGTCACTGCACTCTCCTATCTGATGACTTCTTTCACAGTGTCCATCTTTTTCTTACTTTTCTTCAGATGCGTGGCGAATGTTTCTATCTTCGGTTGGACAATCTTGTCTGCAATCGTCGTCGTGGCAGCATCCATTGCCTCCAAGCCTAGACGTTTGGCATCTACCAGGGTAGTTGCTGCAAGAATCTGACCTGTGGATATGTTTATTAGTTTATCTGTCGCAAGTGAAGGATCGAATGGGTTTTGCATCTTCTCTTCCACGGTCCGTTTGATCTGCAACACGGCTTCCATGTCGTCTTTCCTCAGCTTCTCGTGGTGGTCAGATTGCGGCGAGGCCATATGTGCCATCTGTTTTACACTTTCAGAGACAGAGGTCATGAACGGTAGAGCCTTGATGTACTTTTCTCGTGCTGATTCAGACTGTGTTATACCCTTAAAGAGGCTTGTTTTGCCTTCCCTATTGTAGGTCTGTTCAAGGGCAAGGTCTGTCCACACACCATTAAAGTCTCCTGCAGTCTGGGTAACTGTGAATTTGCCAGCTGCAAACTCCTCGTACACTTCTGGTGCTGTTTCTGGAAGCTTTTGCATCTCACTGAGGTAGATCGGAAGGCAAGACATGTACTTACTATGGCCGGAAGCAATGGTATAGGGTAGCATATTCTGTACCTCTTGTAAGTGCTGTTGCCACAGCCCAGTTCTCTCAGCATGTATGTAACGCCTTAGGATAAGCACCATGTCTATGTACATGCTCCAAAGATGGGCTGTCACTCCTAATCCCTCCTCAAAATCTCCCCAGAGCGACTCCAGTGACTCTAGAAATTTGTCCTTCTCTTTCCTGTCAAAGGCATTTCTAAGACTTTCAAGCAGAGACGAAAGCAAAGAAAGTGTCTCCTCATTCTTCTCGAACAACAGCCATTTCTCGAATGTCTCCCACTTCAGCATGAAGAATGCCTCACTCAACCGTGAATGGTAATGGACCATCTTATAATCATCTTTTCCTGCCATGACTTGGCTGTACCTCGACCACAGATATCACTAGAAACCAGAATGTCCTCTATGCCACTCACCTTCATGAAAATTCCAATAGATCCCAAGAAGTTCTGGGCAATATGGAATCCTCCAAGTCGGACAAAAACATCTTTGTACTTTTCCGGTTCTTTCCTAACCAACCCCTTTACTATGTCATATATCGCCTGGTCACAAGTCACCACCATCTTAGCCTGACCCATCTTAAGACTCAAGGAGATGAAGTAGTCCAATGAGGTCTGGACTACATCTGCGTTGGTTGGGTTTTGTGGATGCAATGGTCCATAACCAATCTTTGTTTTCTCTGTATGTTGCCCGGAACTGTATTCAAAGAAGCTGCTCCATGTCAGGCTACCAGTGTCCTTGTCGTTTTCACCCGTCATCAACTGGGTTCGATACATCCTCAGTAGGAACCAAACGATGCTCTTGTCAGCTAGAAAGCAGGCTTCCTTCCCCCTTGTCATAATGAGGAAGTTCAATATCACATAATGACCTAGCCTGTCTTGTCCTTCAGTGTCACTTTACTACTTACTGGAACAAATTTGTCTGGTTCACTGATAGTCAGTTTCCTTGTTTTCTTAAGGGGCACTGCCCCCGCTACCTCCCCACTTCCTTCTCCCTCAAATGTGTACTGATAAATTATATTTGTTGTAGCATCAAGACTACCACCATTTTCTGTCTCTGAATGGAAGTTTAAGTTATCCAATGCGTACTGGGTAAAGTGTTCTCCTGTGATGTTTCTTGGAATGAACAACCCTACCCTTTCTTCTCGTTCAGAAACATCATTGGCGGCTGTTTTGATGTGTCGCTGAGCAGTGGGATAACTGATGCAGTGTCCAAATTTGTTAATCATTGTCACAAGGTTTTTACTACGTGTTTCCTTCAGAATATGTAGGGCAACACCGATGTGTTTGGGAAGTGGCTGCCTGCTAAGACATCCTACAATGTCCTGTGCCAAATTCAGTACCTTCTCTTCATCATCTTTGGTAAGCTAGACTTTGCCATCTTCACCGAGATGCTCATCTCCCTCTGTTAGTAACCATGCCAAGTGATTGTACAAGTCGACCGGTACTTGACTAGAGGCACCTTCATATGAAATTTAAATTTCATCACTGACCGGGGTTGCACACCCTACCTTTCCGAATGTTTTCACTTCAGCCCTCAAGTGTTTTGCCACGTGGTATGAACTGTTTGACACATTTGGGAGCAGTACCTCCTCTTCCTCGTCATCTGGAAGAAGCTCACACTCATCTAATTCAGTCTGCAGAGAGACTACTTCATCACAGAGCTCTTTGACGGTCAAAGAAGATGCACATATTAAAGTATCTCTACCCTTCAATGTGATGACCTGAATGTCAGACTCAAAGTGCTTCAACAATCGCTTTTTCAACCTATCAGTTCTGTAGGGTTTCTTACTGACTACACCCTGTTGTGAGAGAAGTTCCGTAAATCTATTGGTCAGCTGGCCAAGGTGGTAGACATGCTTGTTAATAAGAAGTCCAGGTGAAATTTCTGAAACACGCATTTGGAAGACTTTGTCATATTCAGTGACACCTTTACTGTCACATGTCTGTTCCGAAGCTTTACATCGTCTGTTCATGAAATTGTTCATACACCTCAAGTGATAGCAGAAATCGTTAGCTATGAGGTCAAGACAATAATCACCATGGCCCTCAATTTTCAAAAGGACTGCCTCATCCCTCAACTCCTTTGCCTTATTATGGAT
Source organism: Paralithodes platypus (assembly GCA_032716605.1). Lineage (NCBI taxonomy): Eukaryota > Metazoa > Arthropoda > Malacostraca > Decapoda > Lithodidae > Paralithodes > Paralithodes platypus. Next base: position 17,060,204 of record CM064565.1, on the reverse strand, counting down.
TGACTTCTGCCTGTCAACTGTACTGACTAAAGTTAATGTCCTATCGCCTTTGGAATCGCGTTCCCTTTCACACAGGAAACACAATGCCTTAAAGTCCGTTAAACTCCTCCTGCCCTTCCGTTCACCTGATGTTTCTCCTTGCTCGGCTTTAAACCATTTGGCGGATACTAAATTGTCCAAAGTCCGTTTGAGGGTGTAACTACTGTAACTAGTCCTTTGAAAGGAATTGGTCCTGATTCTGCAGATCGTCCCACACTCTGCTGTAAACGTCATCCTTCCTTATTTCCACTGCGTTCTTGAATGTTGTGAACCCTCTCTTCGTCAAGTTATACAGAGGTCCCTGATCATCTGTTGAAGTTTGGCAGACGATACATTTCGAATAGTCACTTTCACTAGTAGAGAGTTGGCGTTTGTTTCCTTCACCTGCTATCACAGCCACCGGTTCCATCTTCATACGCCAGGGGTCAGCACCTGTAGGAAATAAAAAGCCACTTTAAGACTTCATACAATCCACAAATGGAATAAAATTAATAATGCAGCAACCCTTAATATTTCTACAGTCCCAAAGAAAACGCAACCACCCTCCCTAGCACCACACAAAAGATGAAAAGCATCAACCACTACAGTAAACCATCACTATTACGATCAATATAGGCGAGGGATAGCGAGCCTACATAATATAGCTGATGGAGCCATCCAATGCCCTACAATCATAGACAAACTAGCGAGCGAAGCGAGTCTAAAAGATTGTCCTACTAATGTGTAGGCTCACTACTGCTTGCCAATATAGATCGTTTAATTCAAGGTTAATTGAAATGTGACATTCCTTTCCCAAAAACATTAGAGGGATGCAAAGAACATATTTTGGGTGTGAAAATCTGGATATATCAAGCTTAATGTAGGAAAAATTTGAATTATTTGATAAAGGAGCTACATTTTCAGCTTAACCCACTTTCCGTGACCTTTTGACCTCTGCTGACCTCACGGATGGTTCAATCACATTGAATCATGTTTCATATAAAAGCCAACTTTATAACAAAAAGAATGAGTGGTAATTTGTTGCACTCACCCCTGTATTATGGGATATATGGTCAATTGAATTTCCTCTACCCCTAAATTTCTTTGTTTTTACAGTTGACGCCCCATGGTAAAAACACGTCCCTACAGAATTCGTGCATTCCAAACTACCTTGCTAAAGTCACTTTTCTGGTGTCAAACACCACCACAGACATGATCTAGGGGTCAAACATTTTATAGCAGGGGTGTCACTTCAAAATCACTGTTTTACACATTTCCAGGCCTTGGATCCCAGACTTATATAGAATTCTGGTGAATATATTAACTCGTGTTTGAAGCTTTGATCTTAGTCTGTTTTTTTTTTCTCTCTCTCTCTCTCTCTCTCTCTCTCTCTCTCTCTCTCTCTCTCTCTGTTTTTGTTTTGTTTTTAATAACAGTACACACATGGAGAGGTACAGGGAAATGGTTGCTAATTGAAAATCATAGTAGAACACCGTATGTTTGGATTAGACGGTTTTATGAGTGCCGTATATACCAGGGTACACATTCTATATTATGAGTGCCGTATATACCAGGGTACACATTCTATATTATGAGTGCCGTATATACCAGGGTACACATTCTATATTATGAGTGCCGTATATACCAGGGTACACATTCTATATTATGAGTGCCGTATATACCAGGGTACACATTCTATATTATGAGTGCCGTATATACCAGGGTACACATTCTATATTATGAGTGCCGTATATACCAGGGTACACATTCTATATTATGAGTGCCGTATATACCAGGGTACACATTCTATATTATGAGTGCCGTATATACCAGGGTACACATTCTATATTATGAGTGCCGTATATACCAGGGTACACATTCTATATTATGAGTGCCGTATATACCAGGGTACACATTCTATATTATGAGTGCCGTATATACCAGGGTACACATTCTATATTATGAGTGCCGTATATACCAGGGTACACATTCTATATTATGAGTGCCGTATATACCAGGGTACACATTCTATATTATGAGTGCCGTATATACCAGGGTACACATTCTATATTATGAGTGCCGTATATACCAGGGTACACATTCTATATTATGAGTGCCGTATATACCAGGGTACACATTCTATATTATGAGTGCCGTATATACCAGGGTACACATTCTATATTAGCTATGAATGGGTATGTCTAATGTAATAACAATCACTTCCAAAGAACATATTATGATTCGCATAAAGCAGTAGATAATTTATCTATCTATCTATTGCCGGACGCCTTACTCCCCTATAATTATGAGGGTGGCCATGCAAGAACTGCCCCCAAGCGGAACTATCCCCTGTGATAAGGACAACCCGTGCCAGTTACTGAAGGACTTACAGGATTGACCACTTAACATAGGGTCTGTCCGACTTTGAGGCCTTCTATGTATATTTTTAGCACTACTTTTCTACAGTGGAGTGCAGCTATTCCATCTACTAACCTGCTTTACCCTTAGGTAAGCAGTACGAATTTGTATAAGGTTTACTCCCCTAGACAAGTTGCCGACCAAGGCTGACGAATCTCATCCACCCAGATTTCTATAAGGTTATCTCCCCTAGATTGGTTGCCAACCAAGGCAAATGATTCCCATCCACCCAATACTAGATGATTGATAATTATATTAACAAATATGTGTAGCCTATGTTTAAGATTCTAAGTGTTCATGGACTACACTTTGAAATTCACCAGGGTCTGTCTGGGGCCTACCGATACAACAAACAGGATAAATAATTTCCGCGTAGGAATTACCGACGGTTAAGGGGGCACACCTCGTTTATTTTTGTTTTCTCTCTCTCCCTCTCTCTCTCTGGGTTGTATCCATTCGGCCCTATTCAGCCTATTGTTTTAAGACGATTATCCCCATCCAGGTGTCGATTTTTTCCTGGCGAGCGGTAGCGATCCAGCATTATTTTAAAAATATTTTTGACAGCAGGCTAAATTTGTACATTTTTCGATGGAAAAATGTCTCCGGCGAAGCCGGATTTCTCCACACAATGCAGGCTCGCTATCGCTCGCCAGGAAGAAATTGACACCTGAATGGGGTACGTCTTAAAGCAGTAGGCTGAATGGAGTTGAATGGATACAAGCCAAGTAAATAGAGAAAAGGAGATACAAAAAAGCAGGTAAACCCCTTAATGGTACCGGTAGTCACAACAATTAATACCTTTGTGTCTGCATATCTTCTTCCGAAATAATATAAATAGCTAAATATGTAAATCCAACCATCATACTACGCATACAATTTCCACCCCGCACCCTCCCCATTCTCCAAAATACCCCACCGAGAATGGCTGAACATTATGCTGTGGAGTCCCAAGTTAAGCCGATATCACACCAGAGCTTTTTTAGCCAACATTTGATAATCAACATTTGCCCGGCAACGTTTCTGGACTATTTTGCACTGGTATCGGGAACTAGACTGCTGGTAGATGGATTTACGAAACCGAAATATTTAAAATGTTGACCTCATAAGCTGCCAGATCAGTGTTGAGGATGAATGTTGAGGGAAAAAGCGCTCGTGTGATACCGGCATTAGGAACACAGGAAGGAGAGTTTTTTTCACAACGCACATCCACTTAGCGCCTCTAGCAATCCCCAGGCTACCTCGCAAGAGATTATGGTGGGTTCTGGGCCCAGCAAATGACCTCTTGAAGACATTATTACCCGCGTCAGCCTACAACATGGCCCCCTAAGAGCGTCTTACCAGGGGAAGCGAGGAGAGCTGGGGCCGGCACACCACACACTAAGTATGATCAAGTTAAGGTGGGCAGTGGTTTGTTTTTAGTCTATGTTTGTATTCATTCATATACTTTTTTAGTGTCCTCGCTAGCCCTCCATTAAGCTTAAAAATTACACTCCCTAGACCGATAAATTTGTACATTTTTCGATAGAAAAATGTCTTGGCCGAAGGCAGGGTCTTCTTAAAAATACAGGCTCGCTATCGCTCGCCAGAAATATATTGACACTTAAATGGCACGAAAGTTCTTAAAGTTGACAATGAAATGGGACGCAAGTGGTAAAATAGCCAAAATCCTGGTCGGAACACCTTAAAATCTCAAAACTCATGAGGCAAAAGGGGGTCGAGAAAAACCCTCTGCCTCCCCTTAACCCAATCCTGTGTAACTGGCTTCATACTGAGAAACCTTGTTACTACACAGTATATCCTCGGGGGGGGGGGGGGGGGGGGGATGCGTATACGAACTATGTCCATCCTTTATGACATAGCTTATTGTGCCAGTACCGTAATAAGCTTACATTATATAACGTATATGCATGGCCATCAGTTGGGAGATTGTAGACACCAATCGAGCAGGGCAATACTCAGGGGAGGCTTCATAAGCATGTGATGAGGAGTGGCTGGAAATCCGGTTTCATTTGTCAGGCTTCCCTCACTGTTTCTGTTTGTGTCTCACCTACACAGATAATAATCCACCTAGCTCTCGCAAACACTTCCTCCTCCTATTCGTTTTAGTACAGTAAACAAGCACACCACACTTCTTTCCAATATATAAAAAACAAATTTTTACTCTGTCGCTCTTTCAACTTTGAGGGAGACACTTGTTAGAGGCAGCTTTGCCGTTTGTCACATAGAAAAACACATAGACAAAAAAATACTAATAATTATGCAAATATATAATTTTGATATTCAGCCCATTCCTTCATTTCCGAGGTAGCAATCTCAAAGATTTGGAACCATAAATCAATCTCAGCCCAGATGGCAGTAACAAGTGTTGTCAATTATACCAATCTAGTACCGGTTACATCCATTGCATTATATTCTTGCAATTATTAGACAATTATATTTAGGTTAGAAAAGACATCTACCTCTACCAATTAAAAGGTTACAGACTATCTCAGTTAATCCTTTTAGCTACCATATATCCCTCCTAAGCTTCATAAAATCGCCAAAATATTGCTGAAATTAAAGAAGACGCCACCGGTACTGAATGGGCTAATGCCATTCATAGTCAGTCCTTGATCCAGTTGTACGATTGGCCAAATAAGTCATTTTTCCGTTGTCATTACGTTTTGCTCGCTTTGTGCTGTATTAATGTCTGTCAGATGTGGAATAGGGTGTGTAAAGATAGGAACATGTTTGTATATCTCACTGGAAACGATGAATTAATGCTTAGATAGTGCAGATATACAGTATATACTTGGTGCCCCGATATAACTTAATTAATGCTTAGATAGTGCAGATATACAGTATATACTTGGTGCCCCGATATAACTTAATTAATGCTTAGATAGTGCAGATATACAGTATATAATTGGTGCCCCGATATAACTTAATTAATGCTTAGATAGTGCAGATATACAGTATATACTTGGTGCCCCGATATAACTTAATTAATGCTTAGATAGTGCAGATATACAGTATATACTTGGTGCCCCGATATAACTTAATTAATGCTTAGATAGTGCAGATATACAGTATATACTTGGTGCCCCGATATCACTTATTTGGGCAACTGTACCACAAGGCTTTACAAGAACCTATGTATATAATTATGATGTTATTACAGTTATGGGAGCTCCATTAGTTTTGACACTTTAAAACCTTCGCCTTATTAGTTTGGCGATTTTAAGACCTTTTGTCCCATTTGTTTCGATTATACGACCTTCCGTGCCATTTAGCTGTCGATCTTTCTCCTGGCGAGAGATAGCGAGCCATTAAATAACGCCTTCTGTACTGGGGATGTCCTTATATTTTTTTCTAGTAAACTATTTCATTCAGTTTTAACAGGGCCTCCAGCAATTAGCAAAGCTTTGAACTATCTCACTTAACCCTTTTTACTACCACAGATACTTCCTAAACTACACAAAACCCTTTAAATATAGCTATATATAGGCCCTTTGTCTACCAATTTATTTATCTGGAAGGGATTCTTGGGGGTGTTATTTAAGAGGAGGCAGACCGTTTTTCTAGACCCCCATCTCCGTAATGTTTAGCCCCACTAGTTTTGAGATTATAATTCGTTCGGCCCAATAGTTTGGCGATTTTAACACCTTTCGCCCCATTTAGTTATAAATGTTAAGACCTTTCGTGCCATTAAGGTGTCGATTTTTTCCTGACGAGCGATAACGAGCCTGCAATTTTAAGAGGAACCGGCCTTCGGCCGGGAAATGTTTCTACCGAAAAATGTACAAATGTATCTTAAAGGAGGGTCTAGGGTGTGTTTTTTTAAG
>CM064565.1:16651444-17051444 GCA_032716605.1 Paralithodes platypus | reverse complement strand
TGTTCCATTTTTCACCTTTTTCCACCTTTTCCTTCAGCCTATATACAGTATTATTTGTTTGTTCGCTTTTTTCTCTATCTTTCAAAATTTCTCTTCTCCTTTTTTAGTATTTGCCTTTTCGTTTTGCTCCATATGTCACCTTGTTCCTCTTCCCTTGTATTATATATTTCCATTTCATTACCTTCCATTGTTTCACCATTGTGTTCACCTTGTTCATCTCCCTTGTTCACCTTGTTCATCTCCCTTGTTCACCTTGTTCATCTCCCTTGTTCACCTTGTTCATCTCCCTTGTTCACCTTGTTCACCTTGTTCATCTCCCTTGTTCACCTTGTTCATCTCCCTTGTTCACCTTGTTCATCTCCCTTGTTCACCTTGTTCATCTCCCTTGTTCACCTTGTTCATCTCCTTTTATATTATTTCCCTTTTAGTTCGGCTCCATTTTTCACAATTTGTCCACTTATTCCTTCAGCCTATGTTATTCCTTCAGCCTATGTTATTCCTTCAGCCTATGTTTTTCCTTCAGCCTATGTTATTCCTTCAGCCTATGTTATTCCTTCAGCCTATGTTATTCCTTCAGCCTATGTTATTCCTTCAGCCTATGTTATTCCTTCAGCCTATGTTATTCCTTCAGCCTATGTTATTCCTTCAGCCTATGTTATTCCTTCAGCCTATGTTATTCCTTCAGCCTATGTTATTCAGTTTTCGTGTTGCTCCATGTTTCACCATTTCCTCCTCTTTTGTTATATTTCCCTTTCGTTAAGCACCATCTTTCACCCTTTTGACACATTTTCTATCAGAATTTGTATTATTCCCTTATCATGGTGTTCAATGTATATATATATATAAAACCATGATTATTCCACTCTCCAGAATTGCTCTCCACCAACGAACTCTCATTGTTTAACCAGTGGTGAGTGTGCAGTTTATTGTCCAGAAAGAATGGATTCTACTTCAAAACTGTTTCACATTCTTGTAGCTCAAACATGAAAGTTTGTTGGTTGGTGAAGAGTGGGCTGATGGCCAATTAAGTAAAAAAAAAAAAAGTGATGTAGAGCAATTTGAATGGGATATGCAGAGACCAGTATTTAGGAATAGCGAGATTTATTCATCTTTATATTTATCCATTATTATATTTATTTTAAGTTTAAACATTGATAAATAAAGGGGTGAAAGGTCTTAACATAGCTAAACTAAAAGGTTGAACGTGTTACCATCTTCAATTGAATGGGGCTAAAAATTAGGAGGAGGGAATCCAGACAGAACTATAGCCTCCCCTTAATTATTAGACCTAAAAGTGTTTTCAATATATTCTATCTCACAATATTATTATTCCTGTTTTCCCTTTTACCCCAAATATATTTTCCCCTATCTATTTATTGGCTTTTCCAACTTTTTCCTGACGCGTCTTTCTTCATCTCATAATTTACGTTCTCTCTCTCTCTCTCTGTCTCACTCTCCGTTATCCCTTTCTTCGTCCCATCTCTCATATCCTCTATCAATAACCAATTCCTCCTTGCTCCCCCTCCCTCCCTCCCTCTCGTCCATCTCATCTCCATTCGTTCTTTATATATTGACTTTCTCAATTGTATATATATATATATATATATATATATATATATATATATATTCTATATTTTATTAATTTCACCACAACACCAAACACTCCCAATGAAATTAATTAAAGTATATATGATCAGCCAGGATTCGAACCCGGGTTATCACACACAGATTTTTGCCACCTTAACCATTGCACCACCAGGACGGTTAAAAGTTTATGCACACGCCTACGACTTATTATCCATTCTCGAATACTGGATATTAATCAATCATGTTCATACTCCCAACCGCGCTATGGTAGCCTAATGTTTAAGTGGGAGGAAAGAATATTCATGGGGCACAGATCATATAGACCGGTCTCGCGACGAAATATCCCTGAACCTACTAATAATCTATATATTTTTTTAAAATATATATATGGTATACTGTATATACAATTTTTTTTTTTTTCGATCAATGTATTTTTGATTTTTGTTTGTCCCATATGGTGGCAAACTGGGGCAATATTGGGAAGGTACTTTGCATGAACTTGCCTGGTTTTGGCCTAGTATGGGGAGGTATTTATTTTGTCTGGACCTTCTTCTTTCTATGTTGAACACCAATAGTTTGTCTATTTCAGACTTTTTTGCCCCATGTATTTGTCAATATTAAAACCTTTCGTGCCATGTATAGTATTTTCCTGGCGATTGATATTGACCCTGCAACTTGGCAGGAACAGGCCTAAGGCCAAGATATTTTTCTGAGAGAAGATGAAGGGTTGGTTTTTGTTATGTTGAAGCATAAGGAGTTCTAGGCGGGTAGATAAATGGAAAAATTGGGGTTTGGAAGTATTGAAAGCAACAAGATTATCTCTGCCCCAATTGGAAATGGTTGTTAAATCAGAAGATAAGTATTCTATGGCTTCATCACCTGTGTTTTTGAGTAAATGTTTGCTGGGTCGTTCTTGAAAACTTGTTGAATAGTGTAAAGCATGGTTCACACATTCAAGAGTAGGCGCCAGAGTCAAGTACGAGTGAGCGAAGAGGGACACTCTTCGTGGATCTTTGTGACTCTGGCAAGAACCAGCCTGAGTAAAGTCACTGTTCCCGATTCACCAAAAGTCAACAAGAGTCATTACGTGTTCATCCAAGAGTCAGTACGAGTCATGGAGAGTCATGGAGAGTCAAAAAGAATCACAAAGAGTGTAACACGAACCCAACACGAGTTGAGGAAATTTGAAAAATAACGGTAAATTTTCCGGGCCAATAAACAAAGAGTCTGTAAGAGTCAACAAGAGTGTAACAAGAGTCAACAACAGTGTAACAAGAGTGGCCCCCATTGTGTAGGTGCCCGATTCATCCAAGAGTGTAACAAGAGTCAACACAAGTCACAAAGAGTTATGCAGAGTTCAACAAGAGTCAACACGAGTCACGAAGAGTCAACAAGGGTCTACATGTGTGTCCTTCGGACTCTTGACGGGGACAAGAAATTTCATGCAGGCATGACATTTCTAGGCCAAGTCACAGTTCCCCAGGACACCCCTATACCAACATGACTAACACGAGTGTAACACGAGTCACGAAGAGTATGCCCAAGTCATGGCCGAATCTGAAAATGTCCTCACTTGTGCTGGACTCGGTCACCGACTCTTGTATGTGTGAATCATGCTTAAGGTAAGGTCAGAAGCATATGAATGGATACGACTGGAGGTACAGTTGAGAAGATCATTTATGAATACTAGAAAGAGAATTGGAGATAGGACAGAACCCTGAGGAACACCAGAGTTGATAGGATGAGGAAGTGAGCGATGGCCGTCCACAACTGCAGCTATACAATGGCCAGAAAGGAAATTAGAGATTGAGGCACAGATGGAGGGATACAAACCAAAGGAGGGTAGTTTAAAAATTTGATATTTGTGCCAGACTCTATGAAAGGCCTTCGATATGTTTAGTGCAATTGAAAAGGTCTCACCGAAGTCCCGAAAGGAAGATGACTAAGAGTTAGTAAGATATGAAAGATCACCAGCTGAAATTTTGAAGTAAGAATAGTTTCAAAAATCTTTGGAGATGCAAGAAATGAGAGCAATTGGACGATAGTTGGATGTTTGAGACGGTCACCCTTCTTTGGGACAGGTTGAATGAGAGGAAACTTCCAGCAAGAAGGGAAGACATTAGAGGAGAGACAGAGACGGAAAAGTTTGCCTAGGCACGGAGTCAGCACGGAAGTACAGTTTTTTAGTACAACAGGAGGAACACCGTCCGGTCAGTACGGTCAGTACGCCTTCTTAGTAATAAGCCCAGAGAGGGTAGAAAGAAGAGATTAAGATATTAGGCATAAGTAGGCAAGAGGGGGTGGAGATATAGGAATAGCACCGTAATCATTTAAGGTGGAGTTTCTAGCGAACATTTAGGTGAAGAGTTCACCTTTGTCAGAGGAAGAGGTACAAAGGAGTACAAAGGAAATCAAGCAACAACAGATCCAGTGACCCTTCTAGGTTGCTTGTCCTCCAAAACACTGAGGATCAAGTGTCCAAACAGTGGTTTAGAGTGGGTAAGGGAACATTGGAAAGGGAATTACTGCCCTGGAACTAATGTCCGTGGCAGGATTAGGAAGTTAGTAGGGGACAGATGGGTTAGTAACTGAGGGGGGGATAAAATAAAGTTATTCATTTACAAACGCAGTCAGTCGCGGGTTTGATGCGAGATATTTGTCTAGGCGGAGTTTAAATGAATCAACGGTGATGCAGTCTATAACGTTTCGGGGAAGCCCATTCCACAAGTTGACAACTCGATTGAAGAAGAAATTCTTAGATTCGTGCGAGTTAAAAGATTTACCAATAATTTTGCAACCGTTTCCCCGCGTGTAATTAGATTGGTCGATAGTGAAGTACTTACTACAGTTCATATTGTCGATGCCTTTGATGATTTTGAACACTTGAATTAAGTCGCCTCTTAATCTGCGCTGGGTTAAAGGAAATAGATTTAATTCTCTAAGACGCTCTTCGTATGGTTTGTTCTTTAGGCTAGGTATCATTTTGGTAACTCTACGTTGAACTCGTTCTAGCTTGTTTATATCTTTTTGGTAATAAGGGCACCAGGATTGAACGCAGTATTCCAGAAGAGGGCGGACTAAGGAATTGTAAAGGGTTAGGATAACTTCTTTGGATTTATGCTCAAATGACCTGCCTATAAAGCCAATTATTTTGTTTGCCTTCTTAACAACTTCTGAACATTGTTGAACAGAGGTGATCGTAGTGCCGTCAGAGTGGATAAGGGGAGGGACAGACGAGGAAGAAAATATATTTGAGAGGTTTTCGGCTAGATACCAGAACACTTGGGAACAGCTAGAGTTAGATAGTCCAGTGCATTTATTATTGATGAAAGAGTATTTGGCAAGTTGGAGAACAGACTTGGCTGATTCTGGGCAGAAACATAGGAAGAATAAGATTCTAAAAATTGAAGGCAATGGTAAAGTTTGAATGCTTCTTCCTTATTGCGGACAGCAGTAGAACAAGCATGAGTAAACCAGGATTTTTTAGCATTAGATTGAGAGAAATAAAATTGAATGTATGCCTCCATGCCTGAAAAGATTACCTCGGTAATGCGTTCAGCACTCTTCGAGGCTCCCCGGCCACGGAAGCAAAAATAATTCCACAGGAAACAAAGAAGTACTGCCGAAGAGCCTCTCAGTTGGCAGCGCCAAAGTGCCACAAGCGCCGCCGGCTGGGAAGATCAGGTGGCCGTACTGGAGAGATAGGACAGGTGATAGAGATAGGTTTATGGTCGGAGGAGCCCAAAAGAGAGAAAAGGTCGAGAGTGGAAGGGTTTGAATTTAGAAACAAGTCAAGAATGTTGAGCCGATCTCCGAAATGATCCGGGATATTGGTAGGTTGCTGAACCAACTGCTCTAGGTCATTCAAGATAGAAAAGATGTAGGCTTGTTCACCATGTTTGTCAGTGGAAAGAGAGGAGAGCAATTGGTGGTGGTGAACGTTGAAATCTCCTAAGATGGAGACTTCTGAGAATGGAGAGATGGATAGGATGTGTTCCACTTTGGAGTTTAGATAGTCAAAACATTTGGGAAAGTCAGTAGAGTTAGGGAAAAGATAGACAGCACAGAAATATTTAGCATGAGAGTGACAGGATAGTTTGAGACATAAAGTTGAGAATTCAGAGGAGACGAAGTCGGGAACACGAGAGTAAGTGAGTTTGTTGTGTACTGTACATATACATAACATCCGCCTTGGGCTTTAAAACTAGGATACATTCTGTAGGAGGGTACAGAGAAGGGTTTGCTGTCAGTAGACCCAGACAACATATTTAGAACAAATCACCACTAGTCCACGTCCCTCGAGTCTGTGGTGGCTGTTCAGACTGTCATGGGGAACCTACATTTTTCTCTCAAATATTATGTCATCTCATCTTCATATACCCAGCTCTACCCATCCCATAGTGCCATCTCTCCATCCCATCTCCCCTATATGAGTTTCGGTGAGAAAGAGAAGATCAGGGTTTGCAGAGGAGAGGTGGTGTTCAACAGAGTAGAAGTTAGAGCAAAAGCCAGGAATGTTGCAGAAGTTGATTGTGAGATTGTCAGGCTGCATTCCAAGACATGTTGATGGGTCTTAACCCTTTCAGGCTCTTAAGATGCTGCTTAGTATTAATATATCATATTCTCCTAATCTCATAATTAGCTCTACAAAATAGTATTTTGCCAATAAGCTTGCTCAAAGACAACTGCAGGGGTTGAAAAAAATAAACAAAAGGTTTCTAAACTCCCCAGGCACAAAGGCTTTTAAGTTTCCCAGGAAGACGCAGGTGCATCTTCCCGTACATGAAATGGTTAAATAAGCTCTGTATGAGATATCCTGGGGTCGAATCCTGGGAGGATCACATGCTTTAATTTATTTAATTTGGGTATTATTGGTGTTAAGAACGATGTTGAACAAAATATCATAGGTTCAGGCATAGACTCAGTAGATCGGGAGGCGTTGAATGTAGCTCTAAAACATGACGTCACTCACCATCTGCGCATGCGTGAGAATCTAGGCCTCGCATCTCAAATGTACAACTATTATATTGGATTAGATTAGATTAACCTAACCTAACCTAACCAAACCCTAAAATATAACAAAAATAACCAAAATAAAACAAAACAAAATATACCAAATACGAGTGGGATCGATCGCTTGGTTCCTCAGTGACGGGCGGGAGTTCTACCGAGTGAGCTATGGGGCGATATGGGCGCAATAGTTTGAAGGGTATATTTAAACGCGACGGAGGTGAAGGGCGGGGCCAAGGGGGTCTAGATTCTCACGCATGCGCAGATGGTGAGTGACGTCATGTTTTAGAGCTACATTCAACGCCTTCCCAGTAGATCTGGACTGGACACGAAAATGGAACTCTGCAGTAAGGAACCCAAAATCGGAGAACGAACCCCCAAGTTCGATCCTCGAAACCGCGAAAATATCAAATTTTCGCGGTTTCGAGGTTCGAACTTGGGGGTTCGTTTTCCAATTTTGGGTCCCTTACTGCAAAGTTTCATTTTCGTGTCCCGTCCAGATCTACTGTAGTCTATGGTTCAGAAATACATCATAGCGAGGTTGGTCCATGTGATCTGTAGCTCACAAAATGTTCTTTCCTCTCAGATAAGCATTAGGCTATTCATAGTGCATTTGGGTACAGTACATGATTAAAGTGATATCCAGTATTTTATAAATGGATATCAATCGTGGTCATGTGCTGGACTTATGACTGTCTTGATAGTGTAATGGTTAGAGCGTGTAAGTTCTGTATGAGATATCATGGGTTCAAATCGTGTGAGAATCACATGCTTTCATTAATTTAATTTCGGGGTTATTGGAGTTAAGAACGATTTTGTAAAACAAAACAACAATATAAATAAAAAGTAATATATACATGTTGACCTGAAGAAGCTATCTGCGAAACGTTGTCAATAAAGTACTTCTCCTCATGGTGTTTATACTATATACGTATAGTTTTTTCAATGTTTTCCTAATCCTAAATCGTCCTTTTGTTTCCATTTTCATCCCCACCTTATCCTCCCGCACTCATTTATATTGTATGCCCTCTTTCACTCGCTCAATAAACAATGTCTCCTTCCTCGCCTTTCGTTTTCAATATTTACTTCCTGAATTACTCATCGCTCTCATAATTATATTCTTACTCTCATCTCTGACGTACCAGTAATACTGCTTTATTAATGTGTTCACAATATTCTACCCCTTTTAACTCCAAATTGATTTTCAAGCCTTTCCATATTCTCCTTTTGATCACAACCCTAGCTCTCGTGTGTTACCTTGTCTTTATAGTACCGATACATTTTGTTTTACCCTTTAAGCATGATGGCGTAATGTTCATCTTATTTTGGTTACCATTAGACGATTGTCTTTAAATTAACTACCGGTACTCCAGGATTTAAAAGGTTAAAAACTATCTTAACTGGAGAGGCACTTGGTAGAGCACATGCTATCGCCTGCGCTGGCTGGTTCGTTAGCATTAATATCATAGGCCTAAACTTTCTTCTTGATCTGGGTTCCAGGATATGATCTGGATCACCTCCTAATCGAATCACTTCTTCTCTGGCGAATATCCTATCTGCCCACCAAATTTCGGTAAACTAAATCACTTCTTCCTTGCCCACCAAATCTTGTGAAAATCTCTGGATCGTCTCTTAAATTGAATCACTTCTTTCTTGGCGCATATCCATTCTGCTCACACAATTTCGTTAAAATTGGTTCGTAACCTTTTCAGATAAAATATTTACAGACAAAAAAACTAGAGGGGTACTCAGGAGAGCGCGTACCTCCGCCTACGCTGGCAGAGGTATATGTTTTAACGATTGTGTTCTAAATGTAATAACTTCTTCCCTGGCGCATATCCTATCTACCCACCAAACTTCATGAACATTGGTTCATAACTTTGTGAGCCATCTACGCTGGTGGAGGTATGCACTCTACCGATCGCCTTCTTAATTGAATCACTTCTACCTTGGCACATACCATATCTGCACACTACATTTTGTGAAAATTGGTTCATTTGAGATATCTTGTGTACAGGCAAACAAACTGACAAAAGGAGGCAAACACGTAACCTCCTACCAACTTTGTTGCCGGAGGTAATAAATCACTTGAACAACCTAAGTCATCCATAAACTCTGTAATTTGTCTAAGATTAGCCAAATGTAAAAAGGATGTCATCGTGCTGGAGGGGTTAATATATTTCCTTTATCACGTTATTTCCTCCTCTTTTTAATCCAAACTGTTATCTACTCTTCATAATCGATTATCCTCACCTCTTATTCAACCTACCTTTTATATACTCATTCAATATTTACTTTCTTAACTATTCATCAATTCATCTCTTATTCATCTCGCATCCTAAGTGGCTGTTTTCTCTGGACCCTCATGTGTAACCCGATTAATTTTAAGATTTTATGACATTAGCCCTATGAGTTTGGCTATTATAAGACATTTCCCATGCGTGTTCTATTGCTGCCACAATATACAAACGGTTTAGTCGCCTTCAAACTCAAGAATCTCAGTCTTTTTATGTATCTTCCCGTAATCACGCCAAATCTGTCCTTCGAATCACCAAAAACACTTCCATCAATAGAACTTTCCAACTCTAGCTCTTCCCCAGCTTCTTGACATCTAGCCAAAAACCTCTTCAACAATTATACTTCCTCCTCTTTCCCTCTTCTTTTCCACTCTGATGGCACCACCATCTTCTTCTGACAAAGCTGAATTTTTCGCTCAAACTTTGCCAAAAACTCCACCTATGATGACTCCAGTGCTATTCCTCCCTCTTCACCCCCCTCTCACTGGGCTACATACTAAGAAAGGGTACGGACCGGACCGGATGGTGTTCCTCCTGTTGTACTAAAAAACTGTTCTTCAGTGCTGAATCCCTGCCCAGGCTAACTCTTTCGTCTCTGTCTTTCACCTTCTTGCTGGAAGTTTGCTGCTCTCATTCAACCTGTCCTAAAGAAGAGTGACTGTTGTCCACCCTCTAACTATCGTCCAACTGCTCTCATCTCTTGCATCTCTAAAAGTTTTTAAAACTATTCTGAATTCAAATATTCTTATGCATTTGTCTTCCCATAATCTACTTTCAGATCGCCAGTATGGTTTCCTTAAGGGCCGCTTCACTGGTGATCTTCTTTCATATCTTACTAACTCTTGGTTATCTTCCCTTCGGGACTACCGTGAGACCTTTTCTATTGCGCTAGACAAATCGAAAGCCTTCGATAGAGTTTGGCACAAATCTCTAATCTCCAGACTACCCTCTTACGGTTTCTATCCCTCCTTCTGTGCCTTTGTCTCTAATTTCCTCTCAGGTCGTTCCATAGCTGCGGTTGTAGACGGCCATTGCTCACTTCCTCAACATATCAACTCCGGTGTTCCTCAGGAATATGTCCTGTCTCCAGTTCTCTTTATCTTATTCATAAATTATTTTTTCACTGACCCTCTAGTCCAATCCATTCATATGCTGATAACTTTACCTTACATTATATAACTAGGTTTACAGAACGACCCAGTATGCAATCACTCCAAAAGTCATATGATGAGGCCATAACACATTTATCTTCTGATCTATCTACCATTTCTGATTGGGGCAGAGAAGATCTTGTTACTTTCAATGCTTCCATTAACCGTCCAAATCTACCCGTCAAGAACTTCCACAGGTCTATCCCATATACTTCAACAATACACAATTCAACCCTTCTTCTTCTCTCAGTATTCTTGGTGTTTCTTATTCTTCTGGCCTTTCTTTGAAAGATTATATTACCACTCTTGCCAAAAACAGCTTCCCAGAAGTTAAGTGTGCTCAACCATTTCCATGGGTTCTTCACCTCCACAAAGCACTGTATAGGGGCACAGTGCGCCCATGTATCAAGTACTGCTTGCATGTGTGGGGAGGTTCCCTGGATACCGCACTTCTCGAAAGGGTATATTCAAAAGCATTTTGTCTCGTCAACACTGCTCCTCTCACTAATTTCCTACAATCTCTCTATACATGCCGCAATGTTGCATCTCTCTCACTCTTTTATGGCTATTACAATAATCATTGTTCTTCAGAGCTCTCTCACTGTATACCCCCTTCCTTACGTAGAGTGGGAAGCACCCGCCTTTCAACACACTCTCATCCCCATTCTGTCCAACTCTCAAACCCAAGATTGAAATTTTTTCCCATTCTTTCTTTACTCAACAAGCAAGCTTTGGAACTCTCTTCCTCAAGCTGTTTTTCCCTCATCCTATGACTTAAATTGCTGCAAGTACCGTGTGTCCAGGCATTTGGACTCTAACGTACCTTGATTTTGGCTCTCTGTCACTCTTTCAAATTAGGGGGAGACACTTGTTACAGGCAGCTTTGCCTTTTGTCTCCTTTTTCACATAGAAAATGTTGCCCAAATTCTTTGTCAATTTCAAGACCTTTCGTACCATTTAGGTGTGAGTATTTTTCCTGGCGAGCGATAGCCAACCTGCAATTAAGGAGGAACCAGCCTTTGGCCGGCCGCAGCATTTTTCTAAAATTGTTTACACAATTAACTCGAAGGAGGGTCTTGGGGGTATTGTTTTTAAGCTTAATGGAGTTCTAAGGAGGGGGGGGGGATCTCCCCTTCAGTAACCTTCAAATATTTCTGTTCTCATACTTTCTCCACCCTAACCCCTCTTCTACAGGTAACATATCATCCTGTTGGTGTATTATTCTCTACAGTCTGCCTCACTCCCTTGTTATTAGTTAAAATAGGACTTCAGAGGCTGTCAACCCTATTGGATTATTAAGCCAGCACACTGTAAGTCAAGAGCAACGTCAGGAATGGAGCCTCTTTGCGAGAACTCCAGTCTCTTGCGCTCCCTTCACTACCTCACTCGTATGTCCTCTTTCAAGCAGTATGGCTGGTCTTACAATTGTGAGTTTCAAGCTATAAGGAAGTTGGAGTTGTAGACATCGATGTTTAGCAGATTTACCAGCTGAAATACAGTTGTAATGCATTAATGAAAACATAAAATCATATTCAGCGAGCATTCTTTCAATAATGGTTAATTTTTGTATTATTATTTTGTTTTTCATATATTTATTATGTTTCTAGTTTCCTCCATATACCTCCATCCAACTTATAATAAAAACAGGATCTCCCTGCAAGATATATTTGTACATTTTTCGGTGGAAATATGTCCCGGCCGAAGGCCGGTTTCTCCAAAATTGCAGGCTTGCAATTGTTTGTTCGCCTGGAAAACATCGACACCTAAATAACACGAAAGGTTTTGACATTGACAAAGAAAAGGGGTGAAAGGTCTTAACATCGCCAAACTAATGGGCCGAACGTTTTAAAATCTGAAAACTAACAGGGGTTAAGCATGAGGGAGAAAGGTGTCCAAAAAAACGGTCCATCTCCTCTTAAGAGTCTTACATTATTATTGTATTTCGGTATATATCGATGTTTACGGTTCCACCTTCCTTATAGCCTGAAACTCGCAAGTGGTCAATTGTTTCTTCCTTCCCTCTTGTTCGTATAGTGTATGTACTGTACAGTCGGCCTAATAAGTGATGGATCGGCACCAATTATTTGTTTATCAATAAGAGGTATTAGCAATATTTACACATAAATTAAGTTTTCTTTTTGAGGGAGATATACAAATATGTTCCTATCTCTACACACCATATTCAACATCTGACAGACATTAATACAACACAAAACGAGCAAAACGTAAAGACAGCTGAGACTTCACTCATTAGCGCCACTGTACACTCTATGACCTAAATACTGGCCCAATATTAACCCCCGAACGGCAAAACGAACCTCCAAAATGTAAATATCAAGTCAATCATTACTGGAAAGATTCGATTCAGTTCGGGATAGCTTCGGAAACTCCAGGCCACGGTTTATGTCTGGGAGTGTTAGTTAGTTAGTTAAAATAGGACTTCAGAGGCTATCAACCCTATTGGATTATTAAGCCAGCACACTGCAAGTCAAGAATAACGTCAGGGCTGGAGCCTCTATGCGAAAATTCCAGTCCCTTGTTCTGGAGTGTATAGATCTCAGTATGTAATATAGGGTGCACCTATTCGAATCTTTAAGCTGCCAAGTTCTAAAATATCAAGGCTATAATAATGGATTGTATTGTCTCATTCGAGTTCGATACTGACTCAAATGGATGCGTCGCTATTCATGCTCTTGACTACCTTATATTTATGTTTTTTGTATTTTCTCTTTCTTGACAACGTATACCTTATCCTGCCTTTTACCTAATATATATATATATATATATATATATATATATATATACGAATATGCTTCCACACTAAAGGTGTGTAGAAAAGGGTAGGTTCACTGCACAAAGTTTAAAACATGTTAGTGCTAAAATTAAATTGCATCTAAAATATATTGCATGCACAAAATAAGGGTTTAAAAAGTATGTCCGAGTATCTTATTAGAAGGCTCGGACTGTTGTGTACATATTAAAATAATGTTTATGTAAAAGTGTTAAAATGCATTTCTCTACTTTCGTAGATCTTCAGTTATTATAAAAAAAATGCAAGAGTGGCTGGCTCCAGAGTCAGGTATTTGTTCTGTACTCTTCTGTGGATTTCCAGGCACTGGTTTAGACAATCAAATGTTTGTCTTAGGTTATGATAGTTAAAAACAATACTTCGTTCTTGTTCCAATATTGTTTTTCGTTCAGAGTCTATTTATAGTTCTTTATTCAAATGAGGCTTGAATTTATTTATGAAGTGACTTTCTTTACTCTTTCTTAAAGCAACGTCATCTTTCTTTACTTTGTAAAAGGGCAGTATATTAAAATTAGGAGATTTATCTTTAGCACATTTTGATATGTGAGTACTAACATATAGCCCTGTATTATGTCTAATGTGGTCCCTGTGCAGGTTTGTTCTAAGTCTAAGATTCGAAGTATCGCCAATGTAGATGGAATTACAGCCATTACAACGAATCACGGAGATACAATTGAGCGTGGAACAATTCATATTATGATTAATTTCAAATGTGTAATTAGTATCTACAAATTTGAATTGATTCCCTTCTATTATTTGTGAGCATAATTTGCATCTTGGGTTACCACATTTCGTCACCCCTTGATTTTGTACCGTATTGAATCTGGCCTTGGTTAGCAAATTCTTAAGGTTATTGGGTTGTTTCTTCGACTTTATTAATGAAACATCTTTAAATATATGCTTAGTTTGTTGAGAGGTTTTTAATAGGGCAATTGCGGATTTTGCTCTACTGAAATGATCCTGGAAGTTTGGATTGTATGTACTTATGTATGGTAGTATATCATTGGATGTATATATTGTCAGTTGCTTTATCACTGGTGCGTAGTACGCTGATGGAGATCTGCTTTGCGCGACTTATTCCATTATTTATTATGCCTTTAGGATAATTACGATCCAATAAAAAGTCTGTTAATTCACTTAATATCTCTTAGAGTAGGTTCTGAAACAATTGTGCACATTCTGCGTGCTACGTTGAATGGAATGTTGTTTTTTACGTGTCTCGGATGGTTCGAGTTATATTCCAGATATTGTTTTGTGTCAGTAGCTTTATAGTGGACATCTGTTATCACTGCATTTGTTTGCATTTTGCAAACAAATTTGTTTGTTCTGTACAGAGAAGAGTACAGAACAAATACCTGACTCTGGAGCCAGCCACTCTTGCAATTGTTTTTATAATAACTGAAGATATACGAAAGTAGAGAAATGCATTTTTAACACTTTTACATAAACATTATTTTTATATGTACACAACAGTCCGATCCTTCTAATAAGGTACTCGGACATACTTTTTAAACTCTTATTTTGTGCATGCAATATATTTTAGATGCAATTTAATTTTAGCACTAACATTTTTAAAACTTTGTGCAGTGAACCTACCCTTTTCTACACACCTTTAGTGTGGAAGCATATTCGCATATATTTTTACCACAAGAATCAATATTGTTCATGTTTTATATCTAACCTATTCTTGTGAAGTGGAACACTGTACTATTTTTAATCAAAATGGCTTCAAATATGGATCCTAAGACCGAAGAGAAGGAGACTTTATACTGGCTAAAACGAATTTGTTTAGCAGTAGAAAAAATACAATCCAACCAAGAGACCATCATTGAAACCAAAATGGACATAAGAGAGAACTAATGACAACATTGTCCTCTCTTCAAATCAAAGAAAGCTCTAATGCAAACACTAACTGCATAACAAAACAAAACAATGATGTGCTTACAGAACAACCATCTGATTCCAATAGTGAGGAATGGCAAAAGCAACTCAACATTCGCAAACATGCATTTTACCACCATATCAGATCTTCAGGCATCAGCGCCATCTATAATAATTTTCTTAAGCAAACTGAACCCGTAATCCCTCCTAAGTTCAGAGAAAAACCTATTCCTGGGCAAAGTGAAAACCACACACAGAGACAAAAACAGTTAGAAATAGCAAAAGTCAAAACTGAAATTGAACGATTAGATGAACAAACAGAGAAACAGCTACAAATCATGGAGGAAGCAGAAAACCAAATAAAAACCTTGGTAAACAGACACGAATCCCCCGAGGTAAGGTAAAACCTCATAGCTAATTGGCTTTCAGACATTAAGAAGGAAGAAGACCTCTCTAACAGCATATGGGAGAAAAAGCAAACTTTCTTCCAAGACATGAACAACCAAGACAAAACTGAAAGTAATACGCACGTTTCTAATGCCCCAAGAAACATCAACAGGAAGCCAAATACTTATAGCAATACACATAAGAATACACATTATCAGAAGCAGAATACAGCAAAACCAAGCTATGCAAATTCTAAAAATGAACCAACCCTCCAAATTTAGGCACTGAAATCTCCCAACTAAATGCAGCTGTTCAAGGTATACTCCAACCAAGTGACAAGCCAGACAGCAGAGGTAATTTTTTCGGGAATCGGCATTGGCGGAAAATTCCAAAATAGACCCAAAAGTAATCAATCTTTCCACAGTAAATTTTAGTGACGTTGAACACTCTATACTTGCTAAGGGTTTAAAATTCTGTCCCACACCCAAGGATCAAAATAGAGAAGAGCTTAACAATGATATCGATTACTTTTGCCGAAAACTAAGGCTAAAAGAATACTTTCATGACAAACCAATGGAAAACATGTCACTGGTTAAAGGTAAGTCTTCTTGGGAACCTCCGAGTGGCCTAAACCAGACTTTGGACAAAACCATAACTTTCCTTAAACTTACTAAAACTATTACGAATGAACCCAAATGCAAAAAATCCAATCTTAAATATGATGAACGCAGAGCAATTGCTTCTCTAAAAAATCAAACTGACGTAACTATAAAAGGAGCAGATAAAGGATCAGCAGTCGTCCTAGTGGACGACATTCTATGAACATAAAATTATGGAAATATTGAACGATCAAAAAACATATAAAAGGAGCCCTAACAATGTTGATAAAACCACCATCAACAAAATCAAAAATGCATTAAAAAAATACGAAAGCTCCCTAACTAAAGATGAAATAAAGTACCTTACAAATTTCGAATATAAAACTAGTTTATTTTATGGCCTTCCAAAAATACACAAATCAAAATCCATAATCAAGGCTATCGAAGAAGGGAATTCAGAGTATATATCGGTCCCGAACCCTTCAGATTTAAAGATGAGGCCTATTGTTGCTGGTCCTGCTTGCCCTACCCACAGACTCAGTCACCTCCTGGATATTTTACTACAACCTTTTCTAAAACTCATCCCTGCATACATAAAGAATAATCTAGACCTTTTAAATAAAATCCCTTCTCAGCTGAGTGACTCTGACATTTTCGTGACTCTCGACGTAGTTAGCCTATATAGCAACATCCGTCATGAATTGGGATACAAAGCCATAAATTGTTGGCTTGAAAATCATTATGAACAAACAAACCGTTTACCCTCTAGCCTGATTTCGGACGGGTGCAAATTGATCCTCGAAAATAACTCCTTTGAGTTTAATTGATCCAATTATCTACCAGTATCTGGAACAGCAATGGGAACCAAGTTTGCCACAAATTATGCAAATCTGGTCCTGGGATATTTGGAGAATACCTTATATTATAAAATACTCTCCTCGTTTGGCGAATCCACTGCCAATAAAATAAAGAACAACTATATGAGATATTTAGATGATGTCTTCATGGTATGGGATGAAAGAGATGGTGATGTATACACGCTAATAGACTTGATGAATGAGCTTGATTCCAAAATTAATTTCACCTGTGATAAAATAGGAGATACGGTAACTTTCTTGGATGTTAAAATTATGAAGCAAACAAATGCAGTGATAACAGATGTCCACTATAAAGCTACTTAAACAAAACAATATCTGGCATATAACTCGAACCACCCGAGACACGTAAAAAACAACTTTCCATTCAACGTAGCACGCAGAATTTGCACAATTGTTTCAGAACTTACTCTAAGAGATGTTAAGTGAATTAACAGACTTTTTATTGGATCGTAATTATCCTAAAGGCATAATAAATAATGGAATAAGTCGCGCAAAGCAGATCTCCATCAGCGTACTACGCACCAGTGATAAAGCAACTGACAATACATCCAATGATATACTACCATACATAAGTACATACAATCCAAACTTCGATGATCATTTCAGTAGAGCAAAATCCGCAATTACCCTATTAAAAACCTCTCAAGAAACTAAGCATATATTTAAAGATGTTTCATTAATAAAGTCGAAGAAACAACCCAGTAACCTTAAGAATTTGCTAACCAAGGCCAGATTCAATACGGTACAAAATCAAGGGGTGACGAAATGTGGTAACCCAAGATGCAAATTATGCACACAAATAATAGAAGGGAATCAATTCAAATTTGTAGATACTAATTACACATTTGAAATTAATCATAATATGAATTGTTCCACGCTCAATTGTATCTACGTGATTCGTTGTAATGGCTGTAATTCCATCTACAGTACATTGGCGATACTTCGAATCTTAGACTTAGAACAAACCTGCACAGGGACCACATTAGACATAATACAGGGCTATATGTTAGTACTCACATATCAACATGTGCTAAAGATAAATCTCCTAATTTTAATATACTGCCCTTTTACAAGATAAAGAAAGATGACGTTGCTTTGAGAAAGAGTAAAGAAAGTCACTTCATAAATATATTCAAGCCTCATTTGAATAAAGAACTATAAATAGACTCTGAACGAAAAACAATATTGGAACAAGAACGAAGTATTTTGTTAACTATCATAACCCAAGACAAACATTTTATTGTCTAAACCAGTGCCTGGAAATCCACAGAAGAGTACAGAACAAATACCTGACTCTGGAGCCAGCCACTCTTGCAATTTGTTTTATAATAACTGAAGATCTACGAAAGTAGAGAAATGCATTTTAACACTTTTACATAAACATTATTTTAATATGTACAGTTGTACACAACAGAAGGGTGGGTGGGACTCGTTAGCCTTGGTCGGCAACTCATCTAGGTGAGACAACCTTATTCAAATTCGGGTGGATGGGACTCGTCAGCCTTGGTTGGCAACCTGTCTAGGGGAGTAAACCTGATACAAATCCGTACTGCTTACCTAAGGGTAAGGCAGGTTAGTGGATGGATTAGCCGAACACCACTCTAGACAAATAGTGCTAACAAGATACACAGAGGGCCTCGGAGTCGGACCGATCCTAAATTGAGTGGTCAATCCTGTAAGTCCTTCACTAAACTGGCTCGGGTTGTCCCTCTCACAGGGAATAGGTCCGCTTGGGGGCATTCTGTGTATGGCCACCCTCGTAAGGGGAGTAAGGCGTCCGGCAATAGATAGATAGATAGACAACAGTCCGAGCCTTCTAATAAGATACTCGGACATACTTTTTAAACCCTTATTTTGTGCATGCAATATATTTTAGATGCAATTTAATTTTAGCACTAACATTTTTAAAACTTTGTGCAGTGAACCTACCCTTTTCTACACACCTATAGTGTGGAAGCATATTCGCATATATTTTTACCACAAGAATCAATATTGTTCATGTTTTATATATATATACAGGGTATATATATATATATATATATATATGTATATATATATATATATATTGTTACGTATCTTGATCCTCAAGTGGTTAACTTAATGAATCTAGATAGCACAGAGATATATACTAAGGTATCAGTCAGCTGAAGGCAAAACAATAGTAAAATCTAATAAAATTATTTCCTGTTGTTGCTTCCTTTCCTTTTGGATCTTAGGAATTAGTTACCTTTATTGACTGATACTCTTTAATTATGAAAAATACTGAAACTAATTAAAGTCATGTAGTATAAATATAAAGAATTATTATTTAACCGAAGCTTAGTAGGCTATGGTTATGAACCGAAGAAGTATATCTAAAGAAGGACTATTAATTCTATAAAAAGTCTTGAAAGATAAATATTAAAGTAAGAATATTTCTGTCTCTTACCCTTTTTGAAATGAATAGATAGTTTTTTTATATGTCCTTTTATTTATATTTAATGTAATTATTCTTGGTTCTTGTCTTACGTTAACTGTATTATATTATTATTATCATCAGGATTTATATCAAAGTCACATAAAAAGTTAGATATATATTTAATAATTAGTTAAATGTATTTCTTAACCACGTAACATTGAGGTTTGATTATGAGTAAATTAAGTTACAGGATCGCTTCATAGATTCGATTCAGGTCTCACTCAAATCATATGAAAAGCAAAAATTATATTTTGAAGCTAAAAAAAAAAAAATCAGCTTAGGAAAGTTGCTTTAGTCCACAAGTTAGTCAACTAAAATAGTTAAGTACATAATAATAGCGTTAACGTTAATTCCCAATCACATATCTCACTAACCAACATAACGTAAGTGTTTACACCGAACACACTTAACACACACTTATATAATCTGACTGACAGTCACAATCCCATTATAATACTTCACCCCGTCTTCCTCCAGCTGCAAGTTCACCTTCCCCAACTCCAAATGAGACTGATTTGAATGCCCACTACTCGGGTCTTATATACTAAACAATGATGGTGTAGGAACGAATCAGGAGGCGAGTGATGGTGCGCGCCCCTATCATAGCTCCTCGAGTTGCATAGCAGGTGCGTCGTCCAATGGGGGCTCCTGGCGTCGATCATACGTCTTGCGTCGGGTCATCGAAGTAGTTTGCAGGGTCCCCTATGACGCATGCAGGTATGAAGGCTTGTTTGCTGGTATGCGGACGAGCTGGTTTCCCACTCGCTGGTTCGCTCGCTAGTCTGCTTCGCCGCTTGGGTAGTTTGACACTCCTTCAACTCTAATTCTAACTCTTAAATTAACATACAGGGCTCCGTATGTCAGACCTCCCCCCTAGAAAAGAGTTTAAGGAGTATAGTACACAATATTAAACATAATACATAAATAGATTCACCACCAGATTGGCAACAGCAAGATTATAATGAGGATATAATAAGGATATCACCCAAAGTAGGCAACGTCTCTAGGTACCACATCAGAACATAGCCGGAACGTAGCTGGAGCGTTATTCGAACTGCAAGGCATCCCAAAGCTGAAGGCTTGAAAGCGCACTACTAAAGCATGATATTTACCTCGCTACAAGGGAGAGCTAATTGCCAAAATCCTCTCATTAAGTTAAACTTACTGCTTTATGAGGCCAACCTGGTAAATGTAATCTTTGATCCGTGGCAGTGGGTAGGTATCGTTCTTTGTGACAGCATTAACTTGCCTATAGTCCCTACAAAACCTATGGCTCCCGTCTGGCTTTGGCACAAGTATGACCGGACTACTCCACTGGCTTAAGGTCCTTGTGATCAGCTGGTTTGAAAAAATGAAGTCAAGCTCGACCTGCAGTATACTCCCGCGTTGTGGTGAGACACGGTAGGGGGATAGTTTAATGGGAGTTCCATCCCCTACGTCGATGTCGTGCACGGCCAAAGAAGTGAGCCCTGGAGTATCACGGAACACACTAGGAGACTGAGATAAAACAGAGATTAGTTGGTTCGCTTGATCAGAGGGAAGATGACATAGTTTAGATGGTAATTCCCCCCAAGCTACTGAATTATACTGAAAGTTGGATAGGCTACATGACAAGTCAAAGTCTGCATGGATACCTTCAGGCTCTTGAACAGTCTGTTGCGGGTCAGTAAGAGAACTGAAGACTTTGTCCGCACCAGGCTGCCCACAGGTCCTGACATTCACTGCCACAGTGGGAGAATCTGGAGGAGAGGAATCAGGGGACCTATGGTAGGGTTTCAACATATTTATATGGAATACTTGCGTGGGCTTTCTCCTGTCTGGGGTAGTTACTAGATAATCGGTAATGCTCACCCTCCGAATGATCTTATATGGGCCCCTGAACTTGGCAGATAAAGGTTGACCAAAAAGGGGGAGCAGGACCAAAACCTCATCACCGGGCTGAAACTCCCTCTCACGGGCTTTTCTGTCATACCAGGTCTTCATGGAGCTTTTAGCCACTCAAATTTTGAGCGGCAAACTCACATGAGGATCTCAGCCGGGTTTTGAAATCTGAAACATACTTGAGAAGGTTTTGGTTCCCCTCCTGGCCAACTAGGCTATCCTGCAATAGTTGCAAAGGACCTCTTACCTGGTGACCGAAAACTAGCTCATTAGGGGAAAAACCCAGGGATTCAGTTGGAACCTCACGAGTAGCAAATAAAAGAAAAGGTACCCCCTTATCCCACTCAACTCCGGTCTCTGTACAATACTTACGTAACATTCCCTTTAATGTCTGGTGATATCGTTCGAGAACCCCTTGACTCTCTGGGTGGTAGGTGCTAGACTTAACATGCTCGATACCCAACTCCTTCAGGGACTGCTGGACAATGTTAGAGGTAAAATTAGTTCCTTGATCACTTTGCACCTCATGGGGGAAACCCATTCTGGTGAAGAATTTGAGCAGTTCCTTGATGACAGTTGGAGCAGAGGTAGTGCTTAAGGGTATAGCCTCTGGGTAGCGAGTTGCCATGTCCATGATAGTTAATAAATAAATGTTACCTTGGGAAGTCTTAGGCAATGGGCCTACAATGTCCACTACCACCTGAGTAAAAGGATTCTCGAAAACGGGCAAGGGCACCAGAGGATGTACAGGCACCTTCTGATTGGGTTTTCCTGTCATCTAGCAAGTGTGACACACTCTACAAAACTCCACTACATCTGCACGCATTCCTGGCCAGTGAAAGTGGGCTCTGATCCTGTCTAGAGTTTTTCTCACACATAGGTGTCCTGCCAATGGTATACAA
Source organism: Paralithodes platypus (assembly GCA_032716605.1). Classification (NCBI taxonomy): domain Eukaryota; kingdom Metazoa; phylum Arthropoda; class Malacostraca; order Decapoda; family Lithodidae; genus Paralithodes; species Paralithodes platypus. Next base: position 17,029,604 of record CM064565.1, on the reverse strand, counting down.
TGTGCCATTTCCAAGATATCTCTACGACAAGGTTTGGGGACTACTACTTGATGGACGTCCCAAGCCCCGTCATCGATTGGTCTGTGTGGCTGTCTCCATCTTCGCCACAATACTCCTCCTTTGAGGTAGAAACATTCACCACCCTCCTTCTCACATTCCTCTTCACTCACGGACCTGGCAGCTAACTCCTTGCATTCACTATCATCTCTCTATAGCTCTACCAGGCCACTAGGACAATTTGGAGGGGTTTCATGGTCATCGTTAGGGTCAAGATGAGCCATAAAGGTGTCAGATAAATCCACCTCAGTCACATCATCAGGCACAGTTGGAGCGGCATTCACACTCTCATCATCCCTTTCATCAACTCTTACATTCGGTACATTTCTGTCTGAGGGAACTGCTACTTGAGACATTGAACGTGTGACAGCACACACAGGGAAAACTGTTGGCATCTCCTTTTCGAGCTCACCAGTTAGTGGCTCGTTAACAGGGGAAAGTGACAAAATGGGGTCTGGTCGGACCTTCTCACCTGCTACATCATTCCCCAAAAGGAGTGTTACCCCAGGCACAGGGATATCTTGGGACCTACACAAAGCTATGGTGGCCTCACCCTGTAGTAACTCACATTCAATTTCGCCTTTTACCAAGTGTGCATAAAATTGGCCTCCAGCACCTCTCATTACAACTGATTCGCCAGGTGGGCACTCAGTGTAAGGATTCACCATGAGGGTGCTAGTAGAACCTGTGTCTCTCATAATTTTTACCTCATGCATACAACCATTTAATCTCACGTTGCCAGATGAAATAAAGGGACGGTAACTGTCTTGCACTGATGGTGAAATTATTATTGGCTTAACCCTAGTGGGTTGCACCACACATGCTACTACACCCCTGTCTAGATGATTTACGTTAGCTGTTAGGTACTCCTTCTGTCTGGAGTCCTGTATTAAAGGAACTTTTGGTGCTAGGTACTCCTTCTGTCGGGAGTCCTGCATTACAGGCACATATGGAGTTTGAGATACGGCGGCAACTGTCTGCCCCGATCTCTCTGTTCTCTCCTTGGCCCAGCACTGATAAGCTAGGTGGCCTCTCTTGCCACAAAAAGTACATACTTTAGGGGATACGGGAACGTTCCCTCTTTGAGGATTACTATTACTTTGGGGCCCACCTCTGTTACCATTGCCCTGAGTCGCATTTTTAGTTGGGGGAACAATTCTATGTTGGCTAGCTGGGGAAGACGTTATAGGCTTGTGACTGGGTCTGTCAGATTTGTGATTGGGATACTTAAAATTAGAACTAGAATTATCGTAGGGCTTCTTTCCACGAAATTTGTTGTTGAGCACGTATGTGTCAGCCATGTCAGCGGCGTCGGCAAGACAATCTACCTTTTTCCCCTTTAAATGATAGGATTTCTTCTACAGAAGAATCAATTGTCCATAGGAAATTTTCTAACAGGACCAACTCCTTCAGATCGTTGTAGCTTGTGACTTTCTTACTCTTGACCCAATGATTGAAAGTTTTAGTCATGGTCCTGGCAAATACCTTATGGGTTTCTTCTACTTTCTTTTGTTTTTTACGGAAAGATTGCCTGTAAGCCTCAGGCTGCAATTGATAGGTTTTTAGGATAGCTTCTTTGAGATTGTCATAATCCTGCCTAACCTCTGCTACTTCTGACAAATACGTGGCTCGAGCCTGCCCTGTCAAAACGGTTTGTAACATAAAAGGCCATTGATCTCTTGTCCACTTCATACCTCCAGCAACTTCCTCAAACAAAACAAAGAAATCCTTCACATTATCCTCAGTGAAAGGTGGAATGACACTGGTCATAGTTAATCCCAGAGGGGGAGCAATTAAGGGAGCATTTGTATTGACATTTAGTTGAGCCGTACGATATTGATATTCACATTGTTCGGTCGTTGCACTGGCATTTATTCTGGCTAGTTCTATACTTGCGTTGGCTTGTTCGGTATTTACTCTGGCTTTTATGCTGGCTTCTTCGGTATTTGCTCTGGCTTTTATGCTGGCTTCTTCGGTATTTGCTCTGGCTTGTTCGGCATTTATTCTGGCTAGTTCTATTTTTAGTTTGGCTTGTTCTAGTTCGAATATTTGATCACCGGTCAAACCAGGTGGCAATTGTATATCAAGTTGGCTAAGTTTACTCGGGACCACACCAACTGCTCCATCACCCTCCTCGCCTTCTACAGGGAAGAGGTGGGTTTTTATGGTCTGAGCCACCTCTACTTTGGACATGTTTGAGACAGTTAATTGGAGATGTGAGGCAAGCACTTTCAGTTCGGATTTTGACAGACAGTCAATATCAGGGGCTGTGGGTTCTGATTCTATGAAAACTCGAGTATCTTAGTCATTAATTAGATGAGGCATGATTAATATTTGATTTTTAATTAGTGAAACAGTAATGAAACTGAGTGAAACTGTATGAAACGAATCCTGGCTAGGTCTCCACTCTTCTGTTACGTATCTTGATCCTAAAGTGGTTAACTTAATGAATCTAGATAGCACAGAGATATATATTAAGGTATCAGTCAGCTGAAGGCAAAACAAAAGTAAAATCTAATAAAATTATTTCCTGTTGTTGCTTCCTTTCCTCTTGGATCTTAGGAATTAGTATCCTTTATTGACTGATACTCTTTAATTATGAAAAATACTGAAACTAATTAAAGTCATGTAGTATTTATAAAGAATTATTATTTAACCGAAGCTTAGTAGGCTATGGTTATGAACCGAAAAAGTATATCTAAAGAAGGACTATTAATTCTATAAAGAGTCTTGAAAGATAAATATTAAAGTAAGAATATTTCTGTCTCTTACCCTTTTTGAAATGAATAGATAGTTTTCTTATATGTCCTTTTATTTATATTTAATGTAATTATTCTTGGTTCTTGTCTTACGTTAACAGTATTATATTATTATTATCATCAGGATTTATATCAAAGTCACATACAAAGTTAGATATATTTAATAATTAGTTAAATGTATTTCTTAACCACGTAACATTGAGGTTTGATTATGAGTAAATTAAGTTACAGGATCGCTTCATAGATTCGATTCAGGTCTCACTCAAATAATATGGAAAGCAAAAATAATGTTTTGAAGCTAAAAGAATTTTCTTCAGCTTAGGAAATCACTAGAAGTAATATTAACACAGCCATGTTAGTCTAAGGCGATATTACTAATATGAGACAATAGCATCACCGTACTAAGCACCGTTAAGCAATGTAAACTTAATTAAAATAAAATGAAAGAACTCGTAAGTATTAATATAAAACAATAGTATTACTTTCATCATAACCCAATTACTTAAAGAGTTGCTTTAGTCCACAAGTTAGTCAACTAAAATAGTTAAGTACATAATAATAGCGTTAACGTTAATTCCCAATCACATATCTCACTAACCAACATAATGTAAGTGTTTACACCGAACACACTTAACACACACTTATATAATCTGACTGACAGTCACAATCCCATTATAATACTTCACCCCGTCTTCCTCCAGCTGCAAGTTCACCTTCCCAACTCCAAATGAGACTGATTTGAATGCCCACTACTCGGGTCTTATATACTAAACAATGATGGTGTAGGAATGAATCAGGAGGCGAGTGATGGTGCGCGCCCCTATCATAGCTCCTCGAGTTGCATAGCAGGTGCGTCGTCCAATGGGGGCTCCTGGCGTCGATCATACGTCATAGCGTCGGGTCATCGAAGCAGTTTGCAGGGTCCCCTATGACGCACGCAGGTGTGAAGGCTTGTTTGCTGGTATGCGGACGAGCTGGTTTCCCACTCGCTGGTTCCCTCGCTAGTCTGCTTCGCCGCTTGGGTAGTTTGACACTCCTTCAACTCTAATTCTAACTCTTAAATTAACATACAGGGCTCCGTATGTCAGAATATATATATATATATAATTTTATATATATATATATATATATATATATATATATATATATATACTGTATATACTTTTGGCTTTATTGTTTCTTATTCCGTTTCCCCTCCTCTTCCCTCTTTTTCATCCAATCTTTTATATCCTTTTTCAATAATCAATACGTCCTTCCTCCCCCTTCCCTTTCATCAAAGCTCTTACGTGGGTTTTCTAGATTTATTTTCGCACAATTTCTCCCCCTCCAACTTTTGTCCATGTTATACTGAGCCCCTCTCTCAACGTTTGCTTTCTCAATTATTCTTCCCTTTCAACGACATAGTTTTATTCATTCTTTATTCTGAATTTTGGCTTCCATTTTATTTTTTTCAAAATAGTGTTTTCAAGTCTTATCATTTTTTTTTTTTTTTTTTTTTTTTTTTTTTTTTTTTCTATATTCCAACTTACTTCCTCTAGGGCATAGGCTGAGAACCTTAACATTCACCGCTTTACAATGAACAGTGAAGCCCGTGAGGTCTTGTTCCAGTCTAGGGAGTGAGACATGTGAAGCACGTAGAGTACAATGAGCACCTGCCATCTTGCCTTCACATGCGGCACGGTGCTCACTCATGGCCCGAAACGACCCCATCTCTGAAGCCACCTCGTTCCCGTGCTTCACTGTCTCACCCACTACACTCGGACTCTCACACTTACACACACACAACGCCACCTGTTGAGCAGATAACTCACCAGGCATTGCACCCCTATAGCATATTTTGAATATGGGAATATTCATACAGTGCTATTTAATCAGGGAACAATGAGGGTATTTTATTGACGTTTCGGTGGGCTTGTGGTAATGCACTGATACCAGGTACAGCACAAATTCCACCCCAATAATATCATCCCATTGATACATCGGGATTTGAACCCGGGACCTTTGGATTACCAGGCCAGTGGCAAGACCACTCCACCACACCTCCCCTATCTTTGGAGCATTTAATCTTATTTGTTCCGAGGGTGTTTTTTTTTTTTTTTTACATAAGAACATAAGAAAATGGGAGTCTGCAGAAAGCCGATTGGCCCACACAAGGCAGATCCCTCTTTGTTTACTGTTATGTATACGTAGTGGGACCCGCAGAGACCGCTCTCAGGCGGTATGATATGCGGGGATTGTACATTGGGGCTAGTGATTGGGGATAGGAGAAGGATCGGGATTAGGGATGTACTAACTGATGATCGTAGTTCTAAAAGAATCCAGGGTGGGGCTATTAACTACATGAACTGGGAGGTGATTTCACTCTTGGATGCTGCGGGGGAAAATGATTGTCTAAATATGTTCGTGCTTGCCTGATAGGTGTGGTATTGTAGGTGGTGGCTGCAGCGTCTCGTAAATTGTATGCTTGAAGGGTGTAAATAAATATATTTGTCTATGTCTACTAAGTTGTTAGTGATTATATATAACTTGATTGTGTATTTGTCTGTTTGTTGTCTTCCCTGTTTCGCTCCTTTAGTTTGGAGATTTTAAGACGTTTTACCGAATTTGTTTGGGGATAATAAGACGTTTCACCTTGTTTAGGTGTCGATTTTTTCCCGATTTCGCTAATACGAGGGCTGTGTTTTGCTGAACTTAGCTATTTTTGTCGTTTCCGCAACCTTTGACGCACTACTCCTCCTAAACGGCTGTCTCCACGACACTGAACACTAAGATCAAAGTTGTTTGCAGATCCAAAATAAACAAATGAACCTGTCGTATATCCGCTGCTGATAGCCTACCACTTATCACACTGACGCTATTTATATATGCATTCCTATTATGATTGATCTATATCGCCCTAGGTCTTCAGCACGAGGCGAGACGGCAACAAACTCCTTTTCCATGAGCATAGCATACTAAGCCCTTGATGATTATGACGCATTTAACAGATTATTTTAGGTATTATTAGTCGATTCTAATCATATTAGGATTTTCTTTTTATTGGGGTGATTGTAGGTACCAATCGAGCAGGGCAGTACCCAGGGGAGGCCACATAGACATTTGTCTAGCTTCCCCCACTGTTTCTATGTGTGCCTCAACTACACAAAGTGTAATCCAACTAACTTTAAATAACACCTCCTCCTCCTATTCAATTGACTTCACTTAAAAGGCACACAGCACTTCTTTCCAACACACCTAAATTTCCTCTAACGTACCTTGATTTTAGCTCTCTATCACTCTCTCAACCTTGGGGGGACACTTGTTACAGGCAGCTTTGCCTTTGTCTACTTAATTTACATGGAGAATCAAATATGAACTCAGAGAAAAACTTGAGATAGTCTTTATGCTTGTTCCACAGATTCCTCCTAAGCTGGATAACATTGTTTAATAATAACCAATATATTAAGCCAATATCGTGTAAAGATGGCCAGAGTTAAGAATAAATGGCGTTATCGACTTAAAGGGTATATGTGAGCTTCCCATAGAGGCCTTTACCTACCATATATCTAAACAAAAACATTTATGTACTGGAAAAAGTAAAGTATCTCCCATTTTCCTTCCCACAGACCGTGCATCAACAACAATCCAGAAGAGCGATTCCACTTCTTCCTCCTCCTCCTCCTCCTCGCCCTTGGTCTTCGGCGTGAGGAGAGACGGCCAGCAACACCTCTTCCTCCGGACCACACAGACGGAGGCGGAGGAGAAGAAGGTGGAGAAGGGTGATGAGGAGCTGCAGGATCAGAAGAAGGATTCGGATAACCTGTGGGCGGAGGCCATGTCGGTGGACGGCCCGGACAGCCAGAATAACACGGAGGTTCTGGCCCAGGTGGGAGGAGAGGTTACCTTCACCTGTCTCACCCATCACATGTCAGACCATATGGTAAGTCACCTACCCACTGTTAAGGGCAGAGATCCACTTGAGGTATTTTTTTCTGGACCCTCTTCTCCCTCATGTTTAGCCCTATTGCTTTTGAGATTTTACAAAGCTCACTCCTCTAGTTTGGCGATTTTAAGAACTTTCGCCCCATTTCTGTCAATTTTCAAACCGTTCGTGCTATTTAGGTATCATTTTTTTCTTGGCGAGCGATAGCGAGCCTGTAATTTAAGAGGAGCCCGCCATTGACCGGGTAATTTTTCTACCAAAAAAAGTAAAAATTTATCTCGAAGGGGTTTCTCTTTGGGTATTTTGTTTATAGCTTAAGAACATAAGAACATAAGAAAATGGGAGTCTGCAAAAAGCCGATCGGCCCATGCAAGGCCACCCAATGCACACCCAACCCCAATTACAAGGCCCAATTATAGACCCATCTCACTAATACCTTGAGTACTGACCCCACCAAAACGGGCAGAGATTAACACAAGATTACGGGGGTCTGCTGAGCGTCGATTGGCCCACACCTGGTAGATCCCCCTCACACCCAACCCATCTCGTCCATATGCCTATCTAATTTTATCTTAAAGCTCCCTATCGTTCTTGATCCCACTATATCACTTGGTAGCCTATTCCACCCATCTACAACTCTGTTACCAAACCAATATTTGCCTATATCTTTTCTGAAACGAAATTTATCTAATTTGAAACCATTTGTACGAGTTATTTCGCTATCACTGAGCTTTAGTACATTTGTCATGTCCCCTTTATTAATTCCAACCCACTTGAATACCTCTATCATGTCACCTCTAACTCTGCGTCTCTCTAACGAATGTAAGCCTAATTTCTTCAACCTTTCTTCATACGGAAGATTTCTAATATTATGGATCATTTTGTCATTCTACGTTGTACTCTCTCCAATGAATCTATGTCCATTCTGTAATAAGGACACCAAAATTGAACAGCATAATCCATATGGGGTCTCACTAATGACAAGTAAAGTTTTAAGATAACATCAGCAGTTCTGTTACTCACACTCCTAGATATGAACTCGAGAATCCTGTTTGCCTTGTTACGAACGCTTATACATTGTTTTCTAGGCTTCAAATCATTGCTAACAAACACACCTAGATCTTTCTCACAGTCTGAGTTTTCTAATAAAGCTTGATGGAGGCCTAGGGAAAAAACAAAAAACCTCCCCTTAAACCACACGGTGAATGTTGCACCAGTGCTTTAATCCAGACTATGAGCACTCCTTATTAACTCTGCACCAATCTGTATCACTTCCTTACACAGGCAAATTATAGACCATATGATCCAGTGGCATTAAATATAAACAATTTTAATTATCAAAGTATACTAGTAACTGGCTCAAAGTACAATTTCAAGTCTAAATATTCGTGCTGATTTAGCTTCGTATCATTGGCAATCCCTGACATATATATATATATATATATATAACCTGTATGTCACCTGACATATATTTTGTATTTTAGCTAAAAATCAGGCGATTTTCTTGAACTCAGATATGATATTTCGGTGTCAAGGGGGTGTGGGGGGGATGATTCCAAATATAATTCAACAATCTATTGTCACTTTTGTACTCTTTAAGATCTCAAGGCTTCACACCACCGATGGAGACGAGGGTTTGAGGAAAGAAAGATAGAGAATGAGATGGTTTGTGCGAGATCTCAGAAAATATGCATTATCTAATCGAAGACATTTTGAAGAGCTCATAAAATGTCAAACCTCTTTAGACAATAGATACAAGATATTCATCCTCCACAATAAATGAAGAGAAAGATACCCTCCACAAACTGATTTAGATAATTATGTCCTAGGCAAACCTTCAAATATTATGGAAGTCCAAAGACCTGAGTTGTGGTATTTGTATTCTTTCAAGGATTTTAGGGTAGGTTTCCTTGTCAAATGTCTACAAGAAATGAACTATCAACAGCCCCATTCGCAAAGTAAAATTATCTATTTATTTATTTAGTTATCTCAACATTCTTCGTCAGGAGAACAATTCTGAGATCTCACGGACAAGGTTCTCGCTCTTGTACACTCGGATGCTATAGTCTCTAGTCCACTTATAAATACTCGTAGACTTCACCTAGTTCTAATTATGGAGGTATATCTCTGGAAACCCATTTATTTATAAAATTATCTGTATATCAACTACAAACCTATATATACTATTTATTGTAAAGCAATGTCTATCCAAAACTCAATCCACATAGTTATAATTGCATAAAGAAAAACATAGGGGGTCCACGAATTCCTATGAGTGGTCTAGGAACTATGGTATCCGAGTGTACCTATGGCTTCATGTGGCTCCGCAATGTATCTTGAGGCCATACATATTATTTGGCTCTGATATCACTTACAAACCATTTCATTCTCTACCTTTCTTTTGTTTCCGCAAACCCTCTTAGGTCTCTGTCGGGAGGTTGATGCCCTGAATTCGCAAAGTGAGCAAAAGTCTAACATCTGAATTGACCACTTACGAGTTTCAGGCTATAAGGAAGTTCGGCCTGTAAACATTGATATTAAACACAAATACAGTAATTATGTAGGTTTCTAATGGATAAATAGTAAGTTGAATTTGGTTTTATGTATTTATAGAATTACTAAAACCATATTATAGCTGGTTATTCTGCTAAATATCAATGTCTATAGCTCCAACTTCCTTATAGAATGAAACTCGCAAGTGATCAATTATGATATCATGGTTTGTACCCGAGATCTAAAACTTACTGTATGTGCCCATGGCCTGTAGCTGAGTTTTCGAAAGGTGGTGAAATATGAGATCTCAATTCTCTGATTTCATGACTTTCCCGGAACTTTTGAGATCTCAAACATATGATCTCGTGAGACACCTCGAGAAGTCCTGAGATCAGATTATATTCGTTGAGAGCTGTGGTCATAACAACGCTACTATACCTTGTTTCAAGCACGTAGGCCAGAAATTGTGAACCCTAACCTCTGTAACTCAAAAATGGCTAGAGCAATAATTCAGCTGTACATTTCCACACCTATTGCCTGGACGATCCTTCCCAAATGGTAGACATATTAGCTCGATTACACGAGTCGTTTATGAGCTATAGAGGTTAGTTGTCAAAATATTTGGCCTGATTATATGGAACAGGGTATAATACGTCTTACCCGAATAGAATGATACTATGTACTGGTACCCATTATACAAGGGGAAAAAATGCCGTCAACATATATATTTGGTTAGCCCATTCAGTACCAGGGACGTCCTTTCCATCATATTCTGGCAACTATTACACAATTGTATTCAACTTAGGCAGGTGATGTGGTGATGGGCTGGTCTATTAGAGTGAGAACTGAGCAATCTCTGCCATACCCATAGCTTACTCTGACTGTTCCTTTTACTTATATATTTTCTAGATCTCAAGTGACGGCGTCTCTAACGTGGATTGACCTCCCAATCTACCAAGATTGGAAGCCAAAGCGTCACATTTTTCCCTTGCCCCTCAACTTTCTCTTCATAATTGCTGAGGGACACAGGGCCCTGGGTGGGGCTTTGGATTCCCGGGCATTTCCGCACCCTCCTCAGCTCCCCGCCATGGAGTGGCTTCGGTCACCCAGGCTTTATTGTGGTCGGCGGGGAGGGTTCTGTGGGGGCGCTCGGTTATGGCCTTGGCCTTGCTCAGGGCCTTGGGGCTGTTCGGCCAGGCAGCTTGGGGAACAACAACAACAACTTAGGCAGGACCTCTAGCTATATAAAGGCTTCAGACTATCTCAACCAACAACTGGAAACATGGGTTTGGTTTTATCAGAAGGCAGGATAACAACAAAGAGATCTTTGCACACCACTCTGGGATCGCCAAAAATAACACAAAGCGATCACTAGAGAATGGAGAGGAGGTCGAATTCTTCATAAACAGAGGAAGAAAAGGACCAGAAGCTAATACAATTACAGGACCCAGCGGCGCACAACTTCAAGGATCCTCTTTTGCCACCAATCACCAACCCAGAAAAGAGGAGGAACACCATAATTATACAAGCAACAATCTATGCATGTATCCAGTCAGCACTAGCCATAGCGGGCTCAGACAAACACCACCTGAGTCAACTGATCCCTCTGCTACTGGAACACAATAAACTACCAACCATCAACATCCCACCAGAGGCGCTGAGGAAACCAACAACCAAGAAAACACACCCAGAAAAGGACTTCCTAGCTGAAGAAGACCCAGCTGAAGAAGAGCCCAGCACCGAGGAAGAAGAACACCAAGAAGAATACCATGATGAGAACATCCAAGAGGAAGAGAGACAGAAGAACAACCAGCAAAGGAAGGAAACCCCTCTCCCTCTCCCAGCTCCAGCAAAGCGGATCACAAGATCAACAGCCGCCAAACCACCTGCCGAAGAACAACAACCAGAGTGCTGGGATCTTGTCAACATCGAAAAACAACTAGACAAGATCCAGCACAATCTCCATCCATGTCCTGATGTGAGACTAGAAGAAACATTTAATGGACTAGCAAAATACATAATGCTACTTCAAGAAGAAAATTACTAAATACAGATTACTATCATCTCCACATAATATAAGTTAGATTAAAGTCACCTGAATATCGAAAATATCTTAGTAAATAATAAAGTAAAAATAATGTAACTCTAACCTAACAATAGCAAGGTGGTTTGCCCACCAACTTTTAGCCTACTACTTTCTTTCATCTTTCCCCTCTTTCTCCTCTTCCCTCCCCAACCCTCTACTTTTCCTTTCTTAGACCCACCTTGGGTAAAAAAACAAAACAAAAACAACCATAGGTCCTTCCTAAGCTGCATAACATTCGTCTAAATATAGCTAGAATATAATATAACACACGTCGCTGGTACTCAGAGGGTTAACTATATTATGTTTCCCCTTGGTACAGGTGACTTGGCTGAGACGAGACGATGACCAGCTGCTGACGGTGGGGCAGCAGGTGTATGCTTCAGAGGACCGCTTCACCGCAACACACTCACACCAAAACAAGGTCTGTCATTATGTCTACATTATTATATATTAGATTGTCATCATTTTAGGAGCTGGGGCGATGGTTTTGTGAACCTTATTTGGTCCAAAGGAGGACTTTTTTAATCTCCCATTAGTTTGGAGATTTTAAGACCCTTCACTCCATTAGTTTGTCTTGTCGATAATAAGATGCTTCACCCCATTCAAGTGACGTCTGGGAGAGTGATACCAAGCCTGTAACTTGGAAGAAATCAGCCTTCGACTGGGTACAACATTACTTCAAGGGATTCTGAATGGGCATTTTAAAGTTTGAAGGTAGTCTGGGAAGGCATTTGTGTTAGCCTATGGACACATAGCCTAGAACACATTGATCGAAAATGGCAAAAGGAAGCAAAATCCTCAATAATAAGTAAACCAAATATTATAGTATTAATATGATACAGATACATAGCAGTTTCTTGTTTTCTATTCATTAGCTTGGGTTGAAGGCTGGTCCTATTCAGAGTGAGGTTTGGCAATCTCTACCCAATCTTAGCAGTTTCTTTCTATCTCTTATACTGTCCTATTTTTCATAGTGGAAACAGGGTGATAGAAATCCTCTTCCCCTTGTAAAATTCTCCTACTCAACGAGACAAAGAAAGTGGCGAGGGAACGCGAAAGTCCTGTGAATGGGAACTTTAAAATATTGTTTCTGTTCGGACTCTGTCTCGTGTCGGCCACCCCCAGCAATGGGGTATGTGCCTGAGTATACTGTATACATGCATACATACATACATGCATACATACATACATACATACGTACAGTAAACACATACATACACAAATACATCGATAAATTTAATGGAGATTGTTACTTACTTGTTGATGAATTACTAAATTAGATTATTTATATATTTTGTTCAGTTTCCACCCTAGACATCCAACTTGCTTAAACAAGTAACCGCATGTCCCTTTCGAGATAAATGGGTACGTATTTCAGTAAAATGCCCCGACCTACGGCTGGTTCCTTCTAAATTGCAGGCTTGCTATCGCTTGGCAGGAACAAATCGACACCTAAATGACACAAAAGTCTTAAAATCACCAAACTAATGAATGGTGTGTGTGTGTGGGGGGGTGGGGGGGGGGGGGGGGGTGGAGGAGAGGAGGAGGAAAGCTCTCTTGCACATGTATGAAGAGGGTGGAATACGTCCAGAGAGTTGTTTCCATTATTGACAAAGAGGGATCTCTCCCTCCACACCAAGGGAAAGTTGTCTGTTGCATACGTAAGACGTGTGCTGCTTTATGGTAATTATACAAGCAATCAGAACAATAGACACCCTGACACTAGAGTGTACTAAAATGTTTAGGGTGCAATATATGTATAATGCCGCAGTGAGAAAAGGACAAGCGAGAGATAGTTAACTTAACATAGAATTTATCAAAGAAGTGATGCTTACTGGCAAACTGGAAATGTTTGGTCGCGTGTAGAGAATGTATAAGGAATATTGGGTGAAGTGATTAAACTATGGAAGAAGTTTAGGGAAGGATGACAGTTAGTATACAATGGAAGACCTGAGACGGGGACCTAAGGATGGATCTCACGGTTAGGGAATTTGAAATAGTCCATTCATTATAGCTAGGCCAACATTCTTGAGCACTGGCCTCTATAACTCTAAAAGAACTAGAGTAATCGAGCTATTAATCCTATAATTTAGAAAGTGTGGACATTTACAGCCCTTTTGTTCTAATCCTTTTTGAGTTACAAAGGATAGGCTACACGATTTCTGGCCTAGTTATAATGAATAGACTTTTTGTTTATAGAGACGTTACTGGGGAATGTGTAGTATCGAGAGTGGCCAAGTTACAGGCCTAGCCATGGAAATAATGGAATAATCTTTTTACTTCAACAACAATGATACAAGATAGTTTTCCAACTCTAGCTCTTCCCAAGCCTTTTGGCATCTAGCCAAAATCCTTTCCAACAATTTTTCTGCTTAGTCTTTCCCTTCTCTTTTTCACTCTGATGGCACTACCGTCACTTCTTCCTCTGACAAAGCTGAACTCTTTGCTAACACTTTCGCTAAAAACTCCATTTTGGATGATTCCGGTGCTACTCCTCCCTCTCCACCCCCCTTTCTCCTACTTATGTCTAATTTCATATTCTCTTCCAAGAATGTACTTTCCACCCTCTCTGGGCTATATACCAAGAAGGCATACGGACTGGACGGTGTTCCTCATATTGTACTTAAAAACTGTGCTTCCGTGCTGACACCCTGCCTAGGCAAACTCTGCCGTCTCTGTCTCTCCTCTAACGTCTTTTCTTCTTGCTCGAAGTTTGCTCTCATTCAACGTTTCCCAAAGAAGGGTGACTGTTCTCAACCCTCCAACTATTGTCCAATTGCTCTCATTTCTTGCATCTCTAAAGTTTTTAAAACTATTCTTACCTCAAAATTTCTTAAGAATTTATCTTCCCATAACCTACTCTCAGATCGCCGGTATGGCTTTCTTAAGAGCCGATCTACTGGTGATCTTCCTTCTTATCTTACTAACTCCTGGTCATCCTCCATTTGGGACATTGGTGAGACGTTTTCTGTTGTGCTAGACATATCGAAGGCCTTCGATAAAGTCTAGCACAAATCCCTTATTTCCAAACTACCCTCATGTTTATATCCCTCCATCTGTGCCTTTGTTTCTAATTTCTTTTCCGGCTGTTCCATAGCTGCGCAGCGGTTGTGGGTGGCCACCGTTCACTTCCTCAACCCATCAACTCCGGTGTTTCTCAGGGTTCTGTCCTATCTCCAATTATCTTATTATTTTTCATTAACGACCTTCACAACTGCACCTCCGGCCCAATTCACTCATATGGTGACGACTCTACATTACACTATTCAACTAGCTTTCCACAAAATTATTCACAGCAGGAACTCTAAAACTCAAATAAGGAGGCCATAAAACACCTATCTTCTGATATCTCTACTACCTCTAATTGGGGCAGAGAAAACCTTGTTACTTTCAATGCTTCCAAAACTCAATTTCTCCATCTGTCTACTCGTCGCCCCCTTTCAGAAAACTATGGCCTACTCTTCAACAACATACATATTAACCTTTCATCTTCTCTTAATATTCTTGGTTTCCCTTTTTCTTCTGATCTCTCTTGGAAAGATCATATTACCACTCATGATAAAACAGCTTCCCAGAAGCTTGGTGTATTCAACCACCTCCAGGGGTTCTTTACCCCTGCGCAGCTTCATGCTCTGTAAAGGGGCACAGTGCGTCCATGTATTGAGTATTGTTCACACATGTGGGGAGGATCCTCTCACACAGCACTTCTAGACAAAGTAGAAAAGAAAGCCTTCCGTCTCATTAACTCCCCTCCACCCACCAATTCTCTGCAGTCTCTCTCTTTTTGCCGCAATGTTGCATCTCTCACAAAATTCTACCGCTATTACAATAATCAGTGTTCCTCAGAGCTCTCTCAGTGTATATCACCCCCTCTTCCTAGAACACATAGCACCCGCCTTTCAACAAAATCCCACCCAACTCTGTGCAGCTCTCCAACCCAAGAGTGAAACGTTATTCTCAATCTCAATGTGCGCCAGTATCAGTTCCACTTCATATTCTTCTTATATTACTACTACTATACACCATCTGGGTTATTATTCTGCTTCTATTACTATTGCAACTGCTGCTACTACTACTACTACTAATACTAGTACTACTACTAATATACTACTATTGTCTCCCTAACAGGCATGGCAGCTATGGGTGAAGGACGTGCAGCTGAGTGACGCGGGCCACTACCAGTGTCAACTCAACACTCATCCACCTGTTACCTTTTTCTTCATTCTCAAAGTTACACGTTAGTAGTCACAACTGTTTATATGTTTTCCTCATTCACTAAATAGGAACGTATTCATTCCAACAACTGAACAAGCAAAGTTAATCACACTAACTATTGTTTTTCTTCATTAACAAAAGCAGAAAAATAGTTCATAGTTTCCATGATTAAATAGTGTACTTTGAATTCTTCATTATATTTTTAGGTACGGTATTATGATGCAAGGTAGCAAGCAGTTTGTTTTTGTTCAATGTGAGTGTGGGAGACAAACGGCAAAACTGCCTGTAGCGAGTGCCTCCCCCAAATGTAGTTGGCATTATGTGTGTGTGTGTGTGTTACAGACCCTTGTTTTTGTATATATATAATGCATCGGAAACTGTATAATTCTACAGAAAAACTACATAAATACTGTATTATGTTTGCTACCAATAATAGTTTAAGGAAATCCCTTGTCCTCATTTATAGTTAGCACAAAGCCTTACAGCATAAGCATGATCACGCATCAAACTCCCTTCAACTTTATAAAACTTATATTATACAAATTGGTTGGTTAGTTGAGCCACAGGCACGTGGCTTGTCTCCCTAAAGTTACTCTGCTCGTGTAGTGGCCTTGGTGGGTGGCACCTCTGAGCGGAGAAATAGTGGAATAGCACATGACCTTTACCCATGGGAAGGCAAACAAATAATGTCAGTTGTTTTGGGGAGATAAGTGGTTTTGAGACACAACTTGAGCAACTCCTGGGTACGAAAGTTGGGGGTCCTGTAGTGTTACGGTTTGTTAAGGTGTAGGACGCCTTTACCTGATTGTCTTATGGCTTTACTCAAAGTTCTTGAATTAGTGAATGTAATATCCATCTGCTAATAATGGAATTACATTAGAGGTTGACTTTCCCTAATCTGTAATTGAATCAGACGGATTGCCGAGGTTATCTAGTTGCTGTTGCTAGATTAAGGCCAACCATATTTACTATACTACAATACATGATGCCAAATATCCCTGCTGTATATAATACGAGAAATCCATTGTAGAGGTGTCGTATGACAAATTTCATAATTTCAATGTTACATATTTTCATTATTCCAAACAACTGCACAAGGGCACGACTGTTGATGCTCATATCTGCGATTGTGTTGACGTCGATAGTATTACATATGATGTAGCACTGATTGTTTACATAAGATAAGGTGGCTAAATATTGCATCTTGGTATGCTGCATCACATGATATGAACCATTTTGGATCATAGCTTGCTAATAGACTCTAACATTTTGCAAGGCTCATTGTACTGACAACCAGACATAATAACCTAGGTCATTGCTGTGTTTCTCTTCAGGGTATGTAGGTCAGGTGAATGTATTGAGGGATAATAAGCCTTTACAACGGCACCTCGTAGCTACTTTCCACTTTTCCTATTTTCTGAAGAGTGGAAGCTGTTGTAGTGGCTTTGTTATGTGTATTCTACTCTGCTCCTTGATCTGTTTCCCACAGAAGCTGAAGCTGTAGTGAGTGGTCCAAGTGAGGTGCATATAGAGGAGGGGTCTAAGTTGGCTCTGGAGTGTGAGGTTAAGGGAGCAGCCTCACCACCGGTCTATATCTTCTGGTACCATAATGCCACCATGGTTAACTACGGTCGACATCACTATCTACAGGTACAGTCACGGCCACCAGTTTGTGCTACAATTAAGAAAGCCCACCTCGCTTTTTTTCTCTTTCTCTCCCTCTCTCTTTGGCTTGTATCCATTCGGCCCCATTCAGCCTACTGTTTTAAGACGTTTACGCCCATCCAGGTGTCAATATTTTCCTGGAGAGCAGTAGCGAGCCAGTATATATATATTTTTGTTCTGACAGCAAGCTAAAGTTGTACATTTTTCGATAGAAAAATTTCTCTGGCGAAGCCGGATTTCTCCATACAATGTCGCTCGCCAGGAATAAATCGACACCTGGATGGGGATAAGCGTCTTAAATTAGTTGGCTGAATGGGGCCGAATGAATACAAGCCAGGGAAAGAGAGAATAGGAGAGACAGTTTATAAAAAACCGGTGACCCCCCTTAATATCGAATAATAAAGATGCAGGCAGTCAGATATGAATGGTTCTGAGCTATTGGGTAGACTACATCAGTAGTCTACTTGCTACTTGCGTCCAATTGCTCTTATCTCTTGTCTTTCTAAAGTTTTTGAAACTATTCTTGCTTCCAAATTTCTTAAGCATTTCTCTTCTCATAATCTGCTCTCAGATCGCCAGTATGGCTTCCTTAAGGGTCGCTCTACTGGTGATCTTCTTTCATATCTTACTAACTCTTGGTCATCCTCCTTTCGGGACTTCGGTGAGACTTTTTCTATTGCACTAGACATATCGAAAGCCTTCGATAGAGTCTGGCATAAATCTTTAATTTCTAAACTACCCTCCTTCGGTTTCTATCCCTCCATCTGTGCCTTTGTCTCTAATTTCCTTTCCGGCCGTTCCATAGCCGCGGTTGTGGACGGCCATTGTTCACTTCCTCACTCTATAAACTCCGGTGTTCCTCAGGGCTCTGTCCTATCTCCTATTCTCTTTCTAATTTTTATAAATGATCTCCTTAACTGTACCTTAATTCCCATCCATTCATACGCAGACGACTCAACCTTGCACTACTCCATTAGTTTTTCAGAACGCCCCAGCCAGCAATCCCTCAACGACAAACGTAATGAAGCCATAGAACTCTTAAATTCTGATCTAAATACTATTTCCAATTGGGGCAGAGAAAACCTTGTTAACTTTAATGCTTCCAAAACCCAATTTCTCCATCTATCTACCCGTCAGGATCTCCCAGCGGACTATCCCTTATTCTTCAACAATACAAAAATCAACCCTTCATCTTCTCTCAATATTCTTGGTGTCTCTTTTTCTTCTGCTCTCATTTGGAAGGACCATATTACCAGTCTTGCTAAGGCAGCATCCCAGAAGCTGGGTGTGCTCAACCGCCTTAGGGGGTTCTTTTCCCCTGCACAGCTTCTTGCTCTGTACAGGGGCATAGTGCGCCCTTGTATTGAGTATTGTTCACATGTGTGGGGAGGTTCCTCTCACACTGCTCTCCTAGACAAAGTTGAAAGGAAGGCCTTTCGTATCATTAACTCCCGTCCACTCACCAACTCTCTGCAATCTCTCTCTCTCCGCCGCAATGTTGCATCTCTCTCGCTATTCTATCGCTACTATAATAATCAGTGTTCCTCAGAGCTATCCCAGTGCATACCACCTCCTTTACGTAGGGCACGTGGTACCCGTCTTGCAACTCAATCCCACCCCTACTCTGTGCAACTCTCCAACCCAAGAGTGAAACGTTACTCTCAAACTTTCTTCTACTCAACAGCTGAGCTCTGGAACTCTCTCCCAGAATCAGTCTTTCCCTCTTCCTATGACTTAAATTGCTTCAAACTCCGTGTGTCCAGGCATTTTGGCTCGAACGTCCCTTGATTTTGGCCCTGTCACTCTTTCAACTATGGGGGAGGCACTCGCTATAGGCAGTTATGCCTTTTGCCTCCCTCAATCACATAGAAAAAAAAAAAAAAAAAAAAAAAAAAAGTGTGCTTCATTAGCAATCGGTCACTGCCTCATGTAAAGCGCTAGGTAGCCGTAGTCACATATACAATGGTTCTGAGCTATTGGGTAGACTACATCAGTGTGCTTCATTAGCAATCGGTCACTGCCTCATGTACAAAGGAGTACAAAGGAAATCAAGCAACAACAGATCTAGTGACCCTTCTAGGTTGCTTGTCCTCCAAAACACTGAGGATCAAGTGTCCAAACAGTGGTTTAGAGTGGGTAAGGGAACATTGGAAAGGGAATTACTGCCCTGGAACTAATGTCCGTGGCAGGATTAGGAAGTTAGTAGGGGACAGATGGGTTAGTAACTGAGGGGGGGATAAAATAAAGTTATTAATTTACAAACGCAGTCAGTTGCGGGTTTGATGCGAGATATTTGTCTAGGCGGAGTTTAAATGAATCAACGGTGATGCAGTCTATAACGTTTCGGGGAAGCCCATTCCACAAGTTGACAACTCGATTGAAGAAGAAATTCTTATATTCGTGCGAGTTAAAAGATTTACCAATAATTTTGCAACCGTTTCCCCGCGTGTAATTAGATTGGTCGATAGTGAAGTACTTACTACAGTTCATATTGTCGATGCCTTTGATGATTTTGAACACTTGAATTAAGTCGCCTCTTAATCTGCGCTGGGTTAAAGGAAATAGATTTAATTCTCTAAGACGCTCTTCGTATGGTTTGTTCTTTAGGCTAGGTATCATTTTGGTAACTCTACGTTGAACTCGTTCTAGCTTGTTTATATCTTTTTGGTAATAAGGGCACCAGGATTGAACGCAGTATTCCAGAAGAGGGCGGACTAAGGAATTGTAAAGGGTTAGGATAACTTCTTTGGATTTATGCTCAAATGACCTGCCTATAAAGCCAATTATTTTGTTTGCCTTCTTAACAACTTCTGAACATTGTTGACTCGGTTTTAGGTTACTCGATATTGTTACTCCCAGATCGGTTTCTCTGTTTACATTCTTAAGCTGAGTGCCATTCATCGAACAGTTTGCTTTCTCATTTAGGTATCCGATATGTAGTACTTTACATTTATCCGCATTGAAACTCATTTGCCAAATTTGGGCCCAACATAACAATTTATCTAGATTGTGTTGCATATCGTCAACTTGTTCTTTTGAGAGTACGCTATTTGCAATTTTTGTATCGTCAGCAAATTTTGAGATTGTACAGGTGAGACCCTCATCTATGTCGTTGATGTAAATTAGAAAGAGAATTGGTCCTAGTACCGATCCCTGGGGTACCCCGCTACTTACATTGGTCCATTTTGATGCCTTACCGTTTATGACTACTCTTTGCTTTCTGTCGCTGAGCCAATTTTCTATCCATTTCAACACACCGTCTTGTATTCCATGCGCTTTTAGTTTTAGCAGTAAACGTTTGTGGGGAACTTTGTCAAAGGCCTTTTGAAAATCAAGGTATATAATATCTACAGCTTTACTCTCATCGTAGAGGTTGAGGATATCGTGGAAGAAGTCTAAGAGGTTTGTTAAACAGGAACGTTTTTTACGAAAGCCGTGTTGAGTATCTTTAAGTATGTTATTTTCCTCTAAGTGATTTACGAGTCTGTCTCGTATGACCGTTTCTAGCATTTTACATACAACTGAGGTTAAGCTAATTGGACGATAGTTACTGGATAGGGATTTGCTGCCTTTTTTGAATATCGGTGTTACGTTGGCTAGCTTCCACTGATCGGGCATAGTTCCAGACTGCAAGGATTTATTGAATAGTAATGTCAGTGGTTTAGAGAGCTCATCCATAGCTTCCTTTAGAACTCTAGGCGAGATTGTATCAGGTCCAGGCGTTTTATTTACCTTGAGTTTATCTAAACAATTCAATACTTCTCTCTCTGTAACGGTGATATTGCTTAAAACATCTGAATTATCAATCTGAATCGGCGATGGTGTAGGGATATCACTGAGGTCTTCTGTTGTAAAAACTGATGCAAAGAAGGTATTGAGGGCATTACTCATTTGTTCTTCGTCTTTGGTGTATTCTCCATTTTCATCGACTAACCGTCCAACAGTTGAAAAGCGCTAGGTAGCCGTAGTCACATATACAATGGTTCTGAGCTATTGGGTAGACTACATCAGTGTGCTTCATTAGCAATCGGTCACTGCCTCATGTAAAGCGCTAGGTAGCCGTAGTCACATATACAATGGTTCTGAGCTATTGGGTAGACTACATCAGTGTGCTTCATTAGCAATCGGTCACTGCCTCATGTAAAGCGCTAGGTAGCCGTAGTCACATATACAATGGTTCTGAGCTATTGGGTAGACTACATCAGTGTGCTTCATTAGCAATCGGTCACTGCCTCATGTAAAGCGCTAGGGAGCGGTAGTCACATATACAAAACTACAAAAGTTGGAGTACTGCCACATATCCTACACATAGTCTGTTATATTTCCTACACAAAAACTGAGTACCCAAATCGCCTACACCAAACGATGCATCCGGCGTAACTCCTACAATTATACTGTCATATCTCCTACAATTCTGATACATGATCAGTGCTCATCAATGCGATCATGTGGCATTATGCAGGAAAGAATACAAAATCTAACCTAACTTAGATTTGTGTGTGTAGGATTATGCTGCATCTCTGTAGGAAATGTGACAGAATTGATTTTTGTGTGTAGGAGAAATACTGTATCTCTGTAGGAAGTATGTCATTACTCTAAAACATTCTAAAATTTTAAGAAATGTGGCTTAGGAAATATCGCACACACCCGCACTAGGTAGTGTACCTCGATTATGTGTACCATCACACCCTTTATGTTTTACAAATGTATACCAGACAAAAAGCTTAAAAGAACTGGGAAATTGTTTAAGCTATAGTCTTACTTCACAAAATGCACCTTTAGTAAGTGCACCCTAATAATCGCAAGACATTCAGCCTCATTTTACTTAATATTTTAATTGACTTCTACATGGTCATATATTTTGTTTTACGAGAATGCGTGAACTTTGTGCCAATAGTATGTCTGGGATTTATGATTTGCAACCTATTCTCAAAACGGTATCGGTGTCTGTTTTCCACCATAAGTTATCACTACATTTTAATGAACTGGCCAGCAAATCTTTAACCAGTAAGCATGATTAGTTGTTAGTCAATGGTGTATGCAGTGTCCATTAACACTGAATACCGACACATTTTATTTATATCACTAAGGTGAACATATATAGACCCAATCAGGTAACCAGTGATTTTGGAATATGTAAATTTGACTAGAATATTACATTTTGTTTTTACTTTGCACATCTCACTTGAAATGTTTATTGACTCGTTTTCCTGTTTGTGTCTTAGGTACAACACCAGAACTACACGAGCAGCTTGGTGGTGACCCAAGTGAAGCTGTCTGACGCAGGGATCTACACCTGTGAACCCCACCTGGCCACACCGGCTAATGTTACCGTGCATGTCGTTACAGGTCAGTTATTATCTATTCGCTTGAATGGGGGTCACCTGTTTGTTGTTATCTTTCTCTCCTTTTCTCTCTTTCTATGGCTTGTATCTATTCGGCCCCATTCAGCCAACTGTTTTAAGATGCTTATCCTCAACCAGGTGTCGATTTCTTCCTGGCGAGCGATAACGAGCCTGCAATGCATGGAGAAATACGGTTTCGACCCTTTTCTATCGAAAAAATATAAAAATTTAGCTTGCTGTCAAAACAAAAATATATGTATGGTGGCTCGCTACCGCTCGCCAGGACAATATTGACACCTGGATGGGGGTAAACGTCTTAAAACAGTAAGCTGAATGGGGCCGAATGGATACAAACCAAAAAGAGAGGGAGAGAAAGATAAAAAAAGCGAGGTGGGCCCCCTTAAGTAGGCGAAAAATCATTACTTCTATCCTCTGTAACTCAAAATGGGCTAGAGCAAATTGGCTATAAATTGCCACATCTATTCCTTGACTGATTTTTCCCAAATGGTAGAAATACTACTTTGATTAATCTAGTCGTTTGTGGGCTACAGAGGTTAGAGATCATGATTACTCGCCTACTTACAGCGATTAGACTATAGTCTTTGGTTACCTCTGTATAGAGTAGGGGTAGCATTCGCAACACGTATGCAAGAAGACGCAACATCATTCAGGTACGGTTATTCGACACTAACTCATTATTCGACACTAACTCATTATTCCCCAATCTCTTTTCTGCAATAGTAACCTACTGAGTACTGGTGTTGTAGACCAGTGTTGTTTTGACAATAATAATGCTAATACCTGATCAGAATGATCTTCCTTATAATGGTTACATACCTCACTCACAATCATAACTTGTGTGCTTCTTTTAGTTAAAATAGGACTTCAGAGGTTATCAACCCTATTAGATTATTAAGGGGAGGTGTTTAGTTTCCTCCCTAAACTTCCATCAAGCTTAAAATTACACTCCCTAGACCCCCTTTCAAGATAAATTTGTACATTTTTCGGTAGAAAATTTCCCGGCTGAAAGCCGGTTCCTCTTAAATTACAGGCTCGCTATCGCTCGCCAGGATAAAATCGACACCTAAATGGCACGAAAGGTCTAAAAATTGACAGAAATGGGTCGAAGGTTCTTAAAATCGTCAAAATAATGGGGCGAAAGTCTTAAAATTAGAAAAGCAATGGGGTTAAACATGAGGGAGAAAGGAATCAAGAAAAAATCCCTCAAGTGGAGACCTCCCCTTAAGCCAGCACACAAAGTCAAGAATAAGGTCAGGACTGGAGCCCCTTTTCAAACTCCAACCCCTTGTTGTGCCTATAAGAATTGTCCAGAATATCTTGACCATGACTGAATACAAGTGAGTCCTTTCCGGTGTCCTTTGTTACAATGACCACTTACGAGTGAGTCCTTTCCGGTGTCCTTTGTTACATTGACCACTTACGAGTGAGTCCTTTCCGGTGTCCTTTGTTACAATGACCACTTACGAGTGAGTCCTTTCCGGTGTCCTTTGTTACAATGACCACTTACGAGTGAGTCCTTTCCGGTGTCCTTTGTTACAATGACCACTTACGAGTGAGTCCTTTCCGGTGTCCTTTGTTACATTGACCACTTACGAGTGAGTCCTTTCCGGTGTCCTTTGTTACATTGACCACTTACGAGTGAGTCCTTTCCGGTGTCCTTTGTTACATTGACCACTTACGAGTGAGTCCTTTCCGGTGTCCTTTGTTACATTGACCACTTACAAGTGAGTCCTTTCCGGTGTCCTTTGTTACATTGACCACTTACGAGTGAGTCCTTTCCGGTGTCCTTTGTTACATTGACCACTTACGAGTGAGTCCTTTCCGGTGTCCTTTGTTACATTGACCACTTACGAGTGAGTCCTTTCCGGTGTCCTTTGTTACATTGACCACTTACGAGTGAGTCCTTTCCGGTGTCCTTTGTTACATTGACCACTTACGAGTGAGTCCTTTCCGGTGTCCTTTGTTACATTGACCACTTACGAGTGAGTCCTTTCCGGTGTCCTTTGTTACATTGACCACTTACGAGTGAGTCCTTTCCGGTGTCCTTTTTTTTCATTGACCACTTACGAGTGTCAGACTTTAAGGAAGTTTGAGGTATTGATATCGATATTTGGGAGAATTACCAGCTAAAATATAGCTATGGTGCATATATAAATATAGCTATGGTGCATATATAAATATAGCTAAGGTGCATATATAAATATAGCTATGGTGCATATATAAATATAGCTATGGTGCATATATAAATATAGCCATGGTGCATATATAAATATAGCTATGGTGCATATATAAATATAGCTATGGTGCATATATAAATAAATAAAGCAAAAATCAACCAGTTTGTTATCCATCATCAGCTCTTGTTATTGTATATTGCTGCTGAACCTCAAACTATATGGGTCCAACTCCCTTATTGCCTGAAACTTGCAAGTGGAACATTACTTATATGAATTAAATATTTTCATTCGGGATTAAAATCACAAACATTATATATACAATATATATACATTTTGAAAGAATTTGGGGAAAACACTCGTTAAAGGCAACTTTGCCTTTAGTTTCCTTCATATGCTTAGCTACCAAAGTTGTACGAGTGTGAGTGTAAATCATTCATGGTTTATTTTGTTCAAAGATTTTTTAGAGCTATAAATTAGAGTGATACATATAGCTCATTCTATAAGAAAGAGATTACAACAAACACAAAGTCCCAACTCCTGGCCTTTGATTTTATATATGTATTTATATATATATATGTATTTATATATATGTATTTATATATATGTATTTATATATATGTATTTATATATATATGTATTTATGTATATGTATTTATGTATATGTATTTATGTATATGTATTTATGTATATGTATTTATGTATATGTATTTATGTATATGTATTTATGTATATGTATTTATGTATATGTATTTATATATATGTATTTATATATATGTATTTATGTATATGTATTTATGTGTAAGTATTTATATATATGTATTTATATATATGTATTTATATATATGTATTTATATATATGTATTTATATATATGTATTTATATATATATATGTATATATATGTATTTATATATATGTATTTATATATGTATTTATATATATGTATTTATATATATGTATTTATATATGTATTTATATATATGTATTTATATATATGTATTTATTATATGTATTTATATATATGTATTTATGTATTTATATATATGTATTTATGTATTTATATATATGTATTTATATATATGTATTTATATATATATGTATTTATATATATATGTATTTATATATATGTATTTATATATATATGTATTTATATATATGTATTTATATAAATTTATTTATATATATGTATTTATATATATATATGTATTTATATATATATGTATTTATATATATGTATTTATATATATATGTGTTTATATATATATGTGTTTATATATATGTATTTATATATATGTATTTATATATATGTATTTGTTTGACATGAATCCTAGCACTTGTAATGGTTTGAAATTCGGCAAGTTACACTGATATTAGTTACATTATATATATTATATATAAAAATAACAAACAATAGGCTACTAAGATACACAACCCTATCATAAAGTATTTTAGATAAACTTACCTATTGTCCAGACGCAATATCCACCATGTTTAAATGGGCAGAGGACTGCAGCTCGCCGTTCGATTGCCATAGAGTAACTGAGGCCTTGGCCTCTGTCTACCTACCGGGAGGATGGAGATTGACTGAGAGCATTGTTGCCAAAGTTTTCATTCAGCGTGCCAATACCAAAACCTATCATAACCCAATCTATATGCAATTTGAGTGTTTAGTTTTCATTCAATTGAATTTTAAACTATCAACTACGCAAATTGTTTATCCTTGCATTTATACCCTTCTTAAAGACGC
Source organism: Paralithodes platypus (assembly GCA_032716605.1). Classification (NCBI taxonomy): domain Eukaryota; kingdom Metazoa; phylum Arthropoda; class Malacostraca; order Decapoda; family Lithodidae; genus Paralithodes; species Paralithodes platypus. The sequence goes on along the minus strand of CM064565.1, from coordinate 17,003,119 downwards.
AATTTGTGTATTCATGTGCGAGAAAGTTAAGCTGAAGATCTGGGGTTAATGACACAAACCTAGTGTATTTGTCACTTAGACTTTGTGATGCTAAACAAATTATCATTGAATTTCCTTGTGTGCCATGTAGCATAGAAAAACTGTTTATCCTTGCAGGCAAGACCCCAGCAGCCATGCAGCACGGGAGGAACCATGTAGAAGGAGGCGGTGGAGGGCCCTGCCCTCCTGCCTCCCTCAGTGTGGTGGTGGTGGGGATCCTAGCCTCATCCTTAATACAGCCCCTTCTCCTGCACCACTACCACAAATACTATATCCTACAGTCGCAGTCTAGTCCAGGATACCACTTAATTGTATAGATCCCAAGCATCCCACCTACATAGTTGATTTTCTTGTGTACTTTATATATAATTCAGTTGTTTTTCACAGGCATGTACAGTAAAATAGCTTTCTTTCGAACATGTCATGGGATTGTAAGATTTAGAAAGTGTGGCAGACATCTCAGTTTTTCTGACTTGTATCGGGGTTGTAGTCGGAAGCAGATATTGGGTGTTCGGTCAAAGTAATTGTCCAGAATGACTATCTTTGTTCAGGCATGTATTTCGATCTTTCAGACTTTTTAGCAAATGTTTAAAGACAGAGCTGAAATTTAGACCAACAACCTAGTCAGTCAATTTCGTGTTTACTGGAGTGCGGGTTCTAAAACAAACTGTTTAACTGTATGTATATCGTATGCCTCACCAATACCTAGCCTATCTCTTCTAACTCATGTCTTCTTTTGAAGTATAATCAAGTTTATCATACAGGTTCATGCAGCCTTTCCTGTCTATCATAGCCCATTCTTTCTTGTATATATTTATCTGTTTTTGTCTTACCATGTACATACTGTAAATAATATGCCACATCATTGCATTACCTCGTCTTTCCTCTGCAGCGCATCTCTTTCCTTGTAATATAATGAAGTTATCCACACCATATGGTAGCTAATTCTTCTGTGTACATAAAACTCAGTTCTTTGCAACTGCCCCTTTCGACAATAATCATGACTACCACAACAGATTATATATATTGGATTCTGGATTCTACACTATTACCTCGCTTTCCCCTTCACACCACATATGTCTCTTTCAACTTTGAAGCACTCTGACACCAACTGACTCAGAATTCCACATGAATGAAAAGATAAAAATGTAAAATATATATTTGTTACAGCTGACTAAGTGTATTAATAGCTAACATAATAAATGCAGGTGTTTATAACTAGTTGATGTGGCAATATCAATGTGACATCGTGGATTGATCAGCAGTGATGTAACAATTTACGTTATTTGAGGTAAAACAATTGTTTTGTTTAATATGAACACTTATATCTAGTAACTAATTCATAAGACCTACAGTATATAACTACAATAACTAAAATCCTTTAATAGGAAAGATATATTAATTATTGTTATTTATATTTTGTTGTTTTATTTATTATTCATATTTTTAACTTTATATATATATATATATGTATATATATATATATTATATATACATATATATATAATATATAAATATATATATATTTATATATATAATACATATATATATATATATATATATATATATATATATATATATATATACCGATATATATATATATATATATATATATATATATATATATATATATATAATATATATATACAGTATATATATATATAAATATATATATATATATATATATATATAGATAGACATAGATATACAGTATATATATATATATATATATATATATATATATATATATATATATATATATATATATATATATATATATTGTTTTGCTTTCTCTCTAGACCTCAGTTAAGCTTAAAAACGTACCCCCAAGATCCCCTTCGAGATAAATTGTGTTAAGTTAAATTATAATTTTACTTTGTATATATTTGTTCGTCTTGTCCTCAGCCCAGTCTGTCTCGCCATTACCACAAGCTACACCATCGAAATTGACCTATTAATTGTAACAATTATCTTATATGTAAATAATGTTTTAATAGTTTATGCGTTGTAACTATACTATATAAACTGATGGACACTGTATATGTGTTCAATTGTTTTTACAATTGAGTATTCAATTGTGTACACTCTATTGAAGGCGGTAGACGTGTCGACCAACAGACATTACTATACAATAAAGCCTTGCTATCGGCGCTGTCTTGATGTGGCACTGCCGAGGCTGGTGAGGAGCAGATGGATCGCAGGATTGAATTGCTCTAATGTCCAAGGTGTTTAAGGGGAGATGGGTCGCTTTTCTGGCACCCCTTCTCCCTCGGCCCATTAGTTTGACGATTTTAACACCTTTCACCCCATTTCGTCGTCAATGTTTAGACCTATCGTAACATTTAGGTGTCGATTTTATCCTGGCGAGTGATAGCGAGCCTGTAATTTTAAGAGAAACCACCCTCTGGCCGGCCATATTTTCTACCGAAAAAATTTACAAATTATTCTTGAAGTGGGGTCTAGGGTTCTTTTGTAAGCTTCATGGAGGTCTAACAAAGAAAATACAAAATACATTGATATATAAATTAACATACCACAAAAACAGCCACTGTCCCCTTAATGTATAGTGAAGTTTTGATATTGTTCTGTCCTGTTGTAGCGCAGATACTGAAGGTGCAGATGCTGCAGTGGAACTTGGTTGAGTCTTGCTGAATCACGGTTTATCACTAAGCCAACATCAGCCACAGTGATGACATGAGTTGGGCAGTGTTGTGTTGGGACTTTATTGTGTTAAGCCGGTATCACACGAGCTAATTGTACAGCAATTTTTACGGGCAATTGTGGTCTGGAAGCTTAACAAATTACTTTTTTATCAGATTTCAGCTGCCTAACATAATCTACCTTCAGTGTAGTTACCAATACCAGTGCGAAAATGTCCCGAAATAATACGAGAAATAACTTACTCATGGAAATAATACGAAAAATAACTTACTCATGGAAATAATACGAGAAATAACATACTCATGGAAATAATACGAGAAATAACGTACTCATGGAAATAATACGAGAAATAACATACACATGGAAAATTCACGGAAAAGGCGCTGCTCGTGTGACAACGGCATAGAGCTCTTTTGTCCGTCAATTTTCCATGAGCAAGTATTTTCTGTTAGTATTTAGGGATACTCTTGCTTTGAAATCGGAAACTAAATCAAAGTTAGATTATGTTAGGTAGTTTCTACCTACCATTCAAAGCTAAATTATTCCATTGCATTGGTTATGTTTTTTTCTATCTGCTATCTGTCTTCTACCTATTCTATTTTTGTATTAATTTCACCACAACACCAAACACCTCCAATGAAATTAATGAAAGCATATACGTGATCCAGCAGGATTCGAACCCGGGTTATCACACACATATTTTTAGACACCTTAACCATTGCACCACCAAGACGGTTATAATTGTAAAGGTTTATGCAGACGCCTACGACTTATTATCCATTATCGAATACTGGATATCCTCTCCATTATCATCTACCATGTTTCATACTTTCCTTTCGTTGTATTATTCCCTTCTCTCTCGGCAGGCAGTCATGCTTAACGGGAGACAGACCGTTTTGCTGGACCCCATTCTCCCTAATGTTTAACCCCACTAGTTTTGACATTTTAAGACGTTGGTTCCATTAGTTTGGGGATTTTATGACCTTTCACCCCATTTCTTTGTCAATATTAGGATCTTTCGTGCCATTTAGGTGTCGATTTTATTTTGGCGAGCGATAGCGAGCCTGTAATTTTAGGAGGAATCGGCCTTTGGCCGCGACATTTTTCTACCGAAAAATATGCAAATTTATCTTGAAGGGGGTCTAGGGGGTGTTTTTCTAAGCTTGATGGAGTTCTAGGGAGGAAACTAAACAAATATATGAATACATTAATTACTAGACCACACACACAGCCACTGTCCCCTTAAACGTTTGTGGCGCTAATATATTTTCTTCGTGCAAAATCAGACACTGGAAGTGATCTATAGATGAATATTGTTTCATTTTAATGTGTATATAGTAAGTTATACTCAATCTATATATAATTACTTATAGAACTAAATTCCAAAGGTTTTAATATTTGAATATGTTACAAATATACATAAGATAAATTAACTTTGTTATATACATATAAGGTGTTGCATAAGGTGTTGATTTTCGGTGTGAGCATCCTGGATTCGAATCCACGGACAGCCACATGTGTTTGTAAATTTCATTAATCGATTTTAGGAGTATAGTTGGTTGTTGGAAGGAACATAATAATACAAACAAATTCCAGATGTTTTAATATTTGCATATGGTACAAATACAGATAATATCAATGACAACATCTTACGGCTGACTATTTACATTATATCGTGATGCTTTCATTAATTTCATCGGGAGGTGTTTGGTGTTGGGAGTGAAATAAATAAATTAGATTAAAATACATAAGTCTAATACTCTAACTTCCATATATCCCGAAAATCGGAAGTGTTGAATTGTATGTAGGCCTAAGATAATTTTGTTTTGATTGCAATATATGTTTCACAATGTAAATACACATGAATATGTACTTTATTAATGAAGTGGACTATACATTATAAACTGTAATATGTTGATTATATATACATATAAAATATAATAGTATTTATACATGTACATATTCAATGTTATATTTTTCTAGTCTGTAACTAGCAAATTATTTGAATATGATTAGGAAATATCAATCGCGCGCTGGAGTTGACCTATGTGTATGAGAGAGAGAGAGAGTGTGTGTGTGTGTGTGTGTGTGTGTAGACAAGTTAGAGATCCTGTAGTATGGGAGAGTGGACATCTTTTTATTTGGACGCCATTTTGGTGCATCAATTAAGAAACAAAAGGTTATAGTATATTAATGATCATTATACAGTACATACATACATACTCTAGATACATATATATATACATTCATGCATCCATACATACATACTATACATACATACATACATACTGTATATACATACATGCATACATACATATATGCATACTGTACATACATACATACATACAGAAAGACATACACACATACTGTAGGCTACATACATACATACATACATACATATAAGTTTATAGACTGTATCGTCCACAGAGTGTGGTTTCAGTATTTCATCCTAAATGGCGGTATTCCAGGCAATCCTGTTTTGGGCTGCCTTAAAGTCAAGCTCTTTATTATGAGATCTGACTGAAGTAGTTGATCCCACGTGTTTCTAAATCTACCTCCTCATATACCTTAAGGGGGATGGGTCATATGTATTTGCTCCTTTATATATATTTATGATATTTATTTAGTTTCCTCCCTAGACCTCCATCAAACTTTAAAACCAATATCGATTAGATCCCCCTTTAAGATTAATTTGTACATTTTTCGATAGAAAAATGTTCCGGCCAATGGCCGGTGCTTCCAAAATTACAGGCTCACTATCGTTCGCCAGGACAAAAATCGACACCTAAAAAGCACGAAAGGCCTTAATATTGACAAAGAAATGGGTCAAAAGGACTTAAAATCGACCAACTAATGGGGCAAATATCTTAATATCTGAAAACTAATGGCGCTAAACATGAGGGATGTGCCTTTTATTGTGTTCATCTCTATCCCTTATACTCTATCCCTTATACTCTATCCCTTATACTCAATAACTTATTAAGAACTCACGATATACTGTATCTGAATATATTTTGACAAGTTCAATTATATTTATATATTAGTTTAATACCCCGGTTATTTAATGGCTTTCTTAACATTTGTCTCTACTACCTTCATATGTTTAAATTGGTAGTTTTCGGTTTTCTCTTGATTTATCCCATGCCTAGCCCCACATGTTTTGGATTGGTTAGTTGTATAATATGTTATTCCCAAATTTGTCCGATCTTCCAAACTACTTATATTCATATTCAAGCATTTTTTTGTTGATGAAACTACAAGTATATATGATATATCAATGATTTTAGTTTTTGCCATTGACAATTCAACCGTGTCATACATAATTATATATCATTGGTAATGTACAGTAACAGTGTTCCGTAGAGCATACATTACCAAAGAGTATGTGTAACCAGAAAATATACCTGTACTTGCAAAACCAAGACAGAACAAGCAAACACATTTTCTTTTCTTTTTTCTTGTTGTAGGGGAGGGGGGGGGGGGGGTCAGCAAGAGATACTCGGCAAGAGGGGTGGTCCCATAGGCTTATATTTTAGAGCTAGGCCTATCATCACAGTAATTCTACTGATGTCAAACCCTTACTGGCACTTGACATTTATCACTAGTTTTTGTTGTTCAAGACTTAATAACCAGGTCTTCAAATAATACGAAATACACTTACAGTATATCAGTAATAGAAGTATATATACGAAATACACTTACAGTATATCAGTAATAGAAGTATATATACGAAATACACTTACAGTATATCAGTAATAGAAGTATATATACGAAATAAGTGCTATCATTAGTTTTTGTTTTGTTTTATTAAATGCTCTCAGTTAAACAAGACATCGCCATATATACAAAAGATACAGAAATGTTGGACGCAAAGAATCAGCCAATTAATTTAGTTAAAATAGGACTTCAGAGGCTATCAACCCTATTGGATTATTAAGCCAGCACACTGCAAGTCAATGATATCGTCAAGACTAGAGCCTCTCTGCGAAAACTTCAGTCCCTTGCAGCCAATTATGTTAGGGAAGATTATTTTAAGGACATTACTGAACACTCCATTTTGTATATTGGGAACGTTTTTTTGTTTCAATTTCTGTAGGTTCTGGTGCTTTTACTTCATTATGCATTTTAGTTTATCCTTCCGACTTGGTGACAGTGTATTACCTCACTCTTCTACGCTTACTTAATAGTGACTTTCTTTTTTGGCATACTTAACCCTTTAAGTACTAGCGACGTGTGCTATATTGTATTCTAGCTATAATGAGACGATACTATGCAGCGTAGGAAGGATCTGTGGTAGTTAAAAAGGCTGGTTGAGGTAGTTTGAAGCCATACTATTGCTCGAGGTCCTTCCTAAGCTGAATGTAATGGTCTAATAGTTGCCAGCATATGATAAAAGAGACATCCCTGGTACTGAGAGGTTAATTATGTATCTGCTTAGCCCTTAGAAAATTAAATGATGCACTTTTGTTCTGTTTGCTGACTATACCTAGACGATTTTATTCAGATTAAGAAGGGTTTATGGAAGGCAGAGGGTTAATTGGAATAGCTTTTACCCATTCGAGTGCTATAGATCCTCTCTAAATTGCATATAATCAGCATTCTAATGTATTAATCTCACTCCACACACTAAACGTAACCTCCCAACGAAATTAATGAAAGCATGTGACCCTACCAGGATTCGAACCTGGGCTACCACATACAGATCTTAAACACTCTAGCCATTACACCATCAAGGCAGTTATAAGTACAGCACATGACCATGATTCATATCTGATAATAGTATAATAATTGCCAGAATAACTGTCAAAATGCGTCATAATTTTCAAAGGGTTAAATGGCCACTTTCTTGGTGCTTCAATAACTTTTAGCTTGATCACTCTGAGGATTAAGGGGGGATGGTTCACTTTTTGGTCGATTTATTAATTTATTTATTTGTTTTCTAGTTTCTTCCCTAGACCTCCATCAAACTAAAAAAAAAACAAAAAAAAAACAGGATCCCCTTTCAAGATATATGTGTACATTTTTCTACCGAAAAATGTCCCGGCCGAAGGCCGCTTCCTCCTAAATTACAGGCTCGCTATCGCTCGCCAGAAAAAAATCGACACCAGAATGACACGAAAAGTCTTAATATTGACAGAGAAAAGGGGCAAACCGTCTTAAAATCGCCAAAGCAATGGGACTAAGCATGAGGAAGAAGGGTGTCCAAAGAACCCGACCATCTCCAATTAAGTGATCTTGGGCCAGTCTTCCTGTTACACTCGTTTTCAGCCACTCTGAGAAAATAACGGCAATCTATAAGTCAATAATTCCTGCTAATTGGTGTTCAATATATTGTCTTGTTACAATTATTTAGTCTTAACAAAGGTTTTAACAATCACAATGCACAAATCAATCAGCTGGACCAGTTGTCATATGAGTGGGCCATAATTTGCTCAGAGTAGCTGATAACTTGAATAATGATTGTTTTAATTTTGTTTTGTTTATTTTTCTTATACTTCCTGATTCGCTTAAGTGCGCCTCAAAGCTCCTAACACCTCTCTCTTCACCTTCCGTAATAAATAAGCTCATAAGGGTAAGTGATCTATTTATATTTAGTGTTTTTAATGTCATGTGTCATGTATTTTTAATGTATTTTGATAATAAACGCTGAAAGCTAATATGTTGTGTTATTTATTGCCGATAACTACTGCATATGGTACTTGCCCGGGCGACCGAAGCCACTCCCAGGTTCTCGTGACCCCAGGGAGGGGGCAGAGGTTTGTTGTGGCGGTTTGGCTCCCAGGAAACTGCTCCCCACGGTCGGCAGCCGGCTGTCCTCCATTAGTCGGCGAACTTGTCCCAGGCCGGGAGGATCGGCAGTTCCGGGAGGTGGACCCACGGCATAGACGCCGCCACTCTAGGTCACAAGCTGGACAGCCGAACACAATTACACCCCACACCTCACCATAAATAACACCCCCTAATTATAACACACACACACTCACCCAAAATCCTAGGAGTAACATATGATACTTTAATGACATTCAAACAACATACCACAAACATAACAAATAAACTGACACCCAGACTTAACGACCTCAGGTCACTTGATTGTGATATAGACCATTCTACTATATACTTTACTCTTTCTCTCTCTCTCTCTCTCTCTCTCTCTCTCTTTCTCTCTCTCTTTCAGTGGTAATGACTTGTTTCTCAATAGAAATACAGTCAGTGCCACAGAGTCAATAATAGGAGAGGTCATGACTCTGGTTGATGAGCTCCAACTCAAGACAGACAGAGACATGATACTTGGTATTTTGCCCAGGATATATGTAGGGGATTGTGCTACCAGCAAAGCAATAGGCTAAAATGGTAGGTTAGCTGACCTGTGTACCCAGAAAGGGGTGAGATTTATGGACCCATTTGATGAGTTCGATGGGAAGCGCAACCTCTATCTCCGTGACGGTGTGCACTAAAGTGCTAGCGGTAAAATCAAGCTTGGTGATTTCCTAAATCACCATCTTTACAGCTTGCTGAGGGCAAGCAAAAATGTAGAAAGCATCCCCGAGCATGAAAAGAGCAAATCCTCACCAGCAGTTGATCTCAAACTTCCTAAAAGAGATCCCACAAAGGAAGGAGTTCGTCCCTCTTAAAGCAAGAATACCTCTCAACAAATGGCAGAGTTCCCCAATAGATTGAGAGATGCCTCGCAACTCTCTCTAGACTCTACACTTCAGTTGCCAATTTCTGAAGCACTAGATAGTGGTTCTTCTACCTCAGGTGAGGATTCACCAAACATAGGGAATTGCAACACCTCTGATAGTGTACAGAGAAATAGTGTGCAAGCAAATGCACTTCCCCCAGAGACCCGTTTCTCTTCGGGGAACTGGGTAAGCAAGGGGGTTCTAAGAAAAATGAGAATCCCCTTATGCCAGGTCAATTAGGAATAAATTCTCCGAACTTCGGGCATTGTTGTCTACAGAATGATTTGATGTAGTGGCTATCACTGAATCCTGGATTCACAGTGATACCAGAGATTATGTTGGGGAGTTTGAAATACCTGGATATACAATGTTCCACAAAGACCGAACCATGCAGGAAGGGGGCGGAATTCTTTTGTACATCAGAGATTTTCTTAAACCCAATTGACTGCAAGATCAGGGCACAACATGAACTGCTTGGAGTAGACCTCAATCTAGGTAACTCTATATATTGGATTGTTCTGGTGTACAGGCCTCCACATCAAAATGTTGAAAAGGATGAACTTCTGTACACAAGACTGAGTGCTGTTATCGAGGGTAAAACCAATGTGGTCTTAGGTGCCTTCAATTGCCAACTGGGGAGCAAGAACTGCCGATGCTGAAGGTAGGCGTCTTGTGGACTTTACTAACAATAACTTTTTGACCCAGTGGGTGAACGAGCCAACTAGTGTTCACCACTGAAGATGAAAGTGTGACCAGCTTATCTGTTGGGGAATCACTTGGAGGTAGTGACCACAATCTAATTAGGTTCTCTCGTCGCACCTTTAGCAGCAGACCCACCAATCCTTAGAGTGCAAAACTAGATTTCTGTCGTGCAAATTTTGAAGGCCTTAGAGGAAGCTTTTCCCAGATCAGACTTGAAGGTGAGAATGTTAATGCAATTTGGTGCTCATTCAAACAGCAGTTTATGGATCGACAAGCTGCATTCATTCCTACTAAACTTACCAAATCAGGCTCAACCCAACTAAAATGGTTCACAAGAGACATAGCTTCAGCAATTAGAAATAGAAAGGTTGCATACAGAAAGGCCAAAAGAAATCAAGACCAAATTGATTTAGATTCCTTCAAAAATATGTGTAGAAGAGTGAAATCTCTTATAAAGGAAGCAAAGCAGAATGAAGAACTAAGAGTTTCAGTCCTCTGCAAAGAGAGTCCTAAAGAGTTCTTCAGCTATGTGAACAGCAGGAAGCCATTCAAAAGTAGCATTGGACCTCTAAAGGATCCAGCAGGCCAACTTCAATCTTCTGACACTGATTATCTAAATCGCTAAACAACTATTTTGTCTATGTATTCACAAGGGAAAATACCAGTGACATGCCAAGTCCAGTACTAGTGCATGAGGGTGAAGTTCTTAGCAACATCAGATGAAACCCAGAGGATGTAGCAAAAATAATAGATAAGTTAAAACGGTTCAAGTCATCCGGCCCAGATGGTTTTCTTCCTCGAGTTGTATGTGAAGTGCGAGATGAAATCGCACCTTTCTTAGCAGACATCTTCAATAAATCACTAGATAATGGAGAAGTCCCTGAAGACTGGAAACTGGCCAATGTGACCCTAATCATTAAGAAAGGGGATCACAAGTGTTCCCAGAATTATCGGCCAATTAGCTTGACTTCTATCATAGTAAAACTCTTAGAAGGGATACTAGTAGACAAGATAGTTGACTACCTAGAAACCCACAATTTAATTACAGATTCCCAACATGGATTCAGGCGACACCGATCATGTCTTACCAATTTGCTGGAATTTTGCCATGAAATGCTGAGTGAGTATGACAAAAGTAGAGCCATAGACATCCTTTACTTAGATTTTCAAAAAACTTTTGACTAAGTGCCTCATTACAGGGTAATGTCAAAAGTGAGTGCCCTAGGTATCAATAAAGAGGTCACAAATTGGATAGAAAGATGGCGAACAGTTAGACAACAAAGATTGGTAATCAATGGTGTTTCTTCTGAGTGGACTCCAGTCACTTCTGGAGTTCCATAGGGATCTGTCTTTGGCCCACTTCAGTTTATCATATATGTCAATGACATCAATATTGGTCTGTTGAGTGTGATCTCTAAGTTTGCAGATGACATAAAGCTTGGAATGAATGTGAAAGACCCCAAAGGGTTTGAACAGCTCAGGATGGACCTCAACCGACTGGGTGAATGGTCGGAGACATGGCAGATGCCTTTAAACTTGGAACAGTGCAAGGTGATGCATATCGGCCAAGCAAACCCCAATTCAGGCTATTCACTATTGGGAATGCCTCTGGAAGTGACTGACTTGGAAAAGGATTTGGGTGTTCTGATTAACAGTGACCTAAGGTGTTCCAAGCAGTGCATTGAAGTAGAGAAGAAAGCTCAGAAATGATTGGGCTATATTAAGAGGCAATGTAAGTACAAAAAAAAGGAAATAGTCCTCACACTTTACAACACTCTAATACGGCCTCTCCTGGAGTATGCTGTTCAATTCTGGTCTCCAGCACTAAGAAAAGATATAGAGCGACTGGAAAGAGTACAAGCTGGGGCTACAAAACTTATTCCATCGCTTAGAAGAATGAGCTATGAGGACCGATTGAGAGCTCTTGATCTCTCTCTGTTGGAGACATGCAGACTATGAGGTCAGCTCATTGAAGTTTTTGAAATACTTAATGGATTTGACAATGTGGATTATAGCAAAATGCTTAGCCTCAATATGAATACAACACACAACCATGGCTGGAAATTAGAATTGAAAAGGTTCAGCACTAGTATCTGTGGAAACGTTTTCACATATATGATATGTTCTACCTGGAACAAACTTACCTCCGAAGTTGTAAATAGTTATTCAGTAGAGCAGTTAAAGAAGAGAGTAGATAATATTTTGCACACTCTGTAAAGAGAGTAGTGCACTAAACAGTCTCTCTCTTTCCACTTCGAGTATCTCCTCGGAATGACAAGGTCTCTGAGATACTAACTATTCCTTGTAACTCCTTGTAACTCTCTCTCTCTCTCTCTCTAAAAACTGTCCCAAGAATTATCGGGCAATTAGCTTGACTTCTATCATAGTATAACTGTTAGAAGGGATACTATAGGTAGCGCCAGCGAACTTGACAAGAATCTTGACCCATTAACTTCATATAACTCGAAATGAATGAAAGCAATCGGGCTGATGTTTCTATCATTAGGGAAGAGTAGTCCAGGAAATAGGTGTGGATATTTACAGCCAGTTTGCTGTAGGCTCTTTTAAGTTATAGAGAGGTCAGGGATCAAGATTATTGTCAAGTTCGTTGGCGCTACCTATAGTAGCCAAGATAGTTGACTACTTAGAAATACACAATTAAATTAGAGATTACCAACATGGACATAGGCGAAGCAGATTATGTCTTACCAATTTGCTGAAATTTGTCCATGAAATGCTGAGTGAGTATGACAAAAGTAGAGCCATAGACATCCTTTACTCTGATTTTCAAAAAGCTTCTGACAAAGTGCCTCATTGCAGGCTAATGTCAAAAGTGAGTGCACTTGGTATCAATACAGAGGTCATAAGTTGGATAGAAAGTTGGCTAACAGGTAGACAACAACGAGTGGTAATCAATGGTGTTTCTTCTGAGTAGAATCCAGTCACTTCTAGAGTTCCACATGGATCTGTCCTTGGCGCACTTCTGTTTATCATGTATGTCAATGGTATAGATATTGGTCTGTTGAGTGTGATCTCTAAGTTTGCAGATGACATAATGCTTAGTTCAAATGTGAAACACCCCAAAGGGGTTGAACAGCTCAGGGTGGACCTCAACAGATTGGGTGAATGGTCGGAGACATGGCAGATGCCTCTAAACTTGGAACAGTGCAAGGTGATGTATATTGGCCAAGCAAACCCCAAGTCAGGCTATTCGCTATTGGGAATGCCTCTGGAAGTGACTGACTTGGAAAAGGATTTGGGTGTTCTGATTAACAGTGACAAGCAGTGCATTGAAATAGAGAAGAAGGCTCAGAAGTGATTGGGCTCTATTAAGAGGTAATTTACGTATAGAATGAATTAAATACTCCTCACACTTTACAACGCTCTGATACGGCCTCCCCTGGAAAATGCTGTCCAATTCTGGTCTCCAGCACTAACGAAAGATATAGAACGACTGGAAAGAGTACAAGCTAGGGCTACACAGATTATTCCATCGCCTAGAAGACTGAGGTATGAGGACTGGTTGAGAGTTCTTGATCTCTTTACATTGGAGACATGCAGACTAGGAGGTCAGCTCATTGAAGTATATAAACTACGTAATGGGTTTGACAATGTGAACCATAGCAAAATGTTTATCCTAAATATGAATACAACACGCAACCATGGCTGGAAATTAGAATTGAAAATGTTCAGCACTAGTGTTTGTGGAAATTTTTCACAAATTAGATCTGTTCTACTAGGAACAAACTTCCCTCCAAAGTTGTAAACAGTTTTTTAGTAGACAGTTCAAGAAGAGAGTAGACAGTATTCTACACACTCTGTTATGAGTGTAGTGAACTAAACAGTCTCTCTCCTTCCACTTGAGTATCTCCTTGGAATGGACCGCAAGGTCTCCGAAATACTAACTATTCCTTGTAACTCTCTCTCTGTATATACGTGTGTGTGTCTGTGTGTGTGCAGCATTGACAAGTAAATATTGAGAAGTTTGTCAATAGTAGTTTGATTACCATTGTTGGTATAGTAGGAACACACCGACACCCTGGAGGAGAGAGAGGAGAGGTACACTACCTAAGACAACCCCTACATACCAGACCTTTCCATTACACCCTGGAGGAGAGAGAGGAGAGGTACACTACCTAAGACAACCCATACATACCAGACCTTTCCATTACACCCTGGAGGAGAGAGAGGAGAGGTACACTACCTAAGACAACCCATACATACCAGACCTTTCCATTACACCCTGGAGGAGAGAGAGGAGAGGTACACTACCTAAGACAACCATACATACCAGACCTTTCCATTACACCCTGGAGGAGAGAGAGGAGAGGTACACTACCTAAGACAACCCCTACATACCAGACCTTTCCATTACACCCTGGAGGAGAGAGAGGAGAGGTACACTACCTAAGACAACCCATACATACCAGACCTTTCCATTACACCCTGGAGGAGAGAGAGGAGAGGTACACTACCTAAGACAACCCATACATACCAGACCTTTCCATTACACCCTGGAGGAGAGAGAGGAGAGGTACACTACCTAAGACAACCCATACATACCAGACCTTTCCATTACACCCTGGAGGAGAGAGAGGAGAGGTACACTACCTAAGACAACCCCTACATACCAGACCTTTCCATTACACCCTGGAGGAGAGAGAGGAGAGGTACACTACCTAAGACAACCATACATACCAGACCTTTCCATTACACCCTGGAGGAGAGAGAGGAGAGGTACACTACCTAAGACAACCCATACATACCAGACCTTTCCTTTACACCCTGGAGAGAGAGGAGAGGTACACTACCTAAGACAACCCATACATACCAGACCTTTCCTTTACACCCTGGAGGAGAGAGAGGAGAGGTACACTACCTAAGACAACCCATACATACCAGACCTTTCCTTTACACCCTGGAGGAGAGAGAGGAGAGGTACACTACCTAAGACAACCCATACATACCAGGCCTTTCCTTTACACCCTGGAGGAGAGAGAGGAGAGGTACACTACCTAAGACAACCCATACATACTAGACCTTTCCTTTACACCCTGGAGGAGAGAGAGGAGAGGTACACTACCTAAGACAACCCATACATACTAGACCTTTCCTTTACACCCTGGAGGAGAGAGAGGAGAGGTACACTACCTAAGACAACCCATACATACTAGACCTTTCCTTTACACCCTGGAGGAGAGAGAGGAGAGGTACACTACCTAAGACAACCCATACATACTAGACCTTTCCTTTACACCCTGGAGGAGAGAGAGGAGAGGTACACTACCTACGACAACCCATACATACCAGACCTTTCCTTTACACCCTGGAGGAGAGAGAGGAGAGGTACACTACCTAAGACAACCCATACATACCAGACCTTTCCTTTACACCCTGGAGGAGAGAGAGGAGAGGTACACTACCTAAGACAACCCATACATACTAGACCTTTCCTTTACACCCTGGAGGAGAGAGAGGAGAGGTACACTACCTAAGACAACCCATACATACTAGACCTTTCCTTTACACCCTGGAGGAGAGAGAGGAGAGGTACACTACCTACGACAACCCATACATACCAGACCTTTCCTTTACACCCTGGAGGAGAGAGAGGAGAGGTACACTACCTAAGACAACCCATACATACCAGACCTTTCCTTTACACCCTGGAGGAGAGAGAGGAGAGGTACACTACCTAAGACAACCCATACATACCAGACCTTTCCATTATATACTCATAGTCTCTCTTTGATGTCTTCTTCATACACATATAATAAAAAGAAGCAGACCATTGAATAATCTCTCTCATTCGCACACACAAACACACATTCTCTCTCTATCTCTCTCCTCTACTCTCGCTCTCTTACACACAAACACATACACACATACTCATACACTCTCTCTCTCTCTCATTCACAGGCACACACTCTCACGTTCACATACACACATATTTATCTAAACATGTTATCAAACGCAAAGCATGTGCGTGCTTCTACTGGCATGTGTGTTTGTGTGTGTGTGTGTGTGTGTGTATGTTCTGAAGGCCTTACTTTAATCAAGGATGAATCACGTATAATCTTTTAGTATCCATGGACGCGTTTTCTTGTTCAATATATTCTGCTTCTTATTAGGCGAGGACCTCTCCCAACTGAGAGCTGTGGAGATGTACTATATCAGAACAGCAGCTGGCGTAAATAGGTTTGATGGACTAAGTAATAGAGACGTATATGAGTCCTTTGGAATGGGGGAGCGCGCTTTGGGTATTGATATTAAGGTGATGAGTGGATACAGAGAAATGCACTGAGGTGGTACGATCATGTTCAGATAATGGATGAAACCAGAATGCCAAGAAAGATCCATGAGAGTCAGGTGAATGGTGCCACTGGTAGTGGTAGACCACCTATGGTATGGAAGGAAGTGGAAACATATATTGAAGAATAACTCTTACATAGCGGAAGGGGCATTGTGGCGTGGCCAAAGGAGGCCTGTATTGACAAAGTTGCCTGGAGGCGTTTCTGTCATGGCCATCCTCTAGCGGGGGCTTCCCAGGGGGAAGCAAGGCGTCGGAGATGATGATAATGATTATTATTAGGCGGTTATAATTATTCAATAGCTTGGGAAGAAATTGTGGGAGTTAAAGGCAAAAATGAGATACCTTTTACCCATTTGATTCCAAAATGGTCTTCCAAACCTGAATACAATAGTATACAGTTAGTAAAAATATTAAAAAAGTAGCATTTTCGAAAACTGAAAATGCCCCTGCCGAAGGCCTGTTTCTCTAAATAGCAGGGAAGCTATCGCTCGCCAGGGTAACATCGACATCCATATAGCACGAAAGATCATATAATTGAAAAAAAGGGGGGATAATGGTCTTGAAATCGCCAAACTAATGGGGCAAGCATCTTAAAATTTCAAAACTAAATGTGGGTAAACATGAAGGAGGAGGGGGCCCAGAAAAAAATCATCCCCTTAGCGGTGGCCTACAGACATTCGAGTTCAACCCTCATATTGTTTCATAAATGAAATACGTACACTCTAAGACACATCCTTATATTTTGGCTGTTAGTAGACGATTTCATTAGGCTTAGGGAGGAGTTTTGGAAGTCAGAGGGTTAATTGAGATAGACAGCGAGACCCATTTCATACCAAGAGTATGAAACCCAATTATAATTCAAGTATAATCGTATAATGAACTAATGATGATTTCATATTATATCTATTCTGCTTCATCGAGTTAAATGTGTTAAATGATATCTTACTGAAAGAGAGAGAGAGAGAGAGAGAGAGAGAGAGAGAGAGAGAGAGAGAGAGAGAGAGAGAGAGAGAGAGAAAGACAGAGAAGAGAGAGAGAGAGAGAGGTAAATACTTGAAATTCTCGAGTGTTAGATGTCTTGACTCTCCTTGTTTGCTGACTTTCACATCTCCCCCTCTCTCTCGCTCTCTCTCTCTCTCTCTCTCTCTCTCTCTCTCTCTCTCTCTCTCTCTCTCTCTCTCTCTCTCTCTCTCTCTCTCTCATTGTAAATATCTAGTATACTCTGTTTCATTTCATCCCATAGCAGCTAATTTGTTTATACTTAATGGAAACATATTAACCCTTCTTTAGCGGCGCGCATCATATGTCGAGTGAAAGAAATTTGGACTATGTGGCGGCTCACAACATAAGTCGTGTGGCATTTTCAGCACGTAATGTTGCTGAGAGAGAGAGACAAGTGGTGGCAGGAGAGTAGCGAGCGTATGACTGCTCCAGACCACCGCGGTGGACCAACTGACATGAATCCCACCCTCCTCCACCCTCTCACACTCGCTACACAGTGAATTGTTTAGGGAAAGTACCGAATTACATGGTTTTTGCACTCGTGTTGCGCGATTGTTGCAAGAGAACTAGCGGTCATACAAGGATCGTTGGGGTGTCATTGGAAAGCTCTGTTTATGCCCTTTCAGAGATAGATACTTGTTTTACGCTCTGGGTCTTATTTAGGCATGAAAATTATCACGTAACCAGCCCTATTTTGGGTAAAAACACCTCGCTGGTGGCTACATATTATTTACCGCCTAGGCCGCTCGTTAGGTGTTAAACTACTATGTCTCTGCATCATAGTAAGACCAAGTTTATATAATGAGCACCATATTTCACTACAAAATAATCATTATAAGTGAAAAATCTTGATGGGACCTTTGCAATATACCGTCAGTTGAAAAGAAACAAAATAAAGTATTATAGTTTTCATCATCATTATAATATTGTACAGTTGGCCACTGTAATATGTAACCACTCCATCATTGTATGTAAGGAAGGAAACAGCACGATTGACATACAGGAATACTGTTCTATAAAGCCGTTAAGGGGGGAGGGTTCACTATTTGGTCGATTTGTTCATATATTTGTTCATATATTTGTTCATATATTTGTTCATATATTTGTTCATATATTTGTTCATATATTCAATATTTTTCTACTTTCGTCCGTAGACCTCCGTCAAACTTAACAAAAAACATCCATTAGATCCCCATTGTAGATTAATGTGTACATTTTTCGGCCGAAAAAGTTCCCGGCCAAAGGCCGGTTCTTCCATAATTAAAGGCTCACTATCGTTCGCCAGGAAAAATATCTACACATAAATAGCACGAAAGGTCTTAATATTGACAAAGAAATGAGGCGAAAGGTCTTAAAATCGCTAAACTAATGGGGAAACGTCTTAAAATCTGAAAACTAATGGGGGTAAACATGAGGGAGAAGGGAGACCAGAACAACCAGCTCATCTCCTCTTAAATAGCGCTGGGTACACTTAGGTTCAGGCATAATAGCGCTGGGTACACTTAGGTTCAGACATAATAGCGCTGGGTACACTTAGGTTCAGACATAATAGCGCTGGGTACACTTAGGTTCAGACATAATAGCGCTGGGTACACTTAGGTTCAGACATAATAGCGCTGGGTACACTTAGGTTCAGACATAATAGCGCTGGGTACACTTAGGTTCAGACATAATAGCGCTGGGTACACTTAGGTTCAGACATAATAGCGCTGGGTACACTTAGGTTCAGACATAATAGCGCTGGGTACACTTAGGTTCAGACATAATAGTAATTATAATAAAATATAGAACATAATATAAAGATCGAACTCAGTTATGCTTACATGATAAGGACAATTGTTACAATATTCCACCAAACAGTTTATTTGCTATAGTCCAGTAATTATAAGTAGCCCAACAACCTTCTCTACTAACCTCTATTAAGTAACACCCCGTTCTTAACATCAATCATCAATTACAAACATAAATACTACTGGCAAAATCAATGTAATTATTCTAACATTTGGGAAGAGTCAAGGCAGTGTTACACGAGCGATTTTTCAGTCAATTGTTACGGGCAATTGTAGTCTGGCAAGCTGGAAAATTTGAGTTCCGTAAGAAATATACAGCTGACATAATCTAAGTTCAATCTGATTTCCGATTTATTTATATAGTTGGAGTAGGCCATACTTATTTTTCTAATAAATATTAATAGTTTTATATATAAATGTCTACGAAACTATTAAGTATATATATATCTCGAAATGAACATGTAATAATATAGCAAATACCTCATGTTCAAGGTACAAATAACTATGTAATTGAACAGATACATGAAAATAGTATAATGTGCAATTAAGTATTATGGCTACATTCCAATAAAACTGTAAATCACAGAAGGAAACTCTTTCACAAATGAATTGCAAAATAGTTGAGGCAAAATGTTTTCAAAATCTATATTTTTCTGTGCTTCCCATTGAGGCTTTCGAATATACTGAATTCCAGAATTCATACGTTTTATGGACATTCGAATGGTATTCATTTCGATTGCAAATATATATTTCTTTTTAAAATGTAGAACACATAAATGATTGTGTTTTTGCTTGCAACAATTATAAAAGAAAATGTAATATACTGTACAGCACGAAATGTTAACTATTCTGTATAAATTAATATAAAGGAAATACATATACATAATGCTGTAACAACAACAACAACAACAACAACAACAAAAGTGATGTACATGAGTTAGGAGAGAGCTTCCAGTTCTAATAACCATACATACAAGACTAATAGCCACGGTGATTTTCTTGTGTACAGAATGACACTGCTTTCAGACACATTGACTGACACTTCCAAAGAACAAATATCACGTTATAAAACTAAATGGAAAATATGACACCAACGACGACATCATAATATCAATGAAAATTAATACAATATACTGTACATAAAAAAGTTAAATATTCAGTACTGTACAGTCGGCCTAATAAGTGATATCTCAGCACCAAGTATATTTTGATCAATAATTGGTATCAGCAATATCTAACCTTCATTTCTTCATATTGAGTAAATTATGCAAACAATTTCCTACACTAACCCACCCTATTTAACATCTGACAGACATCAATACAGCACAGAGAAAGCCAAACGTAATGACAGTTGGGTGATGACTTATTAGCGCGACTGTACAACAAGCCCTGGCCGTTCCCAGAAAGGGCCCTACTCTTATTATGGGGGTCCACCTAATTTTGTATTCGCTGTCTCTCTGGCTTGTATCCATTCGGCCTCCTTCAGCCTACTATTTTAAGACGTTTATCCCCATCCAGGTGTCGAATTTTTTCTGGAGAGCGCTAGCGAGCCAACATATTTTGTTATAATGTTTTTGACAGTAGGCTACATTTGTAAATTTTCGATAGAACAATGTTTCCGGCGAAGCCGGATTTCTCCATACAATGCTGGCTCGCTATCGCTGGTCAGGAAGAAATCAACACCTGGATGGGGATAAACGTCTTAAAACAGTAGACTGAATGGGGCCGAATGAATACAAGCCAGAGAAAAGGAGAGAGAAACAGCAGGTCACCCCCCTTAAGTAATTTACATTTAATAGGTGATTCCACTTACAATATCACGTGTTTGTGGAATGAGTAATGATTTCCATTATCTCATAGCCAATGGGTATTATGTTGTGCAACTCCTTACTAGTTAACACTTACCAGATCCGATTACGCATTTCCTTTCTGTTTTCTAGCTATTAATACACGATTTTATTCATATTAAGAAGGGTATATGGAAATCAGGGGGTTGATTGAGAGTATTTTTCCCTTCAAATTCCCACAGATCCTTCCTAAGCTGTATGCACTCGTTTAATGATAGCCAAAATATACTGTCAAATTGCGTCATAATCTTTAAAAGGTTAAGTTATTGTTGAGGAGTTACTTAAATTAGTGTAGACCCCGTGTAGCCCTTAAATATTATCTGGACAAAATCTGACCAGGAGACAAGTTAAAATCAAGTGAAATGAAACCAAAACGATATTAGTGAGAAAGATGATAATCAATAGAAAATGTGAGGTAACATTCCATTGAAAGAAGATAATGGCTATTAGTATGAATAGTCGCATTAGCTTTTTGTTATCATAATTTGTATCTTAGTTGGTGCTATTCGCTCCCCTATGTTCTATGGTATTTTCTTTTGAATCACTAAGTGTATCCCACAATGCTCCTTACGTATAGCTTAGTTGTTATTAAACAACTTTAAAGCATCTCCAATCTTTCAACACAGTCGAACATGCGGAAATTGGGGTACTTGACAGGTAATGGAGAAATATGTGCCTGTAATGTTTCACATAAAACAGTATACATGTACAAAGGTGGTGTCACACGAGCGATTTTCCGTTAATTTTTAGGAGCAATTGTTGTCTGGCAGGCTTAAAATGTCAGTTACATCATAAATCAGTCACCTAACATAATCTACCGTCAGTCTAGTTCCCGATCACAATGTAAAAATGACTCAAAATATAACGAGAAAAACTTGCTCATCCAAAATTGCCGGACAAAGCGCTCGTGTGACACTGATTTAAGGCGTCTTAAAATGTATATTAATTACATAGTTACAAGAGAGTGGAGACCTGGACAGGGAAGTGCAAGCAAGACTGCAGGGGACAGGACACGCATGGAGGATTGTGAGTGGAGTAATCCATGACAGACTGATGCCGATGAGGCTGAAGGCACAGGTGTACGTACAAGACCATGGTAAGACCTGTGGTTCTCTATGGGGCAGAGACTTGGGCAGTCAAAGAAGAACATGTGAAGACACTGGAAGTGGGGGAGATGAGATGTCTGCGAGCGATCAGAGGAGTGACAAAACGGGAGAGAATGAGAAATGATGATATAAGACAGGAAGTGAAGGTCACGGAATTCAGAGAGAAGATAAGAGAAAGCAGACTGGGGTGGTATGGCCACGTGAAGAGGAAAGAAGAGGACGATTTAGTAAGATGGTCAGCGGAGCGCGGGGAGATGGGTGCAAGGAAGAGAGGACGACCGAGAAAGCGATGGATGGATTGTGTGCGAGATGATGGCCAAGTGGTTGATCTGAACAGAGTTGGTGACAGAGGAGAGTGGAGAGCGGCGTCGAGACGACCCTACCCCCCTTGAGGGGACAAACGGGGTGATGATGATGACATAGTTAATGAAAATGTAAAGTAAGCTATAAAATACCTTTACACATGAGTGATTCAGCATTAAGACGGTGTTACACGAGCGCTTTTTCCGGCAGTTTTCGATGAGCAAGTTTGTTCCCGTACTATCTTGAGGCTCTTTCGCATTGGAAACGGAAACTAGATCGAAGGTAGATTATGTTAGGTAGTTTAATTATTATGGAACTTAAATTTTATAGCAGTCAGACGACAATTGCTCGAAAAAATCAACGGAAAAATCGCTCGTGTGACACCACCTTTATTGTTTGGGATTCAGTGTGTAGACACCATTCAAGCAAGCCATTACCCAGGGGAGGCCTCATAGGCATGTGGTATAAGAGTTGCTGGAACTCCAGTTTAATTTGTCTGGCTTTCCTCACTGTTTCTGTTTGTGTCTCACTTAGCAAGAGAGTAATCCAGCTAGCTCTCACAAACTCCTCCTCCTCCTATTCATTTCACTACACTAAAAAAGTACACCACACTTCATTCCACTACACCAACATCTGTTTTTCTGTCACTCTTTCAACTTTGAGGGAGACACTTGTTACAGGCAGCTTTGCTTTTTGTCTCCTTCATACACATATACAACAATGCACATATACTGTTTATGAAAGTGTGAGTATTTACATTTAAGTGTTTACGTGTGAGTGTATAATACAATGGTGCAGGAGAAAATAACGTTAAGGCAGCAGGCAGTGAGAAATTAGGTCGAGGAAAGATTTCAAGTGAATGTTCGGAAATCAGGAGGAAAAAAGATGACGTGTTTACATTTCACTCCTCAACTCCCCACGGATGTATTAAAGAGAGAGTCAACTTTATGTTATACTCCCCATACAGTTTTTCCTATATACATACATACATACATATGTATGTATGTATGTATGTATATATATACAGTATATACAGTATATATATATATATACACAGTATATATATATATATATATATATATATATATATATATATATATATATATATATATATATTTATTTATTTTTTATTTTATTTTTTTTCAAAATTTCTTTCTAAATCCCTGAAACCTGTAAAACTTTCATATAGGAGCACCTTGTGGAGGTTGTCTCAAGCCCAAAAACACCTGAACAGAGGAAAGAGGTGGAATTTCCACCAGGGTGTAGGCGGTCTGGACTGCAAACTGTGGCATTTAGTATCCCTCCACATGGCAGCTCCTTTAAGCGGATGTTGGTGCCCCGGATTGTTCATCGGATGGAGGAATGCCTATTGCAACTACACTCAGGGAGGTTTTGGAGGAGAATCGTGTTGGCTTACCAGAGCCAGAGCCTCTTCCTATTGACTACCAAACTGTCCCATACTTCTTGATTGGGGACGATGCCTTTCCACTGAGGCCCTGGATGATGAAAGCCTACCTGCACCACTACATGAGAAGAGAAGACCGAACAATTTAACTACAGACTCTCAAGAGGATGGACAATGGTTGAAAATGCATTTGGAAAAATGTCCAGCAAGTATGGTTTGATTTTCAGATCATGTAATTATTGTTCGGATGAGATCGACTCTCCTCGTATGAATCTACCTTATTAAAATGTTTTCCCTCATTTTGTATTTTCTTGTATCATACATTGAATACTTTTTCATTTGATTTACTTAGACGGGACATATATATACTATACAACTTCCAGTTCATGCTATAATATATAGTATCATTTACATAGCAATGACGATTCACTCATTGTCATATGTGATTCAGATTCTATGACATGTGAATAACTTTCAGGTTTATGTCTTTAACATGCCCATAATGTTGTTTACATCCTGATCTCCTTACTTCTGTAATTTGTATTGTTGGGTCTATATATAGAAAATTTCCGTTTATAATTTGTTTTCTCCAAAACTACATAACCATGTCCTCATTATGTCCTACTTAATTGTGTGTTAACAGTTTTCTGTATCATTCATAACAGATTCAGGAATCTGCTCACCACCATTTCCCTACACCACAAGAGAGTGGAGTCAATTGCTTTGTTTTGTTTTTATGCCTCCACATTATCCACAACTTAATGAGAGCGCATTGTTGCTATTCTTAAGTGGTGCGTAGGTATTTGTAGTCTGGCAACTTGAAAATATAAGTTCCATAACAATTAAACTACCTGACATAATCTACCCTCGATATGGTTTCCGATTTCAACGCGAAAGAGCCACAATTTAGAACTAGAAAGAACTTGCTCATCAAATATTGCCGGAAATTGCGCTCGTGTGACATCATCTATATATTGTGTGGAGATACGCAAGGTAAGGTTGAGATGGTACTGCCATGTGACATGGATGGAGGACATGTGAGGAGGAGTACGTAAGGTTTGACAGAGGAAGACACTGGCTGAGGTTTGCGATGGGACCACAGGAACTAGGACCAAATAATGATGCCCTCTACAACAACACAGACCGCTGATGCAATGAAAAAAAGGTCCACAAATAATACATAGGTCAAGACCTTTTAAATGTGGTATAATGATGTAAGAGTAATTATGAGTGAAAGAGACAGTCCATTTTCGTAATTTTATTTCATATGTTCTCAATAGTGACACATCAGGTTGTCTATATATTTCAGCAACAAATTAGGATCACACGTATTGCCTTTCAAACCCTTTTTCAACAACAATATATCCCAGACTGAATAACGGGCCCGGCTTGCTGTTCATCAATAGTTCACTGTCCACAACATTTCCCAACACACAATTCAACTTTCGGACGTGCTCGGTAATTTAGTTTTATTTTAACAGGGGCATATAGTTCCATTGTGACTCTGGATATGATGTGAATGGTGGTGGGCTACGTTGCTGTAATTGCTTTCTATAGCATACTTATATATCTAAGTAATGTAATTATTTACGTATAAGCATAATTAGCATTTAGCAGTATACTGTTGCTCATTTTTGTAAATATCGATAATTTTTAGAGACAATTAATTGAGGAAGGAAAGCAAAAACACACACAAAGGTCCATGCGCCTAAAGGCAACTTCCATTCAAACAATGTTAATAACTACTGGATTTAAACTGTTGTAGGTTGTAAATTTGTGGAAAGTAACTCCAAGGAACTTCAGGGAGAAGTAGCTCTAGGGACCAATTAATTTTGATAAGCGGACGTTCTGCATTGTGGAGAGGAGAATGTGAATTTTTGATTTAGTACGAGCCTGTCTAGAGTAGGTGCATCGTACGTAGTTCGATTGCGTGAGTTCCCAAATTTGATGTCAAGGTGAAACAAAATTACACTCATCCCCATGGCCTCCCAATCCTTCTCTGCAATGGCGGACATCAAAGGTGCTGTAAACAGTACTGTATTTACAATATGAGAGCGAGCACCTGATCAGCATGATCAAGTTAAATATGCAAGTTACAAACAAAACAATATTATATAATCTTATCAAGCCACCACCTTCGTCAGGTATAGTTGCTGGCAAATGCCACTTGAGGATAAACCAGTACTGTAGTGGATCCCTCCCTTATGAAGAGTGGGTGGTACCCACCTCTCAACACATTCCCATCCCTCTTCTGTCCATTCCTCTAACCTAATAGTGAACCAATTTTAACAGCTTGCTTTCTACTTGACAAGTAAACTGTGGATTTATCTTCCTCAATCTATCTTTCCCTCATCCTATGACTTGAACTGCTTCAAGCACAGTGTGTCCAGACATTTTGTTTCATCATACCTTAATTTTGGCTTCCTACTGTATAAATCTTTCAACTTTGGGGGGGACACTTGCTACAGGCAGCTTTGCCTATTGTCTTCTTCATACACATATACAAAGAAAAAGGCTTATGATTATGATGAGGATGTGTTTGTTATTTGTTTTGTTTTTTCTATGTGGATGAGGGAGATAAAAGACAAAACTGCCTGTGACGAGTGCCTCCCCTGAATTGGAAAGAGTGACAGGGCCAAAATCAAGGAATATTCGAGCCAAAATGCCTGAACACACGGAGTTTGAAGCAATTTAAGTCATAGGATCAGGGAAAGGTGGATTCAGGGAGAGAGTACCAGAGATCAGCTGTTGAATAGAAGAAAGATTGGGAATATTGTTTCACTCTTGGGTTGGAGAGTTGCACAAAGTAGGGGTGGGATTGTGTTACAAGACGGGCGCTACTTACTCTATGTAAATGAGGTGGTATACTCTGAGAGAGCTCTGACGAACACTGATTATTGTAATAACGGTAGAATAGCGAGAGAGATGTAACATTGCGGCGAAGAGAGATTGCAGAGAGTCGGTGAGTGGGCGTGAGTTAGTGAGACGAAAGGCTCTCTTTTCTATTTTGTCAAGAAGTGCTGTGTGAGAGGATCCTCCCCACACATGTGAACAATACTCAGTGCATGGACTCACTGTGCCCCTGTACAGAGCAAGAAGCTGCGCAGCTCTGGGAAGCTGTTTTAGCAAGAGTGGTAATCTGGTCTCTCCAAGAGAGATCCGAAAAAAAAGAGACACTGAAAATACTGAGAGAACATGTAGGATTGATTTGTGTATTGTTGAAGTATAAGCAATAGACCTGTGGGACAACTTGATGGGTATATACAGTAAATGGAGAAATTGGGTTTTGGAAGCATTTAAAGCAAAGCGAGTATCTGTGCCCCAATTGGAAATGGTTGATAGATCAGAAGAAAAGTGTTCTATGGCTTCATCACATGGGTTATCGAGTGATTGTTTGAAGGGACATTCTGAAAAAATAGTTGAATAGTGTAAGGTAGAGTCCTCAGCATATGAATAGATAGCACTGGAGGTACAGTTAAGAAGATATATTATTATTTTTTTTTTTTTTTTAAGAGACAATGAACGGAGGAAGGAAAAACACAGATAAAACAAAAAGGTCCATGTGCCTAAAGGCATCCTTCATTCATAAAATGTTTGTAACAACTGGATTTAAACTTTTGTAGATTGTAAGTTTGTGGAAAGCAACTCGAGGGAAGTGAATTCCAAAGAGTAGTAGTTCTAGGGATAAATTAATTTTGATAAGCAGAAGTTCTGCATTGTGGAGGAGAAAGTGTAAATTCATGGGCGCTCTCAGCTGCCCTAGTTCTACGGGGAAAGATGTGGAGAGGCGGCACAATTGAAGCAAGTTCCTTGGAACAATTGCTGTGAAAATATCTGTAGAATAATGCAAGGGATGCAACGTTTCTTTGTATGGATAATGTAGGAAGGTCCTGTGTGATTGCAGGGTTATTGATAAATCTAATAGCTTTATTTTGAATTTTATCCAACTGCCTCAATGCAACCACCCCATTCCACTCCACAGAGGTGAACAGTAATCCATCTGAGAACGCACATGACTTTTATATATTACGGCCAACTGCTCGTCAGTGAAGAATTCTCGAACTCTGTACAGGAGTCCCAGTTTTTTAGAGGCATTCTTAGAAATGCTTCTAACATAATGTGTCCAGCTCAAGTTAGTAGTTAATGTTACACCAAGAGAGAACTGGAGATAGGATAGGTTGAGGAAGTGAGCAATGGCTGTCCACAACTGCAGCTATGGAACGGTCAGAAAGGAAAGTTGAGTTAATGGCGCAGATGGAGGGACAGAAACCGAAGGAGGGTAGTTTAAAAATTTGAGATTTGTGGCACACTCTATTAAAGGCCTTCAATATGTCTAGCGCAACATAAACGGTTTCACCAAAGTCCCAAAAGGAGGATGACCAAAAGTTAGTAAAATATAAAAGAAGATAACCAATAGAACGACCCCTAAGCAAGCCATACTGGTGATCTGAGAGTAGATTATGAGAAGAGAGATGCTTAAGAAAATTTTGAAGTAGGAAGAGTTTCAAAAACTTTGGAGAACCATAAATGAGAGTAATTGGACGATAGTTGGAGGGTTGAGAGCAGTCTCCCTTCTTTGGGACTGGTTCAATAAGAGCAAACTTCCAGCAAAAAGGGAAGACGTTAGAGAAGAGACAGAGACAGAAGAGTTTGCCTTGGCAGGGTGTCAGCACGGAAGCATAGCTTTTTAGCACAACAGGAGGAACACCATCTTGTCTGTACACCTTCTTAGTATTAAGCCCGGAGAGGGTAGAAAGTACATCTCTAGAAGAGATTAGGATATTAGGCATAAGTAGGAGAGAGGGGGATGGAAAGAGATGAATAGCACCAAAATCATCCAAGGTGGAGATTTTAGCGAAATTTGGGTGAAAAGTACGGCATTGTCAAAGGAAGAAGTGACGGTAGTGCCATCAGAGTGGAAAAGGGGAGGGAAAGACGAGAAAGAAAAAATATTGGAGAGGTTGTTGGCTAGATGCCAGAACGTTTGGGAGGAGCTAGAGTTGGATAGTTCAGTTCATTTATTATAAATGAAAGAGTGTTTGGCGAGTCGAAGAACAAATTTGGCTTGATTCCACTCAGATATAATTGTTAGCATAAAATTGATTGTGAGTGTTTGTGATGTCATACATTGAGGTATTAAGGTTCTTAACTCATTTCCTGCGAGGGGTTTTGCTCAAATTGAGCTTCATTCCCTGCACATTTTCATGCATAGATCTTGCAAAGGTCAGCCAAAATCATCAGAAATGAGCAGTTTTGAGCTGTTTTCGTTAAGTGTAACGGTGCAGTGAGGTAGCAGACAGGTGTAAATTACGTCAGATAGTTTCTGGAAATGTTACGTACCACCCCTGCATCCGTCCCACGTGAAGAGATATACAATGGAAAAAGATTCTGAGTATGGTACATAACAAAGAATGGGGAATTAATCTTACTATCTCTCAGGACAGAAAATACCTTCACGGCAACCCACGGAGAGGCACGTGCGGGAAGTGCCCGCAGATGAAAGAGTTAAAGGAACCTGTTACTGAGGTCTGGGGAACTCACGCGAAAGGTAAAGTTAATGATGGGCTCTCCAAGACGGGGCACTTAGTTGAATTTAAGAATTAGTTCACGGTTCTGGTTCTACCGTGATGGTTAATTTTGTTTCTTATTCGTGACTGGCACTATTACACTGAGTCAAACGTGGGGGTACAAACGTGATGGGCTCTGCTACTTCTTCTTCTGAGTGGGTCTGGCAATGTTGCAAATTTTCGTTGCACTTTGGGGTTTGGGAGGCCGGGGTCATGGCCTTGGTACTTCGGGGGGTGTTCCACTCATCTTCGTCTCCTCGCTGTCGTTTTTTAGTTTTGGTTTTGTTTTTTCTTAATTTACCCTCTTTTTCCATTTCTTTTCCTTTCCCTTTCACTTGTTGACTTCGAATAAATAAATATTAAAATATTTCGTTGTAGTCACACAACTATACAATGTTTTAGCTCTGTTGTTCTAGGCTCTGATGATGGAATATGTATTAATTCCGAAACGTAAGCAAATTAACTACTTACTTTTTAAAGATGTTTGAGTTCTCCCTGGTGATCCTCCACCTTCGACGTGAATTGCAGAAATTATATATAAATATATATACAGGTATATATATACTGTATATATATATATATACTGTATATATATATATATATATATATATATATATATATATATATATATTACCTGACGCCGTGATCCCCGAAGGGGTGGCCACGAACGAACCACCCCCATTTAAAATCGGACTGGGGATTAGTTAAAAGTGGGGTCCCCCAACGGTCGGTTTTGGGGCCCCTTCTGTTCATTATGATAATTTACATAAATGATCTTGACTCGGGCATAAAGAGTAGGATCAGTAAATTTGCTGATGATACTAAAATACGTAGGATAATAGAGTCAGCTAGCGACAGGGAATGTCTTCAAAATGATCTCGATCACTTGCACGAGTGGTCCATAAATTGGCAGATGAGTTTCAATATAGATAAATGTAAGGTATTTAGGATTATAAATCGTAATTTAGATGCTAAATACAAACTAGACAATGTAGAATTGGATAACTCAGAGTGTGAGAAGGATCTGGGGGTGCTCATTAGTAATGATCTGAAACCCAGAAAACAGTGTAAAAGTGTTAGGAATAGGGCAAATAGAATTCTAGGATTCATATCTAGGAGTGTTAGCAACAGGACTGCTGAAGTTTTCTTAAAACTATACTTAGCTCTAGTAAGACCCCATTTAGACTATGCTGTTCAATTTTGGTGCCCTTATTATAGAATGGATATCGACCCTTTAGAGGCAGTCCAAAGAAGAATGACCAAAAAGATACATAATATTATAAATTTATCGCATGAGGAGAGGTTGAAAGTCTTAGGCCTGCACTCACTAGAGAGACGAAGATGTAGGGGACACAATATAGAGGTATTTAAATGGATACAAGCTTTAAATAAGGGCGATATAGATGAGGTATTAAAGCTAAAGAACGGCGACATAACCCGCTCAAATGGTTTCAAGTTAGATAAGTTTAGATTTAGGAAAGATATAGGAAAGCACTGGTTTGGAAATAGAGTTGTTAACATGTGGAATGCACTGCCCAGAACAGTAATTAGCTCAGAAACAGTTGAAAGCTTTAAGCATAAGTTGGATTCCCATATGGGTGATATGGGCTGGGTGTGAATGGGAGCTGCTTCATGTGGGACGCATGGCCATATGCAGTTTCCCGCAATCTTATGACCTTATGTTGTTATGTAATTGGGGTTGGGTGTGACAGGGATCTGCCTTGTGTGGGCCGATCGGCTTTTTGCAGACTCCCATTTTCTTATGTTCTTATGTTCTTATGCACCTTTGTCCCCAGTCAGTCGACGCCCCTCCTCCCAACCACCACCGCCTTCATCCATATATTTCCTCGCTCCATCCTTCCACCTCTCTTTCAGTCTACCTCTCCCTCTCTGTCCTTCCACCTCGCTCTCGTACACCTTCTTAGTCTTTCTCTCGCTTCCCATACGTTCCATATGGCCGAACCATCTCACGGTGTGTCTTTTCACACTTTCCAGCACATCTACCTCCACACCACACCTCCGTCTTACTTCCTTATTCATCTGTCTATCCCTCCATGTAACTCTGCACGCACTTCTCAAGTAACTCATTTCCACCCCTCTCACTCTTGGTCTGATGAGTCTCTTCTCAAACGTCCATGTTTCGCTTCTGTAAGTCAATGTCGGGATTACCACACTGTCATGCAAGGACTTCTTCACTTCCATACTGACCACCCTATTTCTTGTTACTGATTTCAGCGTTCCTACAACCCTCTTCTCCTGTTGCACCCTCTCCCGCACATCTTCATCCATAGTCCCATCTTTAATCAACACACTGCCCAGATACTTAAATGAGCTGACAATCTCCATAGCCTAACCGTTCAACTTCACCTCACATTCTGTGGCTTCACCCCTTTCGAAGATCATAACCTTGCTCTTCCCCGCATTTACCATCATATTCCTTTTTTCGCACACTGTTCCAAACACATTTACCAGACCCTGCAACTCCCATTCATTATCACTCATCAGAACTGTATCATCAACAAACAGCAGTACAGCCAGCTTCCACTCATTTCCCTCTCTTATCAGTGATACACCAACATCCACTGCTCTTCCTTGTATTTCTTTCATGAATCCATCCATATATACAGTAAACAACCACGGGGACATCACACACCCCTGTTTTAACCCAACATTCGGGTCAAAGAACTCGCTCTGCTCATTCTCCAAACGTATTGCCGCCTTTGCACCCTTTGCCCCAAGACCATACCGATTACCGAGTGTCAAAACCGCTTCCAGATACTCGCAGACTCAGATGACGAAGCGGAAATAGAAGAAGTCCGGCTCGTGGGAGACTCGATGATACGTGGTCAGTTCACAGAGTTTTGCGCCAGAGCACCTAAGACCAGGAAGCGTTTTTGTATCCCTGGTGGTGGTGTGGACGACGTAGTTGCTGCAGTTGACGAAGTATCTAAGTTGGCCCCTGCTAATACAATGTACGTCATCCACGTTGGATCCAACGATGTACAGCGAACCCAGTCGGAAGATTTGCTTTTAAAGTACCAGCAGCTGATCAAGTCGTTTAAGGAGAAGTCATCAAGGATCATCGTCTCAGGAATCGTCCCCCGGCTTGGTGTAGAGAGCCGATTTTACAACATAGCCACCAGCACAAATCGTTGTCTAGCAAACCTCTGCAGGAAGGAAAACGTGGGATTCGTCGACACCTGGGACAATTTCTACTACGATGACTATTTGTTTTCAGACGATGGAGTTCATCTGAACCAGGTGGGAGCAGCACGTTTTGGGCGTCTTCTCAACGATGCGGTGAAGGATTTTCGGAGAAGAAATCGACTCAGCACAGGACAACCAGGAAGGAGGACCGAAGACAGCGAGGGCGGCAACCTGCGAAGGAATTAAATGCTAATCTGTCAAGAACCGCGAATTTGGATAAAGCTCCACCAACACGACCCAAATTCAAAACCGCCAGGGATAACGACCGAGGACCGATGTCAGCCATGAATGTAAATGTAGATCCGATCAGAACCAAAAATTTGATTAAAGAACGTTCTGTGAGTTCTAAAACCGCAACTTCAAAGGTTTTCTATGCAAACGCTCTTAGCATACGCAATAAATTTTCAGATTTAGAGGAACTAGTGTTTACTGAAAATTATGATGTGATTGGTATAACAGAATCTTGGCTCAATACAGTAGATAGAGACTTTTTAGCAGAGTATTCACTTCCCGGTTATGTAATGTTTGAGAAAAGCCGAATAAATAAAAATGGAGGTGGCGTTTTATTTTATATCAAAGAAAGTCTTAACCCGACCCTCTTGTCAAAACCTCAAATTGTGAACGTCGACACATCTTTTGTGCTAATAAAGAATAATAAAGGTACAAAAATAATACTTGCATTAATATACAGACCTCCAGCTCAATCAGTGCAAACTGACCGAGAAATTTATGAACAAATTGCAGATGTAAGTAACTCACAAGATACCGTATTTTTTGGCGACTTTAATTTACCTGTGACCAAGTGGGGCGATACTCTTACTTCACACTCTGGACATGACTTGTATACGAACTTGCAAGAGAGTTCGCTTTATCAATTTGTTCGAACACCGACCCGTGGTAATAACGTTCTTGACATTGTACTTGCAACAAAAGAAGAATTAATAGAGAATTTGAATGTTGGTGATGAATTCAGAAACAGCGACCATCGTACGATAACTTTCACTTTAAACTTTACTAGTAACGAACCACATAGTAGCATCGAAAAAGTCCCTAATTTCAAGAAAGCAAACTTTCATAAACTTAGAGCTATGTTTAAAGAAACTGACTGGAGCTTTTTAATTAACAATAACGACATAAATACATCTTGGAAGTTATTCGAAACCACTTACCTAAAAGCAGTGCAAGACTGCATACCATCGAAAATACGGCGTCCAGGCCATAATAATAAGCCCAAATGGTGGAATAAAGATATTTCAAACTGCCTGCTTGCTAAAAAATTTGCTAATGATAGATTAAAATCCTCACAAAATGACGAAGAACGGGTGAAATTTGTAGAGCTACGACGCAAAGCCAAAAAGTTAATTAAGCAAAGGAAAAAGACCCTAGAGTTACATATTGCGAATCAAAGTCAAACAAACCCGAAAGAATTCTATAGTTATATCAGAAAGAAAAAAGTAGTTACTTCAACTGTTGGACCGTTAGTCGATGAAAATGGAGAATACACCAAAGACGAAGTACAAATGAGTAATGCCCTCAATACCTTCTTTGCATCAGTTTTTACAACAGAAGACCTCAGTGATATCCCTACACCATCGCCGATTCAGATTGATAATTCAGATGTTCTAAGCAATATCACCATTACAGAGAGAGAAGTATTGAATTGTTTAGATAAACTCAAGGTAAATAAAACGCCTGGACCTGATACAATCTCACCTAGAGTTCTAAAGGAAGCTAAGGATGAGCTCTCCAAACCACTGACATTACTATTCAATAAATCCTTGCAGTCTGGAACTATGCCTGATCAGTGGAAGATAGCCAACGTAACACCGATATTCAAAAAAGGCAGCAAATCCCTACCCAGTAACTATCGTCCAATTAGCTTAACCTCAGTTGTATGTAAAATGCTAGAAACGGTCATAAGAGACAGACTCGTAAATCACTTAGAGGAAAATAACATACTTAAAGATACTCAACACGGCTTTCGTAAAAAACGTTCCTGTTTAACAAACCTCTTAGACTTCTTCCACGATATCCTCAACTTCTACGATGAGAGTAAGCTGTAGATATTATATACCTTGATTTTCAAAAGGCCTTTGACAAAGTTCCCCACAAACGTTTACTGCTAAAACTAAAAGCGCATGGAATACAAGACGGTGTGTTGAAATGGATAGCAAATTGGCTCAGCGACAGAAAGCAAAGAGTAGTCATAAACGGTAAGGCATCTAAATGGACCAATGTAAGTAGCGGGGTACCCCAGGGATCGGTACTAGGACCAATTATCTTTCTAATTTACATCAACAACATAGATGAGGGTCTCACCTGTACAATCTCAAAATTTGCTGACGATACAAAAATTGCAAATAGCGTACTCTCAAAAGATCAAGTTGACGATATGAAACACAATCTAGATAAATTGTCACATTGGGCCAAAATTTGGCAAATGAGTTTCAATGCGGATAAATGTAAAGTACTACATATCGGATACCTAAATGAGAAAGCAAACTATTCGATGAATGGCACTCAGCTTAAGAATGTAAACAGAGAAACCGATCTGGGAGTAACAATATCGAGTAACCTAAAACCGAGTCAACAATGTTCAGAAGCTGTTAAGAAGGCAAACAAAATAATTGGCTTTATAGGCAGATCATTTGAGCATAAATCCAAAGACGTAATCCTAACCCTTTACAATTCCTTAGTCCGCCCTCTTCTGGAATACTGCGTTCAATGCTGGTGCCCTTATTACCAAAAAGACATAAACAAGCTAGAACGAGTTCAACGTAGAGTTACCAAAATGATACCTAGCCTAAAGAACAAACCATACGATGAGCGTCTTAGAGAATTAAATCTATTTCCTTTAACCCAGCGCAGATTAAGAGGTGACTTAATTCAAGTGTTCAAAATCATCAAAGGCATCGAAAATATGAACTGTAGTAAGTACTTCACTATCGACCAATCTAATTACACGCGCGGGGAAACGGTTGCAAAATTATTGGTAAATCTTTTAACTCACACGAATCTAAGAATTTCTTCTTCAATCGAGTTGTCAACTTGTGGAATGGGCTTCCCCGAGACGTTATAGACTGCAGCACCGTTGATTCATTTAAATTCCGCCTAGACAAATATCTCGCATCAAACCCGCGACTGACTGCGTTTGTAAATGAACAACTTTATTTTATCCTCCCCTCAGTTTTTTTTTGTTTTTTTTTTTTTTTCTATATTCCAACTACTCCCTCTCGGGCATAGGCTGAGAGCCTGTACATTCCACCGCCCAACACGGTGAAGCCCGTGAGGTCTTGTTCCAGTCTGGGGAGTGAGACATGCGAAGCATCCATCATGGCTCGAAGCAGCTCCATCTCTGAAGCGGCCGGTTGCTTCGCTCAAGTGCTTCACCGGCTCACCCTCCAGACTCAGACCCTCACTCTCAGAACGCCACCTATTGAGCAGTGAACTCACTAGGCATTGTCCCCCTGTAACATATTTTGAATATGGGAATATTCATACAGTGTTATTTAATCAGGGAACAACGAGGGTATTTTTTTGGCATTTCGGTGGGCTTTGTGGTAATGCACTGATACTAGGTACAGCACAAATTCAATCCCAATAATATCTTCCCATTGACATATCGGGATTTGAACCCGGGTCCATTGGATTACCAATCCAGTGGCATGACCACTCCACCACACCTCCCATATGTCCCCTACTAACTTCCTAGTCCTGCCACGTTTGTGGCAGGGCAGTAGTTCCCTTTCCAATGTTCCCTTACCCACTCTAAACCACTGTTTGGACACTTGATCCTCAGTGTTTTGGAGGGCAAGCAGCCTAAAAGGGTCACTAGATCTGTTGTTGCTTGATTTCCTTTGTACTCATACATGCTCTTCACTGCTTTCAGCAACTTGCCATATACTCTGTATATTCTAAGTACTTTCCACATACCTTCTTTATCCACTCTGTCATATACTGTATATATATATATATATATATATATATATATACATAGGGCCTATATACAGTATATACAGTATATATATATATATATTTTTTTTTTTTTTTTATGTGAGTGAGGGAGACAAAAGGCAGAACTGCTTAAGCGAGTGCCTCCCCCAGAGTTGAAAGAATGACAGGGCCAAAATCAAGGGACGTTCGAGCCAAAATGCCTCAACGCACAGAGTTTGAAGGAATTTAAGTCATAGGAAGAGGGAAAGACTGATTCTGGGTGAGAGTTCCAGAGCTCAGCAGTTGAAGAGAAGAAAGAATGAGAATAGCATTTCACTCTTGGGTTGGAGAGTTGCAAAGAGTAGGGGTGGGATTGTGTTACAAGACGGGTAGTACGTACCCTACGTAGAGGAGGTGGTATACACTGGGAAAGCTCTGAGGAACACTGATTATTGTAGTAGCGATAGAATAGCGAGAGAGATGCAACATTGCGGCGAAGAGAGAGAGATTGCAGAGAGTTGGTGAGTGGACGGGAGTTAATGATACGAAAGGCTTTCCTTTCTACTTTGTCTAGGAGTGCAGTGTGAGAGAATCCTCGCTACACTTGTGAACAAAACTCAGTACAAGGACGCACTGTGCCCCTGTACAGAGCCAGAAGCTGCGCAGGGGTAAAGAACCCCGTGAGGCGGTTGAGCACACCCAGCTTCTGGGAGGCTGCCTTAGAAAGACTGGTAATATTGTCCTTCCAAGTGAGAGCAGAAGAAAAGGAAACCCCGATAATATATACAGTATATATATATACTGTATATACAGTATATATATATATATTATATAATTATTTTATATATATATATATATACTGTATATGTATGTATATATATATATATATTATATATATTATATATATATATATATATAAATATATATACTGTATATATATATAATATATAAATATATATATTTGCAGTATATTGATGAAAAGTTTTAAAGCTGCAATTTAATATTTTGTATCTTGTTATCCTAAGAGTTCACCTTTAAATGTTGCGGTCCATTGATCGTGTTTCAGTCTTCAGATTAGAGATGGAAACACCTCTCTCTTTCATCGCAACTCACCACACACACACACACACACATACATGGTCACGGTGGTCGAGCGCGCTTAGTACTCTGTATTGGGAGCGCTATCTCTGGTGTCGGGGGTTCGATCCCATGCGCCGGCAGTGGAAGTTTTCTCTCAAAACTTTCCCTGGCCGTGAAGTCAAGATCTGGGCGGATCGTCTCGGGGGACCCACAAAGTCTCCTGCCCACGTCCTACTCCCTTGGGAGTATGTAGGCGCTCTCGTTAGCTGCCCGGATCAGTCTGTTGATCCATTAGGATAAGATCTAGGTTAAGTCTGTGTATTTTCAGTCCCATTGGCTGCCGGCTTGAAATAAACCGATTATTATTATTATTATTATTATTATTACATATACACACACACACACACCTACTTTGTTCAAAACCATACGTTAAAGTCAATGAGGTAAGAAGGTAATTTGGAAGTTATGTATATTTGCTGCCGACACGACTCCCGACTAATGGGCTCGTTTTTTCTTTTCTCGTTTAGCAAGTGCTACTAATGAAATACCTTATTACCTCCATCAACAAAGTTGGAGGAGGTTACGTTTTGCCTGCGTTTGTCTTTCTGTTTGTTTTACTGTAAACTAAATATATCAAAAAGATATGGAGCGATATTCAAGAAATTTGGTGCACAGATAGGATATGCGCCAAGGAAAATGTTACACCTATTATAGTAGGTGATCGGTAGAGCGACAACATCCGACCAAGTACATATCGCTGATCCTCCCTACCACTTTAATGCCCCTTTCCCACTGATGCGATTTCATACGATTTTCGTCGCCGAGGACGTAGTCTTGTCAATTCGCAACGAATTTGTGCGACGTCAACGATTTTGACCGTTAAAAACCGTTGACAAGTTTACACTCTTAGCCGATGGGTATGACGAATCGGCAAATTGAGCGATGGTTCGCCGATGACCTCGGCGAGAACTGTCACATTTGAATAAAAAATTGCGAGATAATGCTAAGGATGAACGAATCCTCGGCGTATGTTCTGCGGCTTCTTCGGCGAATTAAGCGATGGTTCGGCGAATACCTCGGCGAGATTATCCGAAAACTTTTTGCATATATTTCATGGCACAAACATAAGAACATAAGAAAATGGGAGTCTGCAGAAAGACGATCGGCCCACACAAGGCAGATCCCTGTCACACCCAACCCCAATTACAAGGCCTAATTATAGACCCAATTCACTAATGCCTTGAGGACTGACCTCACCAAAACGGTCAGAGATCGACGCAAGATTACGGTGTCTGCAGACCGCCGATTGGCCCACACCAAGCGGATCCCCCCTCATACCCAACCCAACTAGTCGAAAATGTACAAATTTATCTTAAAATCGCCAAACTAATGGGCCGAACGTCATAAAATAT
The DNA here is from genome assembly GCA_032716605.1 of Paralithodes platypus. Taxonomy (NCBI): domain Eukaryota; kingdom Metazoa; phylum Arthropoda; class Malacostraca; order Decapoda; family Lithodidae; genus Paralithodes; species Paralithodes platypus. The sequence continues at coordinate 16,964,069 of CM064565.1, read as the reverse complement.
GAAAACTAATGGGGTTAACCATGAGGAAGAAAGGGGACCTAGAAAAACGACCCATCTCCCCTTAATTCGGAGATTGGCAATGTCCAGCTTCGCCGGAGAAATTTTTCTATCAAATAATGTACAAATTTAGCTTGCTCTCAAAACAAAAAATATATATGTTGGCTCGCTACCGGTCTCCAGGAAAATATTGAAACCTGGATGGGGGTAAACGTCTTAAAACAGTAGGCTGAACGGGGCCGAACGGATACAAGGCAAAGAGAGAGGGAGAGAAATAGAAAAAAAAAAACGAGGAGAGAGGGAGAGAAAGAGAAAACAAAAAACAGCGAGGTGAGCTCAATGTTTGCGTTATGGCTTAAAAATTTAGACCACCTCGCCTTTTTTTGTTTTCTCTTTCTCTCCCTCTCTCCTCGTTTTTTGTTTGTTTTCTATTTCTCTCCCTCTCTCTTTGCCTTGTATCCGTTCAGCCCCGTTCAGCCTTCTGTTTTAAGACGTTTACCCCCATCTAGGTTTCAATATTTTCCTGGTGAGCGGTAGCGAGCCAACATATATATATTTTTGTTTTGAGAACAAGCTAAATTTGTACATTTTTCGATAGTAAAATGTCTCCGGCGAAGCCTGATTTCTCCATATAATGCTGGTTCGCTATCGCTTGCCAGGAAGATATCGATACTTGGATGGGGATAAACGTCTTAAAACAGTTGGCTGAATGGGGCTGAATGGATACAAACCAGAGAAAGGAGAGAAAGAGAAAAAAGAAAACAGGTGAACCCCCCACGAGAGGTGCATAGAAAAAAGGGTTGACAGGTTCACTATATGCCTAATCATTTTCTTTTACCCACCTCGCCGAATGTGCTCTTTGGCCTCGGCAGGTCTGTCTTGAGCATTCCGCGACGTCGCAAGGCCCTTCGCATGCCTCGTGCGGAGCATACCCCTGGCGGGTATTCTCTCGGCGAGTACTCGTGCGCACGTCGACACCTATTCGACGAGGAAATCGCCGATGACTCTTGTGCATCGTCGATGTTCTCAGAACATCTGAGAGGATCGGCGAGCCGCCGTGCAGCGTTGCAAATTTTTTTTTGTGCGAAGTGTCTCGCCGATGTTCTCCGAGGGCCTCGCAGATCCCTCTGCGATGTTCGACGATGCTTGCGAGGGCTATGAACCCTCGTGAGTCCTCGTCCAAAATTTTTAATGCCCCTTTCCCACTGATGCGATTTCATGCGATTTTCATCGCCGAGGACGTAGTCTTGTCAATTCGCAACAAATTTGTGTGATGTCAACGATTTTTACCGTTAAAAAACGTTGACAAATTTACACTCGGCGACGATGTCGCCGATGAGTAAGATTGAATCGGCGACATTATGCGACGTCATCGGCAAATTGAGCGATGGTTCGCCGATGCCTCGGCGAGAACTGTCACATTTGAATAAAATATTGCGAAATAATGTGAAGGATGAACGAATCCTCGGCGTATGTTCTGCGACGTCTTCGGCGAATTAAGCGATGGTTCGGCGAATACCTCGGCGAGATTATCTGAAAACTTTTTGCATATATTTCATGGCACAAACATAAGAACATAAGAAAATGGGAGTCTGCAGAAAGCCGATCGGCCCACACAAGGCAGATCCCTGTCACACCCAACCCCAATTACAAGGACTAATTATAGACCCAACACACTAATGCCTTGAGGACTGACCTTACCAAAACGGTCAGAGATCGACACAAGATTACGGGATCTGCAGAGCGCCGATTGGCCCACACCAAGCGGATCCCCCCTCATACCCAACCCAAATCGTCGAAAATGTAAAAATTTATCTTAAAATCGCCAAACTAATGGGCCGAACGTCATAAAATATGAAAACTAATGGGGTTAACCATGAGGAAGAAAGGGGACCAGAAAAAAGACACATCTCCCCTTAATTCGGAGATTGGCAATGTCCGGCTTCGCCGGAGACATTTTTCTATCAAATAATGCACAGAAAACCAAGTACATTCAATTTTCTAACCGACAGAATCTCACTGACTCCCATATATTTTTTAATGATGTAAATATTCCCACTTCCCCTAGTATTGACATTCTCGGTGTAACATTAACTACTAACTTGAGCTGGACACATTATGTTAGAAGCATTGCTAAGAATGCCTCTAAAAAACTGGGACTCCTGTACAGAGTTCGAGAATTCTTCACTGACGAGCAGTTGGCCGTGATATATAAAAGTCATGTGCGTTCTCAGATGGATTACTGTTCACCTCTGTGGGGTGGAAGTGGAGTGGTTGCATTGAGGCAGTTGGACAAAATTCAAAATAAAGCTATTAGATTAATCAATAACCCTGCAATCACACAGGACCTTCCTACATTATCCATACGAAGAAACGTTGCATCCCTTGCATTATTCTACAGATATTTTCACAGCAATTGTTCCGAGGAACTTGCTTCAATTGTGCCGCCTCTCCACATCTTTCCCCGTAGAACTAGGGCAGCTGAGAGCGCCCATGAATTTACACTTTCTCCTCCACAATGCAGAACTTCTGCTTATCAGAATTCATTTATCCCCAGAGCTACTACTCTTTGGAATTCACTTCCCTCGAATTGCTTTCCTCAAACTTACAATCTACAAATGTTTAAATCCAGTTGTTACAAACATTTTATGAATGGAGGATGCCTTTAGGCACATGGACCTTTTTGTTTTATCTGTGTTTTTCCTTCCTCCGTTCATTGTCTCTTAAAAAACAAAAACAAATTTTTTTTTTTTACAAATTTAGCTTGCTCTCAAAACAAAAAATATATATGTTAGCTCGCTACCGCTCACCAGGAAAATATTGAAACCTGGATGGGGGTAAACGTCTTAAAATAGAAAAAAAAATAACGAGGAGAGAGGAAGAGAAAGAGAAAACAAAAAACAGCGAGGTGGGCTCAATGTTTGCGTTACGGCTTAAAAATTGAGCCCACCTCGCCTTTTTTGTTTTCTCTTTCTCTCCCTCTCCCCTCGTTTTGTGTTTGTTTTCTATTTCTCTCCCTCTCTCTTTGCCTTGTATCCGTTCGGCCCCGTTCAGCCTACTGTTTTAAGACGTTTACCCCCATCCATGTTTCAATATTTTCCTGGTGAGCGGTAGCGAGCCAACATATATATATTTTTGTTTTGAGAGCAAGCTAAATTTGTACATTTTTCGATAGAATAATGTCTCCAGCGAAGCCGGATTTCTCCATATAATGCTAGTTCGTTATCGCTTGCCAGGAACATATCGATACTTGGATGGGGATAAACGTCTTAAAACAGTTGGCTGAATGGGGCTGAATGGATAAAAACCAGAGAAAGAGAGAAAAGGAGAGAAAGAGAAAAACAAAAACAGGTGAACCCCCCACGAGAGGTGCATAGAAAAAAGGGTTGACAGGTTCACTATAGGCCTAATCATTTTTGTTTACCCACCTCGCCGAAGGTGCTCTTTGGCCTCGGCAGGTGTGTCTTGAGCATTCCGCGACGTCGCAAGGCCCTTCGCATGCCTCGTGCGGAGCATACCCCTGGCGGGTATACTCTCGGCGAGTACTCGTGCGCACTTCGACGACTAATCGACGAGGAAATCGCCGATGACTCTTGTGCATCGTCGATGTTCTCAGAACATCTGAGAGCATCGGCGAGCCGCCTGCAGCGTTGCAAAAACAAAATTTGTGCGAAGTGTCTCGCCAATGAGCTCCGAGGGCCTCGCAGATCCCTCTACGATGTTCGACGATGCTTGCGAGGGCTATGAACCCTCGTGAGTCCTCGTCCAAAATTTTGAACAATCCGAAAATTTGCGAGGGCCCTTGCGAGGCCTTGCGAGTCAAACGATTATCATGGGAGGGTTTAAGATTTTGTTGCGACATGTCAGGAATGTGCCAATTTATTAGTGTCGGCGATGAAAATCGTGAGAAGTCGCATCAGTGGGAAAGTGGCATAAGGAGGGTCACCTGCTTTTTTTATCCGTCTCTCCTTTTCTCTCTTTCTCTGTCTTGTATCCATTCGGCCCAATTCAGCCAACTGTTTTAAGACATTTATCCCCATCCAGGTGTCGATATCTTCCTGGCGAGAGATAGCGAGCTAGCATTTTATGGATAAAGCCGGCTTCACCAGGGGAGATTTTTCTATCGAAAAATTTACAAATTTAGATTACTCTCAAAACAAAAATATATATATGCTGGCTCGCTACCGCTCACCAGGAAAATATTGACACCTGGATGGGGGTAAACGTCTTAAAACAGTAGGCTGAATGGGGCCGAATGGATACAAGCCAAAAGAGAGAGGGAGACAAAGAGAAAAAAGCGAGGTGGGCCCCCTTAAGGAATTTCGGTTTGGCTTCTGACTGACTGACATAATTATTGTAAAGGGTAAAAGAGTCGAGGCAAACGAGGGAAGCGAGTAATCTGAGTGTTTTTTAGGGTGACCGGTCAACTCAACCAGTAGACCATTTCAACCAGTAGCCCTCAACCAGTACAAAATCAACCAATATGGTTAGGTTAGGTTAGGTTAGTACTATATTTTGGCACTGGTTTGGTTGGTCTGGGTTAATTTGGCACTGGTTGAGAGCTACTGGTTGAAATGGTCTACTGGTTGAGATGACATGGAACCGATTTTGAGAGGCTACCAGAACTAGGGTTACCATAATCACGTTATCTTAAAACGTAAAACACATAATAATCCATGTATAATGAGGATGAGGGCTGGTCCTATCCAGAGTGAGGTTTGGCATCCTCTACCCAACCTTAGCTGTTTCTGTCTGTCTCTTTTGACTGTCATACTTTTCCTTCTGGGGGCAGGGGGCTAGGAATCCTCCTCCCTTGTATAATTTTTCTACTCGACGAGACAGAGAAACAGGTGAGGGAACGCGAAAGTGGTCCTGGACCCTGAGAATAGGAACTTTAAATGTTGTTTCTGTTTGGTCTCTGTCTCGTGTCGGCCACACCCAGCAATGGGGTATGTGGCTGAGTATATACATACACACATACATACATGTATATTGAGATACAAGTGGACTAAATTTATAGTTCATACTTCCAGGCTGCGAGTTGGCGAGATTATATATGACTGAAGAAGTTAACCTCTAAACTATAGTTAACATGTACGTGTTAAGTCAATTTAACCCATTTTATCTCTCGATATGAAAGGGATAGATACAATCTAAGTAGCTTGTGATTAAACAAAATACCAGTGACATTCATTTCTCCATGATATACAGTTTTCATACTGAAATTAAACTATAATTTCGCAATAATGTTTAAATTATGTGGTAATAACATTATGTGAGAATTAACATTCCGTCTGAAAGTCATTATTTCGTTATGTTTAACAGTATTTTCGGGGGAACAGCTGTTTATCGGAATGTTTGTTTCTGGAGGATAGAGTAAGTACAGGACGAGGCTGAATTAAATTTTCCGAGGGGAAATTTCGGATAGGTCAACAGTTACTATCTAACTGATTTCAGCGCCACCGTGTATGTTAACAACGATTAGACGCGAAAGAAATCCTAACTTAAAGCCTAGAGGCATTCCTTTTACTTGCTTATACCAGAAACATGTTATTCAGAGGTAATATATTTCAAACTAATGGGGCGTTCAGTAGAGCGCATACCTCAACCTAGGCTGGCTGTTTCTTTTCCATTAATATAATTGAGGTAAATGTTCTTCTGGATCTGGGTTCCAGGACTTAACACTACCTGGTGCAACGTCTTGGGGCTTATTATAATATTTTGCTTAATTATTATTGAGGGTTTTTATTGTGTTTGCCATTTTCGAACAATGTGTCTTTAGTTTACCCCCTAGACTTTGAAAAAAAAAGAACGCCTCTACAGACCCCCTTCAAACTAACAAAAAAATCCCCCAGACCCCCTTCAAGCTAAATGGGTAAATTTTTCGGTAGACAAATTTCCCGGCCAAAGGCCGCTTTCTCCAAAATTGCAGGCTCGCAATCGCTCGCCCAGGAAACATCGACAACTTATTGGGCTGAAGCATCATATAATCGTCAAACTAATGAGAGGAAAAGTCTTAAAATCTCAAAGCTAATGGAGTAAAACTTGGAGGATCCAAATTGGCCCGCCTTGCACCTAATAGGGTTAATTCGGATCGCCTCCTAAATGTAATCACTTCTTCCAGAGCGCATATCCTATCTGTCAATGATATCACTCGGCAAACACATTAATGTTGTAATGTCTACTGGTATTAAGGGGGGCTTGGGCCGGTTTTCTGGACCACTTTCTCCCTCATGTTTAGCCCCATTAGTTTTCAGATGTTAAGACGTTTACCCCATTAGTTAGTCGATTTTAAGACCTTTCGCCCCATTTATTCGTCAATATTTAGACCTTTTGTGCTAATTAGGTGTCGATTTTTTCCCTGGCGAACGATAGTGAGCCTGTAATGTTGGAAGAACCGGCCTTCGGCCGGGACTATTTTTTTACCGAAAAATGTACAAATTAATCTAGAAGGGGGATCTAATGGATTTTTTTGTTTTATTTTGATGGGGATCTAGGGAGGAAACTAGAAAAATAATGAATACCTGCAAAAATCGCCCAAAAGTGAACCATCTCCCCTTAAGCAAATACTGCAAAAGATCCCTCACACTAAATATATCAAGTCAGGGAGGTATTGATTTTCATATGCTGAATGATTGATACTTGTTTTTTTTGTTTTTTTTATATTCCAACTACTTCCTCTCGGGCATAGGCTGAGAGCCATTACACTACACCACTGCACACGGTGAGGCCTGTGAGGTCTTGTTCCAGTCTAGGGAGTGAGACATGCGAAGCACCCAGGCTCGAAGCAACTCCATCTCTGAAGCTGCTCCGCATCCGCGCTTTACAGTCTCATCCCCCACACTCGACCCTCACTCTCAGAACGCCACCTATTGAGCAATTAACTCACTAGGCATTGCCCTCTTGTAACATATTTTGGATATGGGAATATTCATACAATGCTATTTAATCAGGGAACAATGAGGGTATTTTTGGGGCATTTCTGTGTGCTGTGGTAATGCACTGATACTAGGTACAGCACAAATTCCATCCCAATAATATCTTCCCATTGACTTATTGGGATTCGAACCCGGGTCCATTGGATTACCAGTCCAGTGGCAAGACCACTCTGCCACACCTGCTTTTACATAACTAACTATGCCAACTGTACACTGTCAAAGATGATCAGAAGCAACTTTCGGTCGAGTGTAACTTTTAGCACTGGGGTTGGAAGCGTTAATTACGTATGTTTGCATGTATAAAGAGCGTGTGTTATTCATAATCTACTTGTAAATAAACTAGTGATAGCGAATGTTTCATTGTCGAATTAAGCTTCTCAGGCTGTTCATCTATTAACGAAAAAAGGAACTCCAAAAACATTCGCAGCTACAATTGTTGATGACACTAAGCCTCCATAATGTCCATAAGTCAACAACTACGACAGTAATCAACATCACCGTGGATAACAACAGCTGTCGGTAAAACTGTCTGCGAACACATTAATGCTGCCAACATAATCCACAGTTCACAAACAGCCTGGGAAGTTTGAATCACAAACATTTTCTCCAACTTCTCTTTTCCTACCGAAGAACGAAGGTAATAAAAGGGATGCGAAGGAAATGAGATAGAATGGTGTTCGGAAGGAGAAGGAAAGGTAAACTTTGGCCAAGTTCCAAGGTCCACCAGAAGTTGAGGTGAGGAAGTTGACTTTGAAGAGCAGTCATGTAAAACCCAGTAGGGTACGAACGGAATTAAAAAAAATAAAACATGATGTAATATAGGAAGTGTTAATGTAAGAAGGATAATGGCATGCATGCATATTTAAAGCATTACACAGTTATATAAAATTATTAAACTTATAGGTGTCTGTAATACACCAATTGTTATAACGATGTACACATTTAATTGTAAAAGAACATGCCTTTTCACTAAATTTTTGGTGTCAACCTTCATTAAAATGTAAATCGCTTAACCCACTGAACCCCAGCTAGTTTATAATAAATGTACCACCCAGGACCGGCAGGTTTTGAAGAAAAAAAAAGATTTCCAGACAACACCTGGAATGGGTTAGGAATGAAGGAAAACCCACAAAAAACCGATCCCCTAGGTCATTAAGGGGTCCTACGGTGCGCCCGAAAGTCGGATTTACAAGAGAGGAAAATTAAAGGCAAAAACATCCAAAAACAGGTTTTTGCATGCTCATGCGCACGCGGTTGGACTTTGAGAGTTTTCAACCATCGGCATGGTTGCGTGGGATACTTACACATTTCCCATACAAATCTGAGCCCTCTAAGTGCCATAGGACCGGAGTAATTAACAGTGACGCAACATTGTCGTCGCTGCGGTTTAGCGTTACATACATTGCCGACGACAACGTGTCGTCGCTGCTCCTCTATGGGTTAATAATGTTCGCTATTGTATAGCATCCGATACTGAACAAGCATTTATGAAAAACTGTCGCTACAAAAGGGTGAAAAGCTGTGAATAATAAAATAATATATAAAGATAAACTACTAAGATTAACTTAGAATCTATTAAATTTAACAGAAACAATGTGAGATAACCATTTCACACACCGCGAAATATAAATAACTCAAATTTTAAAGACCAATAAACCAACTTCGTGTCGGGTGTCTTCACAATTGCTATTATTTTCTTACATATTTCCAACAGCGACACACACACTGTTCCACTTCTGTTCATATAGTGTGTGTCATTAGACCCTCTGACTGTGAGTCCAAGGTAGCCCCATATTGTCTCTAGCGTCTCCATCAGTAGCATTGTACCTCAACTGCAGCAAGACAATTAATCATAGAACAATATGCAGTGAAAATGGGGAGAGGCCAAGACGAGGACCATATAGTAATGTAATGTAATACATTTAACACTCAAGCCGCGGGGCCCGACATATGTCGGGCGACAAAACCATGGCCACCCCTGCGGGGCCCAACATATGTCGGAAGGGATGTTGAGCACATTATCGGCTCTGAGAGAGAGGCCACGCATTGGGAGGACTATAGGCGGGCTCTGACTGCTTGGCACGGCCCTCGCGCCGCAACTGACACCACCTCTGCAACATTCCACACCCTCGGCCTCGCGAGACCAGGAAAAAACTCGGGAAATTACCGTATTTTAGGGTTTTGCCCTCGTGTTGCGTGATCGTTGCAAGAGATCCCGTGGTCATACAAGGACGATTCAGGTGTCATTGGAAAGCTTTATTATCACCCTTTCACGGATACATAATTGTATTATGCTCTGGCTCTTGTTTATGCATGAGAAAGAGCATGGAATGAAGCTCGTTTAGGGTACGCGGGCACGCGGGCGCGTGCCAGGAAGTAGAAGTTACAATCATCCCGTTAGACAGGGGTTAAGAAAATATTTGTTGGATATAGGGTGAAGTTATAGCGAACTAAAGGGGCGCTCAGGAGAGTGTGTACCTCCACCGACACTCGTAGGGGCATGCACTCTATCAATCACCTTCTATATTTATGAAATAACTTCTTCTTTGGCGCATATCATAATTATTTATCTGCCCTCCAATTTTCGTGATAATCGGTATATAATTTTATGAGATATCTTTTTTACGCCGACCAACAACAACAAAAAATAGGCAAAAACATAACCTCCTGCCACCTCGGTGACGGAGGTAATAATGGAGAGGGATAAGCAAATAATGATTAAGGGGGTCCACCTCGCTTTTTTCTCTTTCTCTCCCTCTTTCTTTGGCTTATATCCATTCGGCCCCATTCAGCCTACTGTTTTAAGACGTTCACCCCATCCAGGTGTCAATATTTTCCTGGTGAGCGATAGCGAGCCAGCATATATATATTTTTGTTTTGACAGCAAGCTATATTTGTACATTTTTCGATAGAAAAATGTCTCCGGCGAAGCCAGATTTCTCCATACAATGCTGGCTCGCTATCGCTCGCCAGGAAGAAATCGACACCTGGATGGGGATAAATGTCTTAAAACAGTTGGCTGAATGGGGCCGAATGAATACAAGCCAGAGAAAGAGAGAAAAAGAGAGAAAGATAAAAAAAACAGGTGAAACCCCTTAACATTATAATGTAAAATGAGAGGAATGCAAGAAATATGAGGGTAGATAGAATACGAGGCTATAGGCACGGAGTGAACAAGGAAAGGTGGTATAGTGTTTTCATTCTAGGTTGGACAGAAATGTGGTATAGTGTTTTCATTCTAGGTTGGACAGAAATGTGGTATAGTATTTTCATTCTAGGTTGGGCAGAAATGTGGTATAGTTTTTTTCTAGGTTGGACAGAAATGTGGTATAGTGTTTTCATTCTAGGTTGGGCAGAAATGTGGTATAGTGTTTTCATTCTAGGTTGGACAGAAATGTGGTATAGTGTTTTCATTCTAGGTTGGACAGAAATGTGGTATAGTGTTTTCATTCTAGGTTGGACAGAAATGTGGTATAGTGTTTTCATTCTAGGTTGGACAGAAATGTGGTATAGTATTTTCATTCTAGGTTGGGCAGAAATCGTAAACTCTAACTTCTGTAACTCAAAAAGGACTTTAGTAATCGAGATAATTTGTTTACCAAATGGGAAGACTTGGTTATGGAATAGGTGTGGATATTGACAACCCGTTTGCTCTAGCCCTTTTTGAGTTAAAGAGGTTAGAGGTCACGATATCTGCCCAACCTAGAATGAACGGGCTATAATAATTTGAGTAAAGGAAGACAAGTGGAGTTATATCATGATGCGAAACCTGAGTCCATCCAACCAAGAGAATAATTATGTGAGTGAGAGATAAAGAGCACACACAAGAAACCTGAGTCCAACCAACCAAGAGAATAATTATGTGAGTGAGAGATAAAGGGCGCACACAAGAAACCTGAGTCCAACCAACCAAGAGAATAATTATGTGAGTGAGAGATAAAGGGCGCATACAAGAAACCTGAGTCCAACCAACCAAGAGAATAATTATGTGAGTGAGAGATAAAGGGCGCACACAAGAAACCTGAGTCCAACCAACCAAGAGAGAGGAGGGAATAATTATGTGAGTGAGAGATAAAGGGCGCACACAAGAAACCTGAGTCCAACCAACCAAGAGAATAATTATGTGAGTGAGAGATAAAGGGCGCACACAAGAAACCTGAGTCCAACCAACCAAGAGAATAATTATGTGAGTGAGAGATAAAGGGCGCACACAAGAAACCTGAGTCCAACCAACCAAGAGAATAATTATGTGAGTGAGAGATAAAGGGCGCACATAAGAAACCTGAGTCCAACCAACCAAGAGAATAATTATGTGAGTGAGAGATAAAGGGCGCACACAAGAAACGTGATACAGATGGCAGAGAGGAGATAGTTGGAGCCTGATATTCCAGTGAAGCCATCGGAACAGGACCATGATGCATATTACTGTATATTAGGCTGAAGTGACAAAAATAATTAACCGTCAAACCGCAAACAAGAAGCTTTTATTTTAAGGGAGATCTGTATTTATTTACTTATTTATTAGTTTCCTGCCATAACCTTCATCAAGCATAAATAAATACCCCCAACTCCTCCTTTCGAGATAAATATGCACAGTTCAGTACATTGTTCGGTAGGAAAATGCCGCGGCCAATGGCCGTTTCCGAATAAATTGCAGGCTCGCTATCGCTCGTCAGGAAAAAATCGACACCTAAATGGCGCAATAGATTTTAATATTGACAATGCAATTGGTCGAAAGGTAATACAATCACAAAACTAATGGGGCGAATGTCATAACATCTCAAAACTTAAGGGACTTAACGTGAGGGAGAAAGGGGCCCAGGAAAATCACCAACCTTAACTTTGTCTTGTAACTTCTTCTTCCTCCTATAGTTTTCACATGATTGTGTGCATTATTGATAGTAAACATGATTGTGTGCATTATTGATAGTAAACATGATTGTGTGCATTATTGATAGTAAACATGATTGTGTGCATTATTGATTGTGTGCATTATTGATAGTAAACATGATTGTGTGCATTATTGATAGTAAACATGATTGTGTGTGATTGTGTGCATTATTGATAGTAAACATGATTGTGTGCATTATTGATAGTAAACATGATTGTGTGCATTATTGATAGTAAACATGATTGTGTGCATTATTGATAGTAAACATGATTGTGTGCATTATTGATAGTAAACATGATTGTGTGCATTATTGATAGTAAACAAATTGTCAAATAATAATCAACCCAATCCTTGTTGTAGTTGGAGCAAATTAAACGTATAAGTTAATGAAGTTTAAAGTGTGTCGATAAACGAAGCTTGAATGAGGCGGGAGGATTAATTCAGAACAAATATTTATCGTAATCATATCCCCAGGCGTATGGGTGCGGCGACCCCATCGCCCGTCATTTCGGTGGTGCAGTTAGCCTCTGTAGAAGTTATAGTAGTTTCTTGTTACTGCCTTGTTGTAGCACGGTTAGGGCTGGTGTGGTGCGGATACTGCAGGTGCAAGTACTTTGGAGGGACTTTGTTGAGTCTTGCTAATACTTTGTTAGCTCTATACCATCATCAGCCACAGTGATGACATAATAACAAAGTGTTGTGGCAAGGCTTTATTGTACTGTACTACACCAAGCAGTCTCTGGATGAAGTGGTCTTTAAACACGTATGTATATATATAATGATAAATCTTGATGGATTTTCAGACTTCGAAAAGATATCCAGGATTGTGTTTTAGTGAATTCACAGATTTTTTGTTTAAAATTATTTACATTTTCGTCGTTGCTAAAAATATATTCTGCATATTACGTCAGTATACAGGGTGATTCAGAATTGCATGCATTAAATTAGAGGACGAAATCCTTGGATAATTTTATACAACAATGTCTCTATGGTAAAATGTCGAATTATACATAGTTTGGCTGTTACAGTACATTTACCATGTTGTATTACTGAGGGTGGAAGATGAAGGGAAACCCACATAGATTTTTGTACACATTTATTCACAGATCTCGACAGTGTGCTCCTCTTTGCTACAGGCTGAAGAACCTTTTCAAAGTGGCCCCCATGTGCCTGCAACACACTGTACTCCTGTACTCAAGGCGTGTGAAAAATATCCTCGGAATTATACGCGGGTTTCCCTTCACTTTCCACCCTCATTAATACAACATCGTAAATGTTCTGTAACAGCCAAACTATGTATAATTCAACGTTTTACCATAGAGACATTGTTGTTTAAAATTATCCGAAGAGGTCGTCCCTCCAATTAAATGCATGCAATTGTGAATCACCCTGTATATTGTTTAAAGATGAACATACCAATGGTTTATATCATCTCTCTCTCTTGAACATATTAAGATAGAAACAACTGCACGCACAAAAAAGCTGAAAAATATCCCTCTCTAAACGCTAATCTGTAATGGAAAACTTAATATCCTCTTCCCATAATAGAAGATATTGTACGATACTCCATGCTCCAAGAAGCTCATTATTATTTACATTTGTACAGACAATCGCCATTTAGTTCGTATTCATTCCTTTAAATCCTCCTCTGACCTTTTCGGCGATCCCCTTAACATTTCGCCCAATTCGTATTTCCTCCCAAGACTCCAACCTCAAATACATTCCCTCTCAATTCATTCTGGGGAATTTCGTACCCAAGTCATGTCTTCTCTTTGATATTTATCCACTGTATTATTTTTATAGTGGTATTCTGGTCAATAAATTCAGATAGTGTGTGCTATGAAGCTATATGATTAGTATACAGTATGTATATTGATGGCCACAATGTACCAATTACTAGCTCAACACTTTTGAAGTTAATCAAGTTTCTGGATTTGTTCTCACATTTTTCTTTTTCAACCAAATCAGTGTTTAGTTTGTTATTTATTATATATATGTTTATTCTTCAGTTGATCTACCCAACTTAATTTCATTTTTGTTCACATGAATGTTCACTGTATTTTCTTGCCACTCAAACTTCTATTTATTCAATAGGTATTATTGATATTCTTAAAGTTGTTTTCGTCATTATGTTCATATCTCCCTTTCATTGCATCTGTATAATTATTCGCATGAACACATCACCAGTTGTTTTATATATATACATTCTCGTATACAGTTGAATGTCGTTGCCTTTGTATATTTTTGGAATTGTATCTGTAACATAGGGTTATACCAATATTTTTACGAAATAAACAATTTAATGGCTAACATTTCAGCGATGTGGTTTTGCATTACAATAGTAAAATGTGTTCAAGTAGAAATTTGATTACCATGAAATTTGCAAAAATAATAGTTGGTAATTTCAAGGAACAAAAATATACGCCGAGCAATTCAAAATGTTATCCATTGTTTTATCCAGATGCCAAGTGAGGTTGTTCATCAAGTTTCGCAGGTCTCTATTAATTCGGTATTATGCTAACATACTGATAAGCACATACATTCACAGATCGTATTACAATACCTTTCTTCTCTGCTCGCTTACTGATACGTTGCAGGGTAATAACCATGTTATTATGACATGTAAAGACTGGGTTGCTTGCAGGATATCAAGGAATTAAGGGGGCCACCTGCTACTTTTCTCTCTGTTTCTCTCTTTATCAGGGTTGTATCCATTCTGCTCCATTCAGCCTACTGTTTTAAGACTTTTATCCCCATCCAGGTGTCGATTTATACCTGGCGAGCGATAGAGAGCCAGCATTGTATTTCTATCGAAAAATGTACAAATTTAGCATGCTGTAAAAAAAAATACAAATAATATGCTGGCTCGCTACCGCTCGCCAGGAAAAAAATCGACACTTGGATGGAGATAAAAAAATTAAAACAGTAGGCTGAATGGGGCAGAATGGATACAAACCAGAGAAAACGACAGAAAAATAGCAGGTCACCCCCCTTAAAGAAATGTCTATCAAGCTGATAGGGTGCGAAGTGTACAGTGTATGTATGCATTACTGAACGCTATTAATCGACTTAAAGTTGACTTTTGATTTGCTCCCTGGACCTCCATCAAGCTTTAAAACAATACCCCCATGACCAACCCTTCGAGATAAATGTGTACATTATTCGGTAGAATAATATCCCGGTTCCTCCAAAAATGTAGGCATGCTATCGCTCGCCAGGAAAACATAAATGACACGTAAATGGCTTTAAAGGTTTTAATTTGACAAAGAAATGGGGCGGAAGGTCTTAAAATCGGCGAACTATTGGGCGACCGTCTAAAAAATTCAAAACTAATGGGGCCATAAAAACAAAGCCCCGCCTTAAACATAAATCTCAGAGTGTCGAAGTACTACAAGCTATTGAAAGTGTCTTACAAAAGTCAGAACATACATTATGATGGGTGGTCCTATCAAAATTGGAATTGAATGTGACCAGCCTTACATACCTGCATCTACCTGTATTTCTACTGTATTAATACTTTATCCTGCCATAGAATCCATTACATGCTCTATATTCTGAACACCAATATTTATAATCACGTTTTGGGAGTCTAAAAGCTCGTACCACTTTAGGGAGTCAATGGTATAATGGTTATAAGGACGATACAATAGGGCAGGTTTGCTTATATGGTCCCCTTAAGGGGGCCCACCTAGTTTTTTCTCATTCTCTCCCTCTCTCTCGGGGTTGTATCCATTCGGCCATACTCAGCTTACTGTTTTAAGACGTTCATCCCCATCCAGGTGTCGATTTTTACCGATCGCCAGGCTATTTAAATAAAAAAAATTGACAGCAGGATGAATTTGTACATTTCTCGATAGAAGAATGTCTCCGGCGAAGCCGGATTTCTCCATAAGAAGAAATCGAAGAAATCGACACCTGGATGGTGATAAACGTATCAAAATAGTTGGCTGAATGGGACCGAATGGATACAAGCCAAAGCACGAGAAAAAAAAAGCAACAAAAGCAGGTCACCCCCCTTAAGCCGGATCTTATTGGTCTATCTATCTATCTATTGCCTATCTATCTTATTGGTGTTTCTCCGTATTTGGTCACAGTGGCCTTCTGACTCTTTCTGTCCTTTGATCTTAAGATTCTGAATACCATTTTTTTTTCTGCAGGTTCTCAGTCACCCATAAACAAAGGCAGGACTCTACTTGTTCTCTCTTTCTTTCTCTCTCTGTATTTGTCTCTCTGTCTTTGTCTCTCTCTCTCTCTCTCTCTCTCTCTCTCTCTCTCTCTCTCTCTCTCTCTCATATATCATAAACAATTTATTCACAGACAAACACACACAGTTAACTATTATTACAAAATCACGCAAGGTGAGCCATACAATTAGTAAATCTGTACAAATATTCACTATCCATAAACAATTGTATACTTCTATGTTGTGCAGGTTTGGTAAATGAATGATGGAAAAGTTTCATTGGCCATAGTAGAATATCATAAGGTTATTAACATGCTCAACAATTAACAACGACAATATTTCCTCAATCACCCCAGAAATGGCATAGGTAAAGACGGGTGTTTCTGTTGCACATATACAGTATATAGACCTGCTGCTTTATATTCATCGGTTAGTTTGAGAGTGTAATGCTTTTTGATGCTAGTAGAAGTATCATACAATTTAAGGGGGGAGGGGTCTGGACCTCTTTCTCACTAATATTGAGTCCAATTAGTTTTGGGATTTTAACCCTTTCGCTGCGGATGACGTTCTGGAATGTTTTGGCAAGTTACAGCAATTTCCAGGCTTTAAAAGCCTGTAAAAACGTAAAAATCGAGTGTCAGTGGGTGGGAGCGTGAGGGGCCCACCTCGGACCCTCAGAGCACCGAGCGGCTCACTGAGCTGGGCTGTGTCTCGGGCGAGTCTCTCTCTGTCTCTCTCATCAGTGTAGCCAAGCGAGCGAGTGTTACATAATAGCGGGGTTTCCGCGTTTCACTGGGACCACTGCGGGTGAACCAGACCACGTACACGGTCCGTTCTGGTGTCATTTTGAAGCTATTTTCGCCTAGTTTTCAGCAGAATGCACTTCATTTAATGCAGATGCTTGATTTATCATTCAGGAGTGCCTGAATATGCCCTAAATAGCCCAAACATAGCCGCAGCCAAAGGGTTAAGACATTCGCTCCATTAGTTTGGCGATTTTAAGGCCTTTCATGCCATTTAGGGGTTGATTTGTTCATGGCGAGTGATACAGACTCGCCTGAAGCTTAAGAGAGCCCAGCTTTCGGCTGGGGCATTTCTCTACCGAATAAATACACGCATTTATCTCGGTGGGGGTCTAGGGGATATTATATCTACCTTGATGGGGGAATGGGGAGGAAATTTAACAAAATGATAATAAAATTCAGGATATAAATATTTAAACAAATGTATCTTATTAATTCCACTCTCAACACCTAATGAAATGAACGAATTTATGTGATCGTCCCGGGATTCGAACCTGAGTTACCATATACAGATCTTAAACACTCTAATCATTATACCATCAAGACAGTTAAAGGTTTATGCACAAGCCTACGACATATTATCCATTCTCATGTTCATATTCCCAACTGCACTATGATAGCCTAATGAGTACACGAATGGAAGGAGTAATTGATGGGGCACTAAACCACAGGGGAAAGCCTCAATAGGAATTACTCTTCAACCTGAATAAATGTAGGTGTTTATTAATTCCACTCTCAACACCAAACACCTCCCAATGAAATTGATGAAAGCAAGATTTTGGTGGTTGCAAGCCATTGATGAAATGTTCTCTTGGTAAATTGGTGACAACCTAATTGTGATGTACTGTGGTCAAACAACCTTGTTAACTATTTACTATACTGTACATGTAAAAGAGAAGGGAACGTAATTATACGATCGTCTACACATAGTAATATTTACGTGAGTTCTCCTTCTGTTGCGGCACATTGAAACAAACACACACACACAACTCTGGGGGAGAAACTCGTACAGGCAGTTTTGCCTTTTGTCTCCCTCATCCACATAGAAAACAAATCCACACACACATACACGGGCGTAAATAAATGAGTACACACACAGGCAATCAAAAACTTATGTACAGTATTCGTTATTAAAGAAATCACACTATTACTGTATATTTTACACATCGTTACCAATATAAGTTCTTATATGTATTAAACCCCTTGAGGATTATGACGCGGTTTGATAGTTTGTTCTGGCTATCTTTTTGTTTTCTATGTGAATGAGGGAGACAAAAGGCAGAACTGCCAGTGACGAGTGTCTCCCCCAGAGTTGAAAGAGTGACAAGGCCGAAATCAAGTTAGAAGCAATTTAAGTCATAGGATGAAGGAAAGACTGATTCTGGGATAGAGTTCCAGAGCTCAGCTGTTGAATAGAATAAAGATTGAGAATATCATTTCACTCTTGGGTTGGAGAGTTGCACAGAGTAGGAGTGGGATTGTGTTGCAAGACGAGTGCTACGTGCTCTACGAAGTGGGGGTGGTATACACTCCGAGAGCTCTGAGGAACACTGTTTATTGTAATAGTGGTAGACTAGTAAGAGAGATGCAACATTGTGGCAAAGAGAGAGAGAGACACCAGAGAATTGGTGAATGGAAGTGAGGTAATGAGACGGAAGGCTTTCTTTTCTACTTTGTCTAGAAGTGCTGTGTGAGATGATCCTCCCCACACGTGTGAACAATACTCAATACATGAATGCACTTTGCCCCTGTACAAAACAAGGAGCTGCGCAGGGGTTAAGAACCCCTGGAGGCGGTTGAGCACACCCAGCTTCTGGGAAGCTGTTTTAGCAAGAGTGGTAATATGATCTTTCCAAGAGATTTCAGAAGAAAAAGAGACACCAAGAATATTAAGAGAAGATGAAGGGTTAATGTGTATGTTGTTGAAGAGTAAGTCATAGTTTTCTTGAGGGGGGTTAGGAGTAGACAGATGGAGAAATTAAGTTTTGGAAGCATTGAATGTAACAAGGTTTTCTCTACTGCCCCAATTTGAGATAGTAGAGTGATCAGAAAATAGGTGATTCAAGGCCTCCTTATGTGAGTTATGGAGTTCCTACTGCGAGTGAATTTGTGGGAAGTTGAATAGTGTAACATAGAGTCTCAGCATAAGAGGGAGTGGGGCTGGATGTGCAATTGAGAAGGTCGTTAATGAATAGTAGAAAGAGAGTTTATAGGTTGGGGAAGTGAACGGTGGCCATCCACAACCGCAGCAATAGACCGGCCGGAAAGAAAGGTAGAGATAAAAGCACAGATGGAGGGATAGAAACCAAAGGAGGGCAGTTTGGAAATGAAGGATTACTGCCAAAAAAAAAAAAAAAACACAACTCTATCGAAGGCCTTCGATATGTCTAGCACAATAGAAAAGGTCTCACCGAAGTTCCGAATGGAGGATGACCAAGAGTAATAAGATAAGAAAGAAGATCACCATTAGAGTAGCGTTTAACCAGAAAAGTACGATAGAACTCACAGAAGTGTTTAGCAAATGCGATAGGCCTCATGGAAGAATGACTATCAAAAATCCCTTCAAAAATGCCCCAGGGGCTCTCAAAACAAAGGAATATGTCATTAGGTGGGATAATTACTCTCTAGTACTTCCTAGCACTCATCAATATGTTTCTCACCCCCCCTTCCACCCCCCCCCCTATTTTTCCTCTTATTTCCATCATTTATAGATTATTTTTTGCACAAATTTCTCTCTCGCGATTGCGTAGCACAAATTAGTTACATAAGAGACCTTATATAACTCTGAGACTCCACCCGCTCGTCTCAGTAGAGATAGACACCTTGGAAGGGGAGTATACTGTATATGTTTCGCCGTCTCCCGCCTGAGGATGCGACTGGGCGGCGAATGTTTAAGTTTTTTACCACCTTAATGCTTTCCCCACTTATTTTATCACTCTTCAAGGTTCATATGTTCATCATCTTAGTAAAATAACTGCTTATGGAAAATAAATTATTCCATATATGGTAGATATAACGGATTCTGTCAGAATATTAGGTAATTAATTTGCATATAAATACGTTCGTCACAGGCCATACGCGCGCTTGCCGGGTTAAGGAAGCCATACTGGCGGTCTGAGAGTAGGTTCTGAGAATATAAATGCGTAAGGAATTTTGAGGTAAGAAGAGTTTAAAAAACTTTAGAGATGCAAGAAATGAGAGCAATTGCACAATAGTTGGAGGGTTGAGAGTGGTCATCCTTCTTTGGAACCGGTTGAATGAGAGCAAACTTCCAGCAAGAAGGGAAGACGTTAGAGGAGAGACACAGACGGAAGAGTTTGCCTAGGCAAGGAGTCTGCACGGACGCACAGTTTTTTAGTACAACAAGAGGAACACCGTCCGGTCTGTACGGCTTCTTAGTATTAAGCCCAGAGAGGGTGGAAAGTTCATCCTTGGAAGAGATTATGATGATAGGCATAAGTAGGAGAGAGGGGGGCGGAGAGTGAGGGATAGCACCGGAATCTTCCCAGGTTGAGTTTCTAGCGTAAGTTTGAGTGAAGAGTTCAGCTTTGTCAGAGGAAGAAGTGGCGGTAGTGCCGTCAGAGTGGAAAAGAGGAGGGAAAGGCGAAGAGGAGAAGTTGTTGGAGAGGTTTTTGGCTAGATGCCAGAAGGCTTGGGAAGAGCTAGAGTTGGATTGTTCAGTGCATTTATTATTGATCAAAGAATGTTTGGGAAGACGTAGAACAGAATTGGCTTGATTCCGGGCAGAAACATAGGAAGAATGAGATTCTTGAGTTTGAAGGCAACGGTACTGTTTGAATACTACCTTCTTATTGCGGACAGCAGTAGAACAAGTGTGCGTAAACTAAGATTTGTTTGCATTAGACTAAGAGAAAGAAAATGGAATGTAAGCTTCTATGCCCGAGAGGATTGCCTCGGTAATGCGTTCAGCACTCTCCCATGGTCCCCGGCCACGGAAGCCGAAGTCATTCCATGGGAAATAAAAGAAGTACGGCCGGAGAGCCTTCCAGTCGGCAGCGCCAATATGCCACAAGCGCCGACGACTGGGAGGATCGGGTGGTCGTACCGGAGAGATAGGACTGGTGACAGAGATAAGTTTATGGTCGGAGGAGCCCAAAGGAGAGAAAAGATTTACAGTATAAGCAGAAGGGTTAGAGGTTAGAAATAAGTCAAGAACGTTGGGCCGATCTCAGAAGCGATCCAGGATACAGGTGGGTTGCTGGACTAACTGCTTTAGGTAATCTAGGATAGAAAGATGCAGGCTTGTTCACCAGGTTGGTCAGTGGAAAGAGAGGAGAGCCATTGGCGGTGGTGAACGTTGAAATCTCCTAGGATGGAGATTTCTGAGAAAGGAGAGATGGATAGAATGTGTTCCACTTTATAAGTTAGATAGTCAAAGAATTTTGAATAGTCATTAGAATTATTAGGTGAAAGATAAACAGCGCAGATATATTTAGTTTGAGTGATAAAAAAGCTTTAGCCAGAGAGTTGGGAATTCAGAAGAATCAAAGTTGGGAACAAGAGAGAAAGCAAGATTGTTGAGTACATTTACACAACATCCACCTTTCTTGAAACTGAGGATAGAGATAGTAGGAGGATACGGAGAAGGGTTTGCTGTCAGTAGTCCCAGAAAACTGTGTCTCGGTGAGAAAGAGAAACTCAGGGTTGGCAGAGGAGTGGTGGTGTTACACAGAGTGGAAGTTAGAGAAAAGGCCAGGAATGTTGCAGAAGTTAATAGTAAGAGTAGACAGTAATGGTCCAGAACATTTTGGCGAGTACCTGCCAGGGGTCGGATAAATGGGGTCATTTCTACCCCCCACCCCCTCGGACTTCAAGGCGGGTCGTAATTGTGTCATCATCATTTGGTGAAAAAAGGTAGTGTAGTATGTAAGGTGTTTGTAGTATAATGTATTGATAAGAGGAGAAGGTGTTTTGAAGGGCATACTGGGGTTGCCCTCAATATTGATGAGGCACAGAAGGGATCAGCTAGGGAGGCCAGTTGGTGAAACACGAGTTCCAGCTGTCCTTATCAGCCTCCTAGCACTCCCCGGGACTACCACCCTGTTCGGCTGGTGCCTATACAGCCTCCTCCTAGCAATTAGACGTTATGATTTCCATATACCCTTCCTATTCTGAATAAGTCTCTAATAATAGCTAGAAAACAGAAAATAGATGTGTAATAGTATCTTGAAAGGGTTAAGTTCCCCTCATGTTTCGTCTAACAATGATTACAAGTTGTCAATTGTATTATATTAAAACGCCGAGTCATGTTGTTTACTTGACTGGCTTCTCTGTATATCTACGCCAATAATATTGTTCCACTTTCCAAATTAAATACGAGGGTGTTTATTTTGGAACCCTTTTCCCTCATGTTTATCCCCGTTAGCTATGATACTTTAAAACGTTCGCCCCATTACATTGGCTATTGTAAGACCCTTCACCCCATTTCTGTTTCAATGTTAAGACCTTTCGTGCCATATACTGTAGGTGTCAATCCTTTTTTCTAGCGAGCGGCAGCGAACCAGCAATATAGGAGGAAACGGCCATCGGCTGGCGACTTTTTCTACTGACAAATGCACAAATTTATCTTGAAAAGGGGTCTTAGGGGTATTTTTCATAAGCTAGATGGAGGTCTAAGGAGAGAACTAAAAAAAAAAGTCATGATAAAACAAAATATTCTCCCCTTAATTCCCCTACTACATAACATGTTTGGGAACTTTTTCTTTTCCCAAGTGAGCCTGACGCTGGCATTTCTCACGGTCTGCTCTTCATTGCCATCATATTTTACTGTACCAAAGTCGGGGTTGCCAAATACAAACACATAAAACCGCTAGATCCGTTCTGAAACGTCGATAGAATGTCGCTAGATACTAAATTACTGTAAAAAATGGCTAGAATAATGCCACAATCGTTAGATTATGGCTCTAATATGTCTGAAATGTGCATGATGTAGCTAGGAAATATGTCGCTAGATGTAAATAATTGCCGCTAGATTGATATAAATACCTCTAGATCTAGCGGTAGAGTAGCTAAATTGGCACCACTGAGTCGAGAGTAGGGGGTGTTGCGTGGAACTGAAACGTCAGAAAGTCGCGCAGAGTTTTATTTGGGCTATAAATCTGGCGTGACGGAAATAATTGAAAGGTGAAATACGTACACCAGGTTAGATATCCAACTGGCCCAGAGGTAATTGTATTTGTCTTGTACTGTATATATCTTGATGGTGTAATGGTCAGAGCGTGTAAGTTCTGTATTTGTCTTGTACTGTATATATCTTGATGGTGTAATGGTTAGAGCGTGTAAGTTCTGTATTTGTCTTGTACTGTATATATCTTGATGGTGTAATGGTTAGAGCGTGTAAGTTCTGTATTTGTCTTGTACTGTATATATCTTGATGGTGTAATGGTCAGAGCGTGTAAGTTCTGTATTTGTCTTGTACTGTATATATCTTGATGGTGTAATGGTCAGAGCGTGTAAGTTCTGTATTTGTCTTGTACTGTATATATCTTGATGGTGTAATGGTCAGAGCGTGTAAGTTCTGTATTTGTCTTGTACTGTATATATCTTGATGGTGTAATGGTCAGAGCGTGTAAGTTCTGTATTTGTCTTGTACTGTATATATCTTGATGGTGTAATGGTCAGAGCGTGTAAGTTCTGTATTTGTGTTGTACTGTATATATCTTGATGGTGTAATGGTCAGAGCGTGTAAGTTCTGTATTTGTCTTGTACTGTATATATCTTGATGGTGTAATGGTCAGAGCGTGTAAGTTCTGTATATTTATTTTTGTTCTATGTGAGTGAGGGAGACAAAAGGCAGAACTGCCTCCCCCATAGTTGAAAAAGTGACAGGGCCAAAGTCAAGGGACGTTTGATCCAAAATGCCTGGACACACGTAGTTTGAAGCAATTTAAGTCATAGGAGCAGGGAAAGACTGATTCTGGGAGAGAGTTCCATGTGAGAGTGTATGTTATATCTTGGGTATGAATCCTGGGAGAATCACATCCTCTCATAAATTTAATTTGGTGTGTTATTGGTGTTAAGAACGATGTTAAAAATATAATTATAGAATAGTAAAGTAAAGTAATGGCAAACCAAATATCCAGACTTAACCTACGCACTAGATTGTTCATTTATGTCATTGTATGTTTACTATTATAGAGTAAACAAATAGAGTAATGACAAACAAAGTAAACAGACTTAACCTACCCACTAGTTTATTCATTCTAGTCTTTTTCATTTATCATTTTTATATTTGTAAATAGACGAAATATCATAAAAGAATCCCTGGTTTAGCTGGATTACTGACTGTACACTCGGATGCCACAGTATCCAGCCCACTTATAAATAATAGTGGATTTCAGCTATTTCTAAATATGGAAGTATATTTCTTGACACGAAATTATGAATATTATGTTCTATTCGTCTACAAACTATATATAATATGTATTGACAAACAATGCTCTGTCATAAATCAATCCTGATAATTGCAATTGCATAAAACAAAACATAGGGTGTGGACTAGAGAATATGGCATCCGAGTGTATATTTTATTTATTTACTCATTGTGTATTTATTTTTTTATTTTGTTTTGTGTCAATGTATGAACCTAATGTAGGGCTGATACGAGAGAAGACTATTGTAGGGCTGATACGAGAGAAGAGGACGCTTTTATGTTCGTTATTAGCTACACAGAGTTGACCATTTGCAAGCTTCGGCCAATACGGAAGTTGGTGCTGTAGACATTGATATTCAGTAGAATTGCCAGCTAATATCTACATATATACATCAACATCTAATTCAACATCATTTATATTCTTCAGACACCTACATTATAATAGCATGTTTGTTTAATATCTAGAGTAAGTTTACGGCTCCTACTTGTTTATAACCTGAAACTCGCAAGTGGTCATTTGGTGTAAGTGTTTGACAAGCCTCCCTCTACATCATAGGAAACCTTATGAAACTATGATGTTTGCATATACTGTATGTGATATATTGTGAGTGAATGAAAACATGTTACGTAAAAGTATCGAGCGTGCCAAACGATTACGAAGTTAATGTTTGCCACTTTAAAGAACAAAACACCCCCTACTGTAGACCCCCTTTCAAGGTAAATTTGTATATTTTTCGGTAGAAAAATGTCCCAGCCGAAGGCCGGTTCCTTCTGTAAGTACAGGCTCGCTATCGCTCGCGAGGAAAATAATCGACATCTAAATGGCACGAAAGGTCTTAATATTGACAAAGAAATGGGGCGAAAGGCCTCAAAATCTCCAAACTAACTGAAGGTACATAATAAAAATGTTAAACTAGTAAGCTGAACATGAGGGAGAAAGGGGTTCAGAAAAAGCGACTATCTTCCCCTTAAGAGAGATGAGGGGGTTAGTTTTCTCCCTAGAGCTCTATTAAGTTTAAGAAAACATGCTCAAGAAAACTCTTTCAGACAAATGTGTATAATTTTCGGTAGAAAGATGTTCCGGCTACATGCCGATTCATCATAAATTACAAGCTGGCTATCGCTCGCCAGGAAAACATAAACACCTAAACGTAACGAAGAAATAAGGCGGAAGGTCTTAAAATCGCCAAATAAATTGGGCAAACGTCCTGAAAATCTCAAAACTAATGGGGCTTAGCATAATGAGAAGGAGGTCAAGAAAAAACACCGCTTTGAATGAAAATATCCTCATAAGAGTCTTTTTTGTTGGGGGGGGGGGGGGGGATTATATCCTTCGCCTAGTGTAGGATTTGTGCTTTATTGGGATGTTTTGCAGGAGTAAGGTGAAATCATTGATTACTATGTTTATATAAGTGCGATTTCGATGGGTTTAAGGGGGGTGACCTGTTTTTGTTCTGTCCTTTTCTATCTTTCTCTGGCTTGTATCCATTTGGCCCCATTCAGCCTACTGTCTTAAGACGTTATAATCCCTACATTTCAGAAGAGTCAGCCACAGAATCGGTGTGGAAATTGACATACTATTTGCCCCAGCCCTTTTTGAGCTACAGATTTTAATGGTCAAGATTTTTGGCCTAATTATGATGATGAGACTATACAATTCTCAAACGCGTGTGACTTGCTTTTTAGGCTATATATTTATTTATTAATTTATTTTTTAGTTTCCTCTCAAGACCTCCATCAAACTTAGAAAAACATGCCCTAGACCCCCTTTCAATATAAATGTGTACATTTTTCGGTAGAAAAATTTCCCGGCCAAAGGCCGGTTCATTCTAAAATGAGAGGCTCGCTATCCCTCGCCAGGAAAACAAATCGGCACCTAAAGGGCACGAAAGGTCTTAATATTGAAAACAATTAGGCAAAATGTCTCAAAATCGCCAAACTAACGGAACGAACGGCTTAAGACCTCAACACTAAATGCTAAACATGGGGGAGAAGGGGGTCCATAAAGAGCGAGTACTATCCCATTAACAACGATATACCTATCACCATCTTCGTTTTCTTGCAATAGCCTTTATTCGATGGATTTTAATGGCAATATGAAAACAATAACTTGTCTCCAGTTGTAAATAATACCCAAGCATCAACATTACTAGTGAAACAAGAAAACGACAGATATTCTATTGTTTAACCTTATGCGGGCGGAGTGCGCTCATTGGTCCAAAATGTGCTGATTCCTCCCATAGATCGAATTTGGTCACTTGCCCTATAAAGGCTTAGGTGTTTAAGGGGGAGGGTTACCTGTTGTTGTTGTTGTTGTTGTTGTTGTTGTTCCCCAAGCTGCCTGGCCGAACAGCCCCAAGGGCCCGAGCAAGACCAAGGCCATAACCGAGCGCCCCCACAGAACCCTCCCAGCCGACCACAATAAAGCATGGGTGACCGAAGCCACTCCATGGCGGGGAGCTGAGGAGGGCGACAGAAACGCCCGGGAAACCAAAGCCCCACCCAGGGCCCTGTGCCCCTCAGCAATTACGAAGAGAAAGCTGAGGGGCAAAGGAAAAAATGTGACGGTTTGGCTTCCAATCTTGGTAGATTGGGAGGTCAATCCACGGAAGAGACGCCGTCACTTGAGATCTAGAAAATATATAAGTAAAAGGAACAGTCAGAGTAAGCAATGGGTATGGCAGAGATCGCTCAGTTCTCACTCTGATAGACCAGGCCATCACCACCTGTTTTTGTTCTGTCCTTTTCTATCTTTCTCTGGCTTGTATCCATTTGGCCCCATTCAGCCTACTGTTTTAAGACGTTTATCCCCATCCAGGTGTACATTTTTTACTGGTGAGCGGTAGTGAGCCAGCATATTTTGTATTTTTGTTTGACAGCAGGTTAAATTTGTACACTTTTCGATAGAAAAATGTCTCCGGCGAAGCCGGATTTCTTCATATAATGCTGACTCGCTATCGCTCGCCAGGAAGAAATCGACACCTAGATGGGGATAAACGTCTTAAAATAGTTGGCTGAATGGGGCCGACTGGATACAAGCCAGAGAAAGAGAGAAAAGGACAGAAATAACAAAAAGCAGGTCACCCCCCTTAAGGAGAGTTTCATTTTGTGGACCCTTTTCTTCCTCATTTGTATACTGTTGTTGTTGGTATAGGTAACGCCAACGAACTTGACAATTATCTCTATCCCTGACCTCTTCGTAACTCAAAAGGACCTTGAGCAAACTGGCTGTAAATTTCCACACCTATTTCCTGGTCGACTCTTCCCAAAATGATAGAAATGTCAGCCCGATTGCTTTCATTTATTTTGAGTTATAAGAAGTTAGGGGGTCCAGATGATTGTCAAGTTCGTTGGCGCTACCTATAGCTCCTCATAACTCCAGTTTAACCCCTTCTTTACCGGCTACGTCTTTTTAGCTGTATTCTGGCCACTATTAGACGATTTTATTCAGTTAAAAAGAGCCTTCAGCAATAAACAGGGTTCGAACTATCTCACTTAACCATTTTTACTAGCACATATCTGTCTTAAACTACTACACAAAATCATGTAAATATAGCTAGCATTTAATTATAAAGACGTCACCGGTACAGAAGGGGTTAAAGGATTTTTGTTTTTAGCCTACTTTCCGGTTTTTAGTTTGATCTCTACATTTCCATTGCCCTTAACCCTTTCAGGATCATGACGCATTTTGACAGTTTATTTTGGCCATCATTAGACAATTTCATACAACTTAAGAAGGATCTGTAGTAATTATAAGGGTAAACACTATCTCAATTAACCCTCTGACTTCCACATACCCTTCCTAATCTTACTACAATCGTCAAATATTAACCAGAATAAACTGGATAAACACGTCATAATCCTGAGAGGGTTCAGAAAACAATACCCCCAAGACAGTCTTCCACATATATTTGTAAACAATACCCCCACGACAGTCTTCCACATATATTTGTAAACAATACCCCCAAGACAGTCTTCCACATATATTTGTAAACAATACCCCCAAGACAGTCTTCCACATATATTTGTAAACAATACCCCCAAGACAGTCTTCCACATATATTTGTAAACAATACCCCCAAGACAGTCTTCCACATATATTTGTAAACAATACCCCCAAGACAGTCTTCCACATATATTTGTAAACAATACCCCCAAGACAGTCTTCCACATATATTTGTAAACAATACCCCCAAGACAGTCTTCCACATATATTTGTAAACAATACCCCCAAGACAGTCTTCCACATATATTTGTAAACAATACCCCCAAGACAGTCTTCCACATATATTTGTAAACAATACCCCCACGACAGTCTTCCACATATATTTGTAAACAATACCCCCAAGACAGTCTTCCACATATATTTGTAAACAATACCCCCAAGACAGTCTTCCACATATATTTGTAAACAATACCCCCAAGACAGTCTTCCACATATATTTGTAAACAATACCCCCAAGACAGTCTTCCACATATATTTGTAAACAATACCCCCAAGACAGTCTTCCACATATATTTGTACATTTTTTTGGTAGACAAATGTCCTGCCTGTTCCTTCTACCTTGCAGGCTCGCTATAGCTCGCCAGGATACAAACGACACCTAAATGCCACTAAAGGTCTATAAATTGACAAAGAAATGGGGCAAAAGGTCTGAACATTGCCAGACTAATGGGGCGACCGTCTTAAAATATCAAAATTAATGGGCTAAGCATGAGGGAAAAGGAGGTCCAGAAGACAAATTTCCCGGAAAATGAAAATATACCCTTCTCATAGCACTTCCACACTCACACACACCATTAATGTGTTAGCCCTAATGACAAGACATTTCGCCACATACAGTATATTATACCCTGTTCACAATAAATAGGCAAACAATATTCACTACTAATGTCTGTAACTCAAGGACGACTGGAATAATGGAGCGGACATTATTACCATTTGGGAAGAGTCAGACGGGGAATAAATGTTTAACATATATAGCCCATTTGTTGTAGCCCTGTTTGTGCCACAGAGGATCAGAATCGCTATTTTTGACCTACGGATAATGAATGGACTATATCGGGGGGGGGGGGGGGAGTGAACCAATATCAATAATAATCATTAATCCCTTAAGGATTACGGCGCGTTTTAGCGGTTTATTATGGCTATCATTAGACGAGTTTTTCAGTTTTAGAAGGATCTGTTGGAGTCTGAGGCATAATTGAGTTGGTTTTGACTATATATTCCCTGCGGTGCTTCCTAAGCTGCATAAGATCGTCTAATGATAGCCAACAATTGTTAAAACGTATCATACTCCTCAAGGGGTTACCCTATCCGAGCCTTGTCATAATTACTGGAATTCTGTTATTGTTTCATTGCACATTACATAAAACAAATTAGATACATGTAGCTTTTCCGTAATTGCAGTGACATAATTTGCTTTAGAAGGAATACACTGGTATACAGTTATCA
The DNA here is from genome assembly GCA_032716605.1 of Paralithodes platypus. NCBI lineage: Eukaryota > Metazoa > Arthropoda > Malacostraca > Decapoda > Lithodidae > Paralithodes > Paralithodes platypus. Next base: position 16,934,409 of record CM064565.1, on the reverse strand, counting down.
AAAATGATAAAAAAGCACGAGATGTTTATTAGTTAACCGACCTGGTAATTGTGCAAAATTGGTTGTAACACACACACACACCACTCACACCCACACACACACACCCACTCATACACACACACCACTCACACCCACTCATACACACACACGCACACACACACACCACACACACACACACTCATACACACACACGCACTCACACCAAGCCGCTAGCATCCGTCTCTAATCAAGCTAATTTACATAATGTGGTAAAGCCCATTAAGCAGGTGGTGATGACATACTGTAGGCTTATAATGGACGCCTAACCCATGTTGTCTAGTTCATTATGAGGCCAAGGTTGGTTGTTATCATTATGAGGCCAAGGTTGGTTGTTATCATTATGAGGCCAAGGTTGGTTGTTATCATTATGAGGCCAAGGTTGGTTGTTATCATTATGAGGCCAAGGTTGGTTGTTATCATTATGAGGCCAAGGTTGGTTGTTATCATTATGAGGCCAAGGTTGGTTGTTATCATTATGAGGCCAAGGTTGGTTGTTATCATTATGAGGCCAAGGTTGGTTGTTATCATTATGAGGCCAAGGTTGGTTGTTATAATTATGAGGCCAAGGTTGGTTGTTATCATTATGAGGCCAAGGTTGGTTGTTATCATTATGAGGCCAAGGTTGGTTGTTATCATTATGAGGCCAAGGTTGGTTGTTATCATTATGAGGCCAAGGTTGGTTGTTATCATTATGAGGCCAAGGTTGGTTGTTATCATTATGAGGCCAAGGTTGGTTGTTATCATTATGAGGCCAAGGTTGGTTGTTATCATTATGAGGCCAAGGTTGGTTGTTATCATTATGAGGCCAAGGTTGGTTGTTATCATTATGAGGCCAAGGTTGGTTGTTATCTCACTTCAAATCAAGCTACCTCGGACAACACTAACATACGGTATTTATAACTATCGGGTTTGGACTCCCGACTCACCTAATGCCTTTAGTCTAACTTAACCTAATATAACCCATGTTATTTGAAAGATTGTAATAACTGTATCCTCTCTTTACTTATCTGACATAATCTAACTGAACCTAAGCAAAAAATAAAAAAATTAAAAAAATACATAACATAAAACATTTGTAGGCCTAATGGATATTGTAGTCAAGATGTTAAACTAAACTTGTTGTTTCGTATCCTAGTCAAGGATAGCTGTACATATCCTAGTCAAGGATAGCTGTACATATATAGGTGTTCTTAAAGTCGTCGGACAAATTTTAATGGTAGGTTGGGTGGATCAAAATAACATTTGTTGTCCATGGAGGCATAAACAATGCTTCATTAAGAAGTAATAACGGGGGTGGGGGGGGGGGGGGGGTATAACACAGTCGAGCGCCAGACGGCTATTTTTACCGAAAACAACCTTCATTCAATGCTCTTTTTCATGCATAAGCAAGAGCCAGAGCGTAATACAATTATATATCCGTGGAAGGGCGATAATAGGGCTTTCTAATGACTTATGAAGCATCCTTGTATGACATCGGGTTATCTTGCAACGATCGTGCAACCAAAGGGAAAAAATCGGCAAAAATAAGGGTATCTTGGCGGTTTTTGGTGGGAGAGAGGTCTGTGGTTAACTTCAAAATGCGCCCAATCGATTAAGAGGAGATGGGCCTTTTTCTGGTCCCCATTCTTCCTCGTGTGTAGCCCCATTAGTTTTCAAATTTTAAGACGTTCGGCCCATTAGTTTTGCAATTTTAAGACTTTACACCCCATTTTTTTCAATATTAAGACCTTTCGTACCATTAAGATATCTATTTTTCCTGGCAAGTGATAGCGAGCCTGTTATTTTAAGAGAAACCAGCCTTCGGCCGGGACATTTTTCTACCGAAAATGTTTCAAATACATCTTGAGGGGGAGTGTAGGTTTTTTTTTTTACAGCTTCATGGAGTTCTAAGGAGGAAACTAAAAGAATATTATAAAAATATATGTAAATGAGCAAATATATACGCCCATCCCCCCTTAACCCAAAAACGTCGAGTTATGTGTAATGGACGCCACACAACTGGGCGGACATATTAGGCTCCATTCCGACCTATAATAGTCATTTTACGACAAATAGCGTTATTATTTATTCAAATGCGCCTATTTTACGATTAATATGAAGATAGCAACATGTAACAACAATAAAACAAGTGGGAATATTGTTTGGATGGTCAAAATCGCGAATAATTGCCGATCGGCCATTCAGCAAGTGTGGAGCTGAGGCGGGCCACACCTTCCCTTCTAGGAGCCAGGAGCTAGACTGACTTACTCACTCACACTCTCAGACACTCTACACACTCTCTAGCAACATGAGCACGGCTTAAACCGGTTTGGAGATATTGGCATGATTAACAACTCCAATAAACATTGGAATAAGAGGACAAATAGGTGATAATTGAAGGGGGGGGGTAAAGGGGGGAAGGAGGGGATTTTTACACATGTGGAGGAGTGATACGAGGTATGGAGAGGAATTATCAAACTTAAACACCATTTTTTTTTTTTTAAATGCTACTGGGGTCTTTTAACCCTCTCCAGTCGCGTTATATGGCGGTATTGCCCAAAGGTATCATATGATGCTTCTGCGTCATATGAACATAGTGAAATAGCTCAATAAGTAAGTTATATGATGCTTTTTCATCATATTGAGCTCAGTAAGTTAGGTAAGTTAGATCAGAATGTGTCGATTGGTGGCAACCCAAAATTCCTCTGACTTCTAACGGTCCCTCAGTGTGAGAAAGACTGTTGTGGGGGAAATACCGGGCACTCGGGCAACCCTTAACTTTTGTAAGTTATTATGTCTGGGGGGGTTAAAAGTTTGTTTTGAGGCCTTGGCTCAAATGATGACGCTCGCCTTCTCCCAGTACACTCATATGAGGACGCTTGCCGTTTATGGGTTAAGATGTACAGGCTGTAACTCCTATGTGTACCTAATAACTATAGACTAAATGTATCAAATACACAGATTTGTATTACCTTTGTATATATATAATGTTGCTTCTTAAAGAATCCCTATAGAAGCATGCAGATTAATATTAATTGAATCATGCATAACAATATTATTGTATTTCTTTATATGCAAGGCTTGTTTGTTTCACCATTATAAATACACACCCATACATCACCAAACAGCCTCTAAAGCTCCAGACATCATAATTAAGGCAGCTTCCTAAGCTCGTAAAGTTGTGTATGCCGATTGTCTAAATAATATGCGTGCAGTATTCTATCGGTTTGCAGACCATCACTAATGAGTTTACTGGTAGTCGGTGAGTTGGTTAGATACAAAAGTAAAACCACTTCGACTGTTTTTTGTTCAGTCATTAAAACGAGGACTTGAATATATATTACTAACATTGTGCTTATATCTCCACTACTGTATTCAGCCGATATGTAGCATACACACATACACCCGCACGCTCAATTTGAGTAAATGCAAACAAAGACCTATAGGAATATGACATATTCGGAAACTAAGCAAAACACTATCTCTTTGCATTTCATCTCTTAGTCAGTTATTGACATTCAACCAAATTAGACAAGGAGAGTGAATAAGATGTTAATTTTCTTCTTGCCGGAGTCGGTGAAGGTAAAACTAATTTTCCTGAAGCACACCCCCATCTATTTTATGTGTTCCGAGGTTGCAACTCTCTCGCCGCACGCACACGCCAGCATGCAAACCCAACTGTATACAATGTGTGATAAACTTGCATGTTCTGTTTCTTTTGTATGGATACTTCATTATTATGTGTTGCATCAAATGAATATTTATATTTTCAAAAATTCAATTTATGTACTGAATATATCCTATGCAAATATTATAAGATTGCCAAAAGTATACTGTATAATATATTTAATATCTGTATACCTGTTTCAAGAAAGCCAACTTCACCCATCAACTAAGCAAATACAAAATATTTCTTGTAGTCAATTCATAATGATCAATAAACTATACTATTTGAAAATATCGCAGAATTCTTTGTGAGTAAATTTCATGTGGTGCACATCAAGAAATAATCCAATCTCGCCAACAATATACATACAGGCAGTGTTTGTGAGTGTTTATCCTGGTCCAGAGTCGAGGGAGGTCGCTTGTAAGGCCTATTTCTTAATAATAGTATCGTTTTCTGTTAATTTTATATATAGCAGTCGCTTAACCAGACAGTGGTGAAGCCAAATGTTGAGCTGAAAACATGCATACAGTTTATAAGAGTTTATCACATAAGAAATACCACAGATTCACCCATTTCCCATGTTGAGTGTCCCCGCCATTGACATCAGTGACGTCATGGTAAACAAGCCATTTCTCGCCACATAAAATAAGTTAGATAAGCTATATTTCTATGTTGTTAGGACACATTGATGAAAGTTCTTCAGTATCATACCCCTAAAACTACGCAGACCCCAATGGGCATTGTAGTTTGAATAGGTTTCACCTTTAACAACTGTTTAACCCTGGTGACTCCCTGTGTCCTGCCCTAGGCTTAAATGACTGTACAGTTATTATGATCCTTATTGCCACTGGTTCAGTACAGTCTACTACACTCGTTACCCCGCCAGCATTAACCTCACTGATACTACCCCCACCACCAATACCAGGGGGTAAACATGGTATCATACTAGCGCATTTTTCAGCATATTTCGATCAGTAAGATTGTCTCGCCCTATTTTGAGGCTCTTTCGCATTGGCATCGGAAACTAGATTGGAAATAGACTATGTTAGCTAGTTTAATTCTTATGAAACTTAAATTTTAGAGCTGCCAAACTTCAATTGCCTGTAAAAATTGACAATAAAATCGCTCGTGTGACACTGCTTAAAGGAGAGACGGGGAGAAACTATAAAAAGAGAATGGCCGGAAGATAAACGTTGCTAGGATCAGCAGGGTGGTTCATGTTATAGCTATGTAAGTCCAAATAAAGTGTGAGATTGTTACGAATATGTGTTGCTTAGAACAAATTGAAAGACTCACGAACAGTTAGTTAAAATAGGATTTCAGAGGCCATCAACCCTATTGGATTATTAAGCCAGCACACTGTAAGTTAAGAGCAATTTCAGGACAGGGGCCTCTTTTCGAGAACTTCAGTCCCTTCTGCTCATGAACATTTGTCATTAGCTATACTTGTACTTGCCGACTTGACACCCCGTATAATATGTAATATATATAAAATCATTGAAAAAATAAGTAGTTCTATTACATGGTGAAATAGAAAAATAATATAATGATTACAGTATGCAATAATATTGCAATTATGATCATATGCTATGTAATTAATTCTCTAGTTCCTGTGAAAATGCATTTGACATTGAGAAACGTACGCACAAAATATGCCAGTGAATTGTGGATGGTTAGCTGCCTCTTATATTATATTAGATTCATGATCTTCTCAGCAAAACTATTTGGTGTTGAAGGGCGGTAGTCAACACTATTTATGACAGTTAAGGGGAGGCAGACCATTTCTCTGGACCCCCTTCTCCCTAATGTTTAACCCCACTAGTTTTGAGATTATAAGACATTCGGCCCATTAGTTTGGCGATTTTAACACCTTTCGCCTCATTTCGTTGTCAATTTTAAGACCTTTCGTGCCATTTAGGTTATTATTTCCTGGCGAGCGATAGCGAGCCTGCAATATTAAGAGGAACCGGCCTTCGGCCGGGAATTTTTCTACCGAAAAATGTACACATTTATCTTGAAGGGGGGTCTAAGGGGTGTTTTTCTAAGCTTGATGGAGATCTAGGGAGGAAACTAAAAACAAAATTAATAAATTGACTAATAGACCAAACAAACGGTCAGTCTCCCCTTAATGTGGACTATATGAATGCACAATAGCATTACGCGTTGTGTGGGGTTAATGGATTGGAATATATCAGAGAAGGCTACAATGGCTACTGAACCACTTTACTTTCACATTATGTTATTCAAATATAGTTTGTTATGTACTGTATTTTTAATGATGCAAACAATCACTATTATTATTGTTATAATTGTTGTTATTATTATTAGCATATAGGGGAACACATTCATACACGCACACACACTCACATAACTCAAACACACAAACACTTTATTTCTCTAGTTATACAATTCACAGCCAATTGTACTTGATATCTTTACGTTAATGCACCGAACAGTACTTTCTACTTTCTATCAGTATGTTCTCAATCCTTGCATAAGTGGAAATATATACAAACACAATATTTAATTTGCACTTGTATAATAGTGTGCAACGCTTTTCATTCAGATATATACTCTCAGTCTAACAACTTACTGGTTGTCGTAATAAATGAGTCTCTCTCGCCCTTCAGACTTGACCATGGTGCTTAAGTGTTTCTAAATACACCCCCAAGACTTCCATTGAGATAAGTTTGTACATTTTTTCTTTAGAAAAATTTACCAACCGAAGGACGGGTCATGGCACAAAGTGTCTTAATAATGATCAAGAAATGGGGTAAAGGGTTGCCCTACTATTGCCCTACTAATGAGACGAATGTCTTTGCATCTCAAAACTAATGAGGCTAAACATGACGGAGAAGGTAGTCCAGAACAACAAAAATCCTGTGTTTATTACTATTTTCATTATATATACTGTATATATATTGTATATACATCCATACATATATATATATATATATATATATATATATGTTAGTAAAGCCAGGTAATAAATTTTCTTTAATACATACGAGGTTGAAAGAAATGGCAATTTCTTCGTTGGAAATTTTATTATTCAAAGTTTCCAGGTCTCTGATGAGTTTTCGCTGGGTGGCAGGAAGTAGATGAAGGAGATGAGCAAAATTCATGGTGGTACAGGGTTACATAAATGTACATGATGATACAGGATATACGACGCGTTTCACTGGACAACCAGCATTATCAAGTAAGGAAGGAATGATATAAAAGGTAAACAGGAAGGGTATATATAGAGGGTGGAGGATCAGAGGAGGCGGAAAACAGGGGGCAAAAGTCTGCTATTGTTGGAAGCGTAAACTAGGAGAGAGAAGGGGTTAACCGCTTCACGCATGCGCACTGGATGCGGGATGGTGGTCAGTAGGGGGGGTCGAAGCTGATTGGCTGCGTGTCGAGGGGCGTGGCCTAAGTTGTGTGGCGCCTGCAGAAGACGAAGCTGAAGGAGGTAGCGCGGGGGCTGCGTCAAGGGCACCGGGGGGCGAGGAGGGGTGTTAGGTCCTGTAGGGTAGTGCCTTTTGGCAGAAGGAAGGATCTGAAGGTCCAGAGTTTGGTTGTTGATGTTGGGATGTAAGGCTTGGATATATAAAGCTTCGAGTATAGGTAATCTCCTTGGGTCACTTTCTTTATCGAGTATGGTGGTGTGTTTCTCTAACTCGTTGCGTGTGAGGTGAGGGTGGTTAGGGGTGAGATAGTGGTCTTTGATGGCTCCACCCTGAAGGTGAAAAGTTAACCGACGTGAAAGACGAGTCTGCGTCATACCAATATAGGAATGAGGTCCACAGTCCTCATAATTACAGGTATGTTGGTAAATGACGTGATCGTCGGTCATCGGGCTCTTTATCTTGGTGGAGGCTGGTTTGTTGCGGAGAACGAGGTTGGAGGTCTTGGGGGATTTGTAATAAATTATTAATTTGATTTTGTTTTCCGGGTTGGTTGGGTGGACATGCTTGGAGATTATTTCTTTTAAGACGGCCTCGTCATTTTTGTGTTCAGAGGACATGTAATTGCGGTAGAAGATCTTAATTTCATTGGGGGGGTCAATGTTGGGAGGGCTTTGGGTGTACCATTTTTCAAGATGGTGGTTGATGGTGCTGGAGATGTCGGAGTTGGAGTATCCGTTATTTACTAAAACTTGGGATAGTCTTTCTAGTTCCTGGTGGGTGTCGGCCCCCGAGACGCCCCCCGTAACAACAACCACACTATTGCCTCTCTCGACGTAGAAAGCCTGTTCACCAACGTGCCAGTGGATAGGACCATTGACATGATTCTACTTCGAATTTATCATTGCCCTGATACACCTACACTGGACATCCCGGAGAAGGCCCTGAAAACACTACTGGAGCTATGTACCAAGGAGGCCCCCTTCCTTTGCCCCCGGGGCAACATGTACAAGCAGATAGACGGTGTGGCGATGGGCAGCCCCCTAGGAGTTCTTTTTGCGAACTTTTTCATGGGTACCATCGAGGAAGAGCTCCTAGCTGCCCAACGACCAGCCGTCTACTGTAGATACGTGGATGACATCTTCGTGCAAATCAAGGACCTCCACGAACTACAGGAACTCCAACGTCGCTTCATGACCTCCTCCGGACTTAACTTCACCTTTGAAAAATCTAACAATGGACAACTCCCCTTCCTCGACATCCTCGTAGCTCTGAACGACCATGGGTTCAAAACCACCGTCTACATTAAACCTACTAACACAGGACAATGCCTCAACGGCGATAGTGAATGCCCCCGCCGTTATCTTCTATCCTCCATCTCCGCCTATGTTAGGAGAGCCCTCACCCCCTGCTCTACCTGGGCCGACACCCACCAGGAACTAGAAAGACTATCCCAAGTTTTAGTAAATAACGGATACTCCAACTCCGACATCTCCAGCACCATCAACCACCATCTTGAAAAATGGTACACCCAAAGCCCTCCCAACATTGAACCCCCCAATGAAATTAAGATCTTCTACCGCAATTACATGTCCTCTGAACACAAAAATGACGAGGCCGTCTTAAAAGAAATAATCTCCAAGCATGTCCACCCAACCAACCCGGAAAACAAAATCAAATTAATAATTTATTACAAATCCCCCAAGACCTCCAACCTCGTTCTCCGCAACAAACCAGCCTCCACCAAGATAAAGAGCCCGATGACCGACGATCACGTCATTTACCAACATACCTGTAATTATGAGGACTGTGGACCTCATTCCTATATTGGTATGACGCAGACTCGTCTTTCACGTCGGTTAACTCTTCACCTTCAGGCTGGAGCCATCAAAGACCACTATCTCACCCCTAACCACCCTCACCTCACACGCAACGAGTTAGAGAAACACACCACCATACTCGATAAAGAAAGTGACCCAAGGAGATTACCTATACTCGAAGCTTTATATATCCAAGCCTTACATCCCAACATCAACAACCAAACTCTGGACCTTCAGATCCTTCCTTCTGCCAAAAGGCACTACCCTACAGGACCTAACACCCCTCCTCGCCCCCCGGTGCCCTTGACGCAGCCCCCCGCGCTACCTCCTTCAGCTTCGTCTTCTGCAGGCGCCACACAACTTAGGCCACGCCCCTCGACACGCAGCCAATCAGCTTCGACCCCCCCTACTGACCACCATCCCGCATCCAGTGCGCATGCGTGAAGCGGTTAACCCCTTCTCTCTCCTAGTTTACGCTTCCACCAATAGCAGACTTTTGCCCCCTGTTTTCCGCCTCCTCTGATCCTCCACCCTCTATATATACCCTTCCTGTTTACCTTTTATATCATTCCTTCCTTACTTGATAATGCTGGTTGTCCAGTGAAACGCGTCGTATATCCTGTATCATCATGTACATTTATGTAACCCTGTACCACCATGAATTTTGCTCATCTCCTTCATCTACTTCCTGCCACCCAGCGAAAACTCATCAGAGACCTGGAAATTTTGAATAATAAAATTTCCAATGCAGAAATTGCCATTTCTTTCAACCTCGTATGTATTAAAGAATATATATATATATATATATATATATATATATATATATATATATATATATATATATATGTACATACATACATATATATATATATATATATATATATATATATATATATATATATATATATTTATATATATATATACATATATATATATATTCTCCTGTTACTTAAACTCCAGAAAAAAAGAAGTGGTGGGAACAAAAAGTTATAATTAGGTTTCCTCGCTGATGAACCTGCAGTGGACGAGACAGAAGGAGTGGGGGGAACAATGGCTGGAGAAGGGGGAGGGGGGGGGGGGGCAGAGGGTTAGGAGAAAGTGGGTGGAGAAAGGAAGAAGATGGAAAGTATAGCCGAAAAAAAAATCAATGACAAATATAACTAATGAAATGGTTGAATAATAAAGCTATACGAAGGATTGAATTAATGGACAAAGTTACATGTCAGTGAAAGTCTCCAATAGGTATTTTGGTAAGATACAGTATAAGATATGGTAAATGGAAACTAATGATTAAACGACAGATGAAAGAAAAATAAAGAGTAGACTATATAATTCTGTTATAATATATTTAAGTCAATTTGGTTAAATTTAGCTTGCTTGCACGTTCTAGTCACCATCTGTGTCCATAACATCTACATGTAATACATGCTTTTATAACTGCCTACTGTTGTTAGTCTTACATCATTAACACCACCTCTATCCTCGCACATTATATATATATATATATATATATATATATATATATATATATATATATATATATATATATATATATCTATCTATCTATCTATCTATATGCTCAGGCCCAATCCCCATTTGGGGGGTAGCCGACTCAAGACAGAGCAAGAACAGGGAAAACACAAAAACAACATAAAACAACAAATACACACAGATAAAAAACACAAACTCACACACATCCAGGTCACCCAGGAGAAGACCCAGAGACCAGGGTCACCAAGGTCGCTCCAGCACTCCCCCGGCCCCCGACCACCCGGAGAGGTTCCGATCTCGGCAGGCAGACATGCAGCGGAGCCAATATATATATATATATATATATATATACGGTATATATATATATATATATACGGTATATATATATATATATATCATATATTTTATGTTTTGATTTTTTTGGATAAAGATTACTTCTATGATTAAAATGATGTAACTGTCAATAGAGAAACCTATCAAAATATTGATTACTCAAGATCACAGTAATATGTGTATTTTGAATTAATTATTAAGTATCAGCTACTGTAGTCACGTTTTTGTGACTGCCAATGTTATATAACATACTTAACCCCCAGAATGCCGGCATGTTAATGACCTTGTATCATCTCCAGTGCCAGCCAATTTACCATTTGTTTTTTATTGGCTTAATCTATCATGTTGGTTGAAAAAGAAAAAATTAGTGGTAATAAAAGTACTCACCTAGTCCATTTTCGCCCGAAAATATGTAGACAATGTCGTATTTTGCGAGTTCAAAGTAGCGATGTAAATACCGTAGACTTTATCATAGTATAGCGCTTTTATGGATATTCCGGCCAACTTCTAAGTGCTCCCACGGTCTGGTTTCGACGAATACAAGCATTTAAAGTAGTTTAATGTTGAGTATGGACTACCTTTAGTATGCACATGTATTTTTGAGATGTAGGTAAGTGCACGAGAGGCACCATGGTTACGCAAAATATAATAAATATGCGTTTTGTAAATCAAAATGTAGTAAATTTTCTTCTTTGCAAACACATTTTGAGAGTAGTTGGAGTATACCAGCATTGAGTATGAATTGGTTTATCGATGCACAATTATTATGGGCGATGTAGTAGAGGCTAATAAATAGTTCAGTGTTTTTTTACACAGCCCGTAGCCTAGTAGGTAGAGCTCTCGTCTCACACACGAGGGGTCGGGGGTTCAATCCCCCGGCCGGGCGGAGACAAATTGGGCTTGTCTCCTTTCATGTGTTAGCCTCAGTTCACCTAGCTATAAATAGGTACCTGGAATAAGTGGACGACGTTGTGACGTCCCATCTGGGGTTGGCAAAAATGGTACAAGGCGAGATGGGTATCATATGGTTCACCTAAGCTGATGGCTACCTAAGCCTTCGGGCGAGACGGTACCGTCTATAGTGAGAATGGTACCATACAGATCCACCCTAAGCCTTCGTTTCCGTTGTCGCCAATTGGCTAAATACAGACTACACACACATCCACAGCCATTCCAACAGTACATAAAAACACTTAACATGCATTTCACGCAATACATTCCCAGTTAAGGAGGCGCGATAATAATGAGCTTAGCTCGCATTGCGTGGATTCCCCTTGACGAACAAGTAACTGAGTAACTCTTACGATCTAAAGGTCCGCAAACACAAAACAATTTATGTCACATTATATTCAATTATTTATCATTGAAATGCATTGGGCTTGTCTTTTATCTAGTATACACACACTAATGATTGTCACAAAGTCTTATAACATAAAATCACTGGTAAATATTCTTATATAAATATATCGTGGCCGGACGGATTGCCGACGGACATTTGGCCGAACGGACATTTGGCCGAACGGTTAGGTTAAGTTAGGTTAGGTTAGGTTAGGTTAGGTTAAGTTAGGTTAAGTTAGGTTAGGTTAGGTTAGGTTAGGTTAGGTTAGGTTAGGGTCTGTCGGCCAAATGTCCGTTCGGCCAAATGTCCGTCGGCAATCCGTCCGGGACCCAAATATATATTCTATATTCTAATACACTTATATTTACATGTCATTTATATGCAGTACCACAGAGCCCACCGAAACTCCAAATACATAACCTCATTGTTCCCTGATTAAATAGCACTGTATGAATATTTCCATATTAAGAAATATGCTATAAGGGGGCAATGCCTAGTGAGTTCATTACTCAATAGGTGGTGTTCTGAGAGTGAGGGTCTGAGTCTAGGGGAAGAGACAGTGAAGTACTGGAGAGAGGCAGTTGCAAAGATGGGGCTGCTTTGAGCCGTGAGTGAGCAACTAAGCCCCATGCATCCTACGAAGGCAAGATGGCAGGAGCTGGTTGCAGCTAAAAGTGCTTCACATGTCTCACCCCCTAGACTGGAACGAGAACTCATGGGCTTCACCATTCAATAACGTTTGAATGTACAGGCTCTCAGCCTATGCCCAAGAGGGAGTAGATGGAATATAGACACAAATAAATAATATTAACATGGTGTTTGGGAGGTGGGAGGTGGGAGGTGGGGGCTGGGGGGGGGGGGGGGGGTTGGTGGCAAGAAGGTAGAAGGATCCGGTACTTGTGGTATGAATATGGAAGGCGTGAGTGACCTATTTTCAGTGCTACACTGTTTGTTTGGCGAGTCTGTATATATATACAGACCTGACACTGGGCGTCACAACACCCCACTTCATATATGTACGGACCTGGCACTCAGCGGGTTAATATTCACTCAATTTCAGTTGCGAAAAAATGTCTATAGGAAATGTACATATTTTGCGGTTAAGCCTTGAAACTAACGATACGAAAGTATAGTAGAAAGAGGGCATGAAATTAATGCATGAACACACAAGCAAGAGAAAGCACCATCGATGATAATGTTGTTTTCCATTGTAGAACAATTTCTCACATAATTGGAGGGTATATTTGTATGACCTATTTCCTGTCTAAAGCACCTGTACTATGTGTATAGATAACTAATACCGCTTTCCAAAGTGCACCACAAATGTTTCTGTATTATGTACCAACATGACTGCCCCATAGACAGAGTAAATGACAAAATATATGACTAAACTAGTATTGCCACGGTCGCTCCCAAGTAGAAAGTGTATTGCTTTGCTAACAATCCACCAAATTTGTCATTTATCATACAATAGTTAAGCATTAACATATTCACTCAGTCATACATATTCAATATATATTGACTTAAAATTTAGCTTTACTAATGCATGACCACCAATCAGATGAAATTGTCATGTTACATGTAATTTATCGTGACTGAATCACGAGATTGGCTAGGCGTCTTAGCCAATCACTAGCTTTGATATGCTCTCACCTGTAATATAGCGCTCCCCGAGCTTATCAAAGCTCGTGATAAGTTAAGACGCTTAGCTAATATCGTGACTTAGTCAAGGAAACTATTGCTATTATTTTACATTTACTTCCTGTTAAATGTATTATATTTTAGTTAATATAGTTTTAAACGTGATATTTTATGCGAATTCTATTTTGGATATCATTTGCGATCAACCTTTAAATACTAAAATATCTTGTAACTGTATATTGTAGAGGATACAAACGTAATAAAGAAAACATCTCAATTAACCAGCTGGATCTCAGCCCACCAGCCAATCATATGAAAATAGGGAACAACTCTTGACAAGATTAAAAACAAAAACATTATGGGCGTCGTTGCTGATATTTCGGGAAGGAATGAACCATATATCCAATTACCATTCACCTAAAATATATATCCGTTATATGCAATTCCTCCCTCTCCACCCACCTCCCTCCAACTTATGCCTAATATCCTAATCTCTTCTAAAGATGTATTTTCTACCCTCTCTGGGCTTAATACTAAGAAGACGTACTGTCCGGACGGTGTTCCTCCTGATGTACTAAAAATCTGTGCTTGCGTGCTGACTCCCTTCCTAGGCAAACTCTTTAGTCTTTGTCTCTCTTCTAACATCTTCTCTTCATGCTGGAAGTTTGCTCTCATTCAAAAGGTCCCAAAGAAGGGTGACCGCTCTTAACACTCCAACTATCGTTCAATTGCTCTCATCTCTTGTATCTCTTAAAGTTTTTGAAACTATTCTTGCTTCCAAATTTCTTAAGCATTTCTCTTCTCATTATCTACTCTCAGATCGCCAGTATGGCTTCCTTAAGGGTCGCTCTACTGGTGATCTTCTTTCATATCTTACTAACTCTTGGTCATCCTCCTTTTGGGACTTCGGTGAGACCTTTTCTATTGCACTAGACATATCGAAGGCCTTCGGCAGAGTTTGGCACAAATCTTTAATTTCTAGACTGTGACGCTTCTGCATAGTAGCCACGTGCGGGCATGCGCGCGTGTCGGCTGCCCAGCCGTTTAGAAACCGGCTGGCGGCAGCCGGCCGGCCGGCTTTTCCTTAGTATATATCCTACGACAATGTAACTAATGTCTGGGATATTCTTATGTTGTTTCACAGCTTGAAGCTGCCCTTATTCTTAACCAACGCATCTTAGTATATTTTATTCTCGATAGTTGATTGTTTCATTATAATATATAAGATGTAAGTCTAGTGAAAGTGGGAGGAGACGAGCGGGAGAGAGAGACCGGCTGGGGGACGTTGCTTCGCGCGGGCGCGGAGAGTCTAGCTTGGGACGAGCCTGATGTTGCCAATTTGATCGCAACGTTAGGCTTAGTTTCGACTCACGCAAGGGGTAGAGGATTTTGACCCGGCAACGGTGTTGAGTGTTGCCAAGCATGGGATGTATTTCGCATGGCTAGGGTGGGGTCCAGACAGATTCAAGACTCAGAGCTCACCTCACTGTCGTACCCTTCGGACCCCCTTGATATCTATCCCTCTCAACCCCACTTAGAAACTTTCTCTCTTACTTTGTATACCTTCCTTCCACTACTTCACCAATCTATTTAATTATCCCATCCCCTTGATAGACCTTATATCTATTATTGTATTAACGACGAGCTCTCAGATAATTAGATAGGATTTTGGGCCTTATGCAGAGATGTAATTGTTAATGAGACCTACAAAGCTTTTTTTGTTGTCTCATATTTGGTGGTTTCATGCTTGCTAGTGTGTTCTTGTGGCAGGTGAGCAGGGGCTAGACCGGAGGGGAGGCTTTTTGCGATCCTTTAAGTAAAGTCTGCTGGTGCGAGTCCTGTGGACCCGCACGACTTTACTAGGATACCCGTGGGAGTCTGGGGGCATTTTCTTGTCTGTGTCCCTGTGTGTCTAGTGTTGTGTTGTGTGAGGGCCCTTGCCTAGTCCACTCAGCACTGCGCTAGCACGTCTTGCTTTTGTTTTAGGGTCGCCAGGAGAGAGTCAGATACTTGGGATCTGAGTCTCTCAAGAGAGCACCCTTTCAATTAGAGTAATTTGGCGCACAGACTTGGGAACGTCCCTAGGATAGAGCAGGTGGCTCAGCCCGGGTATCCGAAGCCTATGTCCTTCCGGCTAGACCTCTGCCACCTGGCAGATTTAACAGCTAGGGGTTTATCATCTCTGTATGCTTGTTATTGTGCCACAGTTTTACCGTTTTTTTGTGCGCATTGTGAGTCAGGGTGTGGCTTAGAGACTCTGTCCGAGCAGGCTAGCCTGACTAAGAGTGAGAAGCACACCTGTATGTGGTTATGTTGCGAGTTGCTGCCTTTATTTAATTATACCTATGCCATTATACACTGTATGGCCTATCAGTAGTATTTATTCCTGCTTATGAGTTAAGAGTTCTCTAAATCCGTAAGTTACTTTCTTTGCTAAGCATCAGATCCTACAGTAGCCGCATGCAGTTTAGAAACCTGCATCTTGTCTACCTGTACGATGTTTTGAGGACTGGTTGCTTTCACCTTCTTTCACGCAGGGGTGATTAGTTGTATTTATTAACGTAACATTAAATGTACTTTCTTCTAGTTTGTTATTAAATTGTTTCTGCAATTTAATTCCGTTATCTATCTTTTCCTTGAAGCTTTAAGTCAACTTAATTGTGTGATCTTTTATATAGCCTACTTGACTATCAGCAGTCTATAGTGCGTGCACCCTGTAACCGAGTCATAGGATACCTTGTTGTCCAGGCAGGACTCTTGACGGTTTAGGGTGGTTTGTTGCCTGGGTTTATAGATAAGGGTTGGATCTAGCGTTTTCCGTTGTTGCTTGTCGCCGCATACCTAGTCCAATAGAAAGAGCCCAGTGTTTATATATCCGAGGACGTAGCATATGGCGACCTTGCATAGGATTTACTGAACAGAGGAATATAGTGGTCATTTGTTTTGAGATTCCTTATGATTAGAGGAATACAGTGAACATAGATTTTTTTTTTTTTGGAGCAACCAATATAACACATTAAAGACTTTAAATAACATTAGTATATACATACTTGCATAGGAGATAAGGCACATTCTATAACCGTGATAATTACTGCAGTACACAAACATGTCTAATACATCAGAACACAGTGGTGGGTCAGGTCACGATACAGGCTCGGAGGGAGAAAGACCTGTGGAGTGGCTAGTCGATAGCGAGGAGGGTGCTAGAAGATTTTTAGAGGTGCCCCTTACCGCTGCCAGGGTGTTGAAGCTGAATAAGTATGGCTTAAAGTGTGTGGCAGGTCTTCAGCGTCACCAGGGTTTAAGTGGCATGAGGAAAAATCAGCTGAGGACTTTGATATTTTGGTTTAGAAGGGAGAGACCTGGGTGGAGAGGTGACTGGGGGCCCCGGTCCCCAGCCCCCCTCCACTCTACCCCGGTATCAAACGTCAGGGTGCCTGAACTTAGTACATACCCCCAAGTTGATGGTCAATCGCAGCGTGGAATTCAATCACAGGGACCCTCTCCATTAAATGCACCTTCCCCTCCTCAAGGGTTAACTCCAGATTTGTTGTTTCGGCTTGAGATGGCCAAGGTTGAGGCTGCCGAGAGACAGGCTAGAGCTCAGGCTGAGGCCGCAGAGACAACAGCTATACGAGAGGCTGAACTGCAGGCAGAGTCTACTAGGTATCGGGCTGACAGGGAGCTGGAGAGATCTCGAGTGGAGGTAACAGGGCGAAATATTGGGGGAGGTAACAGACATCGGGACCAATCATTGTCGCACCTGCTTAAACTAGTTCCTGTGTTCGATGAATCATGTGTGACTGAGTTTTTTATGCGATTTGAGAAGAAGTGTCAGGAACACCAGTGGCCTCAGGAAAAGTGGGCAGCATTAGTTTCATCAAGACTCCTAGGAAAGGGGCTAAAAGCGTATGATGCACTACCTTTAGAGTCCTGTGTAGTTTATGATGAGCTAAAGAAGGCTGTGCTACGGGGCTATGAGTTACAACCAGAAACTTACCGCTTGAAGTTTCGGGGTGTTACTAAGGGCAAGGATAGTACCTTCCTAGAACACGCCCGGGACTTGTCTGATGCACTACGACATTGGCTGCGTTCTGATAGGGCAGCTACTTTTGAGGAGTTGAGTGAGCTAGTTCTCTTGGAGCAGTTCTTTAAGTGCACAGGCGGGGACTTAACATTACATATAAAGGAAAACAATCCTAGAACTCTCCAGGAGGCAGCAGAAATGGCTGACCTCCGACTGTCATTAATTTGAGGGTGCGAAGCAGCAGCTAGGAGTGAGTCGGGTGCAAAGGATCATACCCCTCCCCCTCCCAAGAATTTTGATACACATAAATACACAAAACCATGTAGCGCTGACAATAAAACTGAACATAAACCAAATACCGTCCCGTATAAGAAGTCTAATGGTACCTCCCACTCCCAAGGGAAACCAAAGAGTAAAGAGTGCTTTGCATGTCACAAGGAGGGTCACTTTGCAAATGCTTGTCCGAACAAGCCACCAAACAAGGTTGTGTCATTGGCCCGCAGCATAGGGGTGTCGCCTATATCTTCTGAGTTTGCCGAGGGTAGTTCATCAGAGGTTGGGACACAGCCTGTGGTCAAGAGTCCGGAAGGCTCGAACCCTATCCGCGACGTCTTTGGGGGTCATAGATGGCATGGTTTTGTGAGGTGGGCTGGCGAAAGGCGAGGAGTTAAGCTATTGCATGATACGGGGGCTTCTCAGACCTTGTTAAAGAACTTTACTGGTAGGCCGATTAACGCTGCTCGGGTGGTGGTAGTTCAGGGGATCAATGCTACGAAGTCCTACCCGCTGGTGCGGATGGAGCTGGAGGTGGGTGGTGTGGCGAAGGAGCTGGATGTCGGAATTGTAGAGAACTTGCCTGTTGGGGGCGTCGACCTCCTCCTCGGCAACGACTTTGCGGTGCCTGCTTCTAAGGTTTCACCCTTGGTCGTTGCCGAGAAGGCGGCCGACGTTACTAGGGAGGAACAGGAGTGGGTTGAGAAGTGTAGCGTACAAACCATGGCGTGTGTTGTGACGCGTTCTCAGACATCCGGAGCCTTGCAGCCACCACCTCAGTCTATCAAACCGCGGAGGAAAGGTCACAAGAAAACGGGAAGTGTTGGTCAATTGGAGAGTTTTGAGCCGGCAGTGTTTCTTGGTGACTCATTATTGGCACCTATGTTAGAGTCTGGAGAGGCCCCAGGACCTGTCACAGCTAGTGAGGAGGTAGGGCAGGAAGAGACTCCGAGGCAGCAACGTTACACACGGAGAGAAAAAAAGGGTTGCTCAGTTTGATATTGGGGGAGGACTTGGGTTGCTTCGGAAGCATCTAGACAGGTTGGTTCCCTCAGATATTTGTAAACTGCAGTTGGAGGATCTGGAAGTTCAGAAGTGTGGTAATGGTGCTGTCGAGATCAAACACGAGGACGGGGAAACATGTCATGTGAACCTGTTGGAGGAGTTTGTGAGGCAACCACCTGAGCAGCCTACTGTCCCTGGGTTGGTCTGCAGCGGCCAAGCTGAAGAAGGAGAGGGGGGCAGTAGGGCACAGGTGGAGAAGAGTAGGGATTGTCATGTCTCGGCGGAGCAGTGGACGGGGGACACGAGTCTGGTGGCTGTGGAAGCGCTAGAGCACCTGCCTGAGCAGCAGTGTGCAGCGCTCCAGCACCAGCTCGGTTCATACCCCACTGGTCGTGCCGAGCCCCTGAGCCTCACAACTCGGGCGGTGCAAGATGTTCCGCGGGCAGGTCACGTGAATGTTGAAAGACCGTTAGCCTCGTTGTTTCGGTGGTTCAAGGTGGGCGACGAGGCTTTGGCATGGTTGCCAGGTCAGGGTCGACCCATGGCTGCCAAGGGTGGTGGTCATAAGGAGGACTTTGAGCAGATTGGTGAGGTTGGCTGTGGCATAGAAGTGCCCAGTCATCGCTTAGCCTCCCAATGCTGCTCTAGTCAATTGCAACAGCCCTACCATAGACCGACTGTATCTGGCCATGTCGCTAAAAGCGGTGATGCTGCGCAGGCAGATGTAGTCGTAAGAAATGCGGGGGTGTGCATGTACGGTATCGGCGGGGAAGCCTTAGCAATAATGAACTATGGGAGTGACTGCACAGGTGGTACTGATTGTCCCTCTCATGACCTGGCTGTTCTAGGGACGAAGGTGGAGAAGGAGGGAGACTACAGGTTAGAAGCTGCAGTCTCGGCTGGGTTGTGGGAGGGCACTAGGCATGTTGTTCGTGGAGACAGTGCAAGGCAGTTGTTTACTAGGCTATGGCAGTACTTTCGCATGTTTGTTCATTCTCCAGGCCTGATGTACGAAGTAGAATCCGACATGGAGGCTCGAGACAGTGCAAGGTTCAAATTGGCTCCCTACCGTATAAATCCTGCTCGACAGCCTGTGGTGCAAGCAGAGCTGGATTACGTGTTGACGAAGGGTCTGAGGGATAAGGAATGTCGTGAGTGGTCGTTGCCTGTAACTTTGCAACCGGTGTTAAGTGGCAAGATCAGTGAGTGTGTTGATTGCGAGAGTATGTGTGCATTATCCCTGACAGACGCCTATACCTTATCGAGAGTTGACGACACCATAGACCGCCTCGGGGCTGCATCGCCTATCACGAAGGTAGAACTAGTGAAAGGTTATTTGCAAGCCCCGTTGCCGGAAAGAGCGAAGAGAAATGCCAGTCTTGTGATGAACTGGGCAGTTTATCAGTGCCAGGTGTTGTTTTGCTGCCGGGACACAAGTTGGATGTGTGGCATGCTAAGGGCACTGATAATGTTTTGGCTGATTGTTTGTCACGGGAGGGTTTGTTTGCAGGAGAACCCTCGCCGTTCAGTCAGTGTGTGTTGAGAGTGGAGTAAAATAGGCTTGCCCCTGTAAGTGCAGCCGCCATAAACAAATTAAAAAAGCAAAAACCTTATAAAAACTCTTTATTTTTATAACGTGTAGAATTTTGTATAAGATGTTGTAGCAGTATCTAAGTTGAAGGTTTTCGCTTATTGTCGCTAAGTTAGTTGAACTTGCTCGGTGGAGTGCAACAGTCTTTATTTTTTTTATATATAGTGCCTTGTGTCGCAACAGTGTGTGGTACTATGAGAAGCTTTCTGTTAGATATGAAGAACTTAGTCAAGGGTCTTATATCTTGGGGGAGGTGTGACGCTCCTGCATAGTAGCCACGTGCGGGCATGCGTGCGTATCGGCTGTCCAGCCGTTTAGAAACCAGCTGGCGGCCGGCTTTTCCTTAGTATATATCCTACGACAATGTAACTAATGTCTGGGATATTCTTATGTTGTTTCACAGCTTGAAGCTGCCCTTATTCTTAACCAACGCATCTTAGTATATTTTATTCTCGATAGTTGATTGTTTCATTATAATATATAAGATGTAAGTCTAGTGAGAGTGGGAGGAGACGAGCGGGAGAGAGAGACTGGCTGGGGGACGTTGCTTCGCGCGGGCGCGGAGAGTCTAGCTTGGGACGAGCCTGATGTTGCCAATTTGATCGCAACGTTAGGCTTAGTTTCGACTCACGCAAGGGGTAGAGGATTTTGACCCGGCAACGGTGTTGAGTGTTGCCAAGCATGGGATGTATTTCGCATGCCTAGGGTGGGGTCCAGACAGATTCAAGACTCAGAGCTCACCTCACTGTCGTACCCTTCGGACCCCCTTGATATCTATCCCTCTCAACCCCACTTAGAAACTTTCTCTCTTACTTTGTATACCTTCCTTCCACTACTTCACCAATCTATTTAATTATCCCATCCCATTGATAGACCTTATATCTATTATTGTATTAACGACGAGCTCTCAGATAATTAGATAGGATTTTGGGCCTTATGCAGAGATGTAATTGTTAATGAGACCTAGGAAGCTTTTTTTGTTGTCTCATATTCGGTGGTTTCATGCTTGCTAGTGTGTTCTTGTGGCAGGTGAGCAGGGGCAAGACCGGAGGGGAGGCTTTTTGCGATCCTTTAAGTAAAGTCTGCTGGTGCGAGTCCTGTGGACCCGCACGACTTTACTAGGATACCCGTGGGAGTCTGGGGGCATTTTCTTGTCTGTGTCCCTGTGTGTCTAGTGTTGTGTTGTGTGAGGGCCCTTGCCTAGTCCACTCAGCACTGCGCTAGCACGTCTTGCTTTTGTTTTAGGGTCGCCAGGAGAGAGTCAGATACTTGGGATCTGAGTCTCTCAGAGAGCACCCTTTCAATTAGAGTAATTTGGCGCACAGACTTGGGAACGTCCCTAGGCTAGAGCAGGTGGCTCAGCCCGGGTATCCGAAGCCTATATCCTTCCGGCTAGACCTCTGCCACCTGGCAGATTTAACAGCTAGGGGTTTATCATCTCTGTATGCTTGTTATTGTGCCACATTTTACCGTTTTTTTGTGCACATTGTGAGTCAGGGTGTGGCTTAGAGACTCTGTCCGAGCAGGCTTGCCTGACTAAGAGTGAGAAGCACACCTGTATGTGGTTATGTTGCGAGTTGCTGCCTTTATTTAATTATACCTATGCCATTATACACTGTATGGCCTATCACTAGTATTTATTCCTGCTTATGAGTTAAGAGTTCTCTAAATCCATAACTTACTTTCTTTGCTAAGCATCAGATCCTACAGTAGCCGCATGCAGTTTAGAAACCTGCATCTTGTCTACCTGTACGATGTCTTGAGGACTGTTTGCTTTCACCTTCTTTCACGCAGGGGTGATTAGTTGTACTAATTAACGTAACGTTAAATGTACTTTCTTCTAGTTTGTTATTAAATTGTTTCTGCAATTTAATTCCGTTATCTATCTTTTCCTTGAAGCTTTAAGTCAACTTAATTGTGTGATCTTTTATATAGCCTGCTTGACTATCAGCAGTCTATAGTGCGTGCACCCTGTAACCGAGTCATAGGATACCTTGTTGTCCAGGCAGGACTCTTGACGGTTTAGGGTGGTTTGTTGCCTGGGTTTATAGATAAGGGTTGGATCTAGCGTTTTCCATTGTTGCTTGTCGCCGCATACCTAGTCCAATAGAAAGAGCCCAGTGTTTATATATCCCAGGACGTAACAAGACTACCCTCCTTCGGCTTCTATCCCTCCATCTGTGATTTTGTCTCTAATTTCCTTTCCGGCCATTCCATAGCTGCGGTTGTGGATGGCCATCGCTCACTTCCTCATCCTATCAACTCCGGTGTTCCTCAGGGCTCTGTCCTATTTTCCATTCCACTGTACCTCCAGTCCCATCCATTCATACACTACTTAATTAGTTTTCCTGAACGCCCCAGCCAACAATTCCTCAAAAACAAACGTAATGAAGATATGCAACACTTATCTTCTGATCTAACTACTATTTCCATTTGTGGTAGAGAAAACTTTGTTGTCTTTAACCCTTGTCTGGCGGCGCCGGACTTTAGTCGGTCAAGAGAAGAAAGGACTATGTGGAGGGGACCGACTTCAGGCGGTGTGCAATTTTGAGCAATATTTGGCTCTGAGAGAGAGACGAGCAGTGGGAGGAGCGTAGGTCGGCTCTGACCGTTCGGCACGGCTCCCGTGCCAACACTGGGCCCGCCTCCACACACACCCACACTCATTGCCTCGCTACACAGGGAATTATGTAAGGAAATTACCGTATTTTAGGGATTTTTCCTTCGACTTGCACGATCATTGCAAGAGAACGCGTGGTCGTAGAAGGATGGTTCTGGTGTCATTGGAAAGCTCAATTATCGCCCTTTCAGGGATACTTAATTGTATTACACTCTGGCTCTTGTTTATGCATGAAAAAGAGCATGGAAACAAGGTCGTTTAGGGTAAAACCACCCGCTTGGCGGGTAGAAGTTACTGACGGGCCCACTCGTAAGGCGTTAATGCTTCCAAAACCCAATTTCTTCATCTTACTACCCGTCCGGAACTCCCTGAGGACTATCCCTTATACTTCAGCAATACAAAAATCAATCCTTCATCTTCTTTCAATATTCTTGGTGTGTCTTTTTCTTCTGCTCTCACTTGAGAGGACCATATTACCAGTCTTGCTATGGCAGTTTCCCAGAAGCTGGGTATGCTCAACTGCTTCAAGGGGTTCTTTACCCCTGCACAGCTTCTTGCTCTGTACAGGGGGACAGTGCGTCTTTGTATTGAGTATTGTTCACATGTGTGGGGAGGATCCTCTCACACCTCACTCCTAGACAAAGTAGAAAGGAAAGCCTTTCGTATCATTAACTCTCGTCCACTCACCAACACTCTGCAATATCTCCCTCTTCGCCGCAATGTTGCATCTCTCTCGCTATTCTATCGCTACTATAATAATCAATGTTCCTCAGAGCTTTCCAAGTGTATACCACTTTCTCTACGTAGGGTACGTAGTACCTGTCTTGCAACACAATCCCACCCCTACTCTGTGCAACTCTCCAACCCAAGAGTGAAACGTTACTCTCAGTCTTTCATCTATTCAACTGCTGAGCTCTGGAACTCTCTCCCAGAACCAGTCTTTCCCTCTTCCTATGACTTAAATTGCTTCAAACTCTGTGTGTCCAGGCATTTTGGCTCGAACGTTCCTCAATTTTGGCCCTATCACTCTTTCAACTATGGGGGAGGCACTCGATACAGGCAGTTCTGCCTTTTGTGTCCCTCTCTCACATTGAAAAAAAAATTGGTATCTATTGTGTCGCTTTTATTTATTGCACTGTGGTGCCGAGTTTGTTTATGTTATTGTTTTGAAATAGTAAGCTTCAACCAGGAATACAATGTTGCAAGAAGTACCCAGATGCTTATATTTATCAAATATTAAAGAAATAGGACATTGGTAAGAGACATACAAGCAAACCACTGTCTCATCCAATTACCTATTTACCTTTTTACCGCAAATCCTTACTTGATTAAAGGCAGTTAAGGTGAATACAGTGTGATTCATAATAATAATCCTTACTTTGTTCTTAAATTATATATATTTGTATTTCTTATTGTTTTCAAAATGTATTCCAGACAAAATGCCGTAACAGTGACAAGTGAATCAATAACATAGACTCACTGACGAATTAAAACGTGTGTTAAGGGAAAGGTTTCTTGCCCCCCTTCTCCCATATGTTTAGCCTTATTAGGCTGAGACATGGGCTCTGAAGAAAAAGGAGAGAAGAAAGCTGGATGTGATGGAGATGAGCTGCTTGAGGAGTATGTGTGGAGTTAATCGTAGAGACGGATTGAGGAATGAAGAGATACGTAGGAGAGTGGGCCAGCAGGAATATTTGTCAGTCAGAGTGGAAAGAAGGGTGCTGAGCTGGTATGGTCATGTTGAACGAATGGGAGATGAAAGGCTTACAAAGAGAATATGTGAGTCAGATACAAGGGGGTATAGAAGGGCAGGAAGACCCCCATTGAGATGGAGAGACTGTGTAGGACAAGCTTTGGATGATAGAGGAATGACTATAGATCAGGCAAAGGAAGTGGTAATAAACAGGAATGAATGGAGAATGCTTGTGAATAGTTGAGTGAACACATGGTCATTTGGGGGAAGGGGTCGGGCGCAAGTTGGACTAGATAATAGTCCATCAGGCGCCTAACCCGGGCAGTCGATTAACCCTCTCACGACCATAGGACGCAGAGGTTGCCAGATTAGCAATACTAAATAGAGTTCTCTCACTCATATAATTACCTCTCCAAAATTAGTTTTCTGCCCACAGATAACTCAAAGACAACTGCAGAGGTTGAAGTAACTAAACTAAAGGTTTCTAAATACCCCTGATGGTAACAAAGGCTTTAAAGTATCCCTAATAGGCTCAAAATTGCGTCAAGGACGTGAGAGGGTTAATGAAGGGCGCACCTGGAAGTGTGGTGGGCGGGCTTGTGGCTTCGGCTCCGCTGCATGTCTGCCTGCCGAGATCGGAACCTCTCCGGGTGGTCGGGGGCCGGGGGAGTGCTGGAGAGACCTTGGTGACCCTGGTCTCTGGGTCTTCTACTGGGTGACCTAGATGTGTGTGAATTTGTGTTTTGTCTGTGTTTTTCGTTGTTTTACGTTGTGTTTTGTGTTTTCCCTGTTCTTGTTCTGTCTTGAGGCGGCCACTCCCAAGAAAACAAATAATAATAATAAAATAGAATTAAATAGAAAATACAAAATATAAATAGGAAAAGTGGGGATTGGGCCTGAGCATATACAGTATATAGATAGATAGATGGTTTTGAGATTTAGGTGGACCCAGCCTTCGGCCTGGGCATATATCTTCCGGGAAATACACTTAAAATAATAAATAAATAAATATACAAATATATATATATAAGTCTCCCTATATAATATGTTGCAGGTTGTATTAGGTTTATACGTCCTTTTATATCTTGTTAATAATGTCTGCCACTGTACCCATGTCACCAGGTTATAACTGTCATAGGTTAATTGAGGATCATGTTGCTATGATAGTATTTTATAAATAATAACTTACTTTTAGGATTGTGGGAAAAACATGCAGTGCTCATTATATATAATATTTATGATATTTGCTTACTTTGCATATTAGCATTTCCCTTTTATATATATATCGGTACTGTATATATATATCTTACTGCTACATAAATCATATTACTGTAATATTCTATATTTTCAAAAATATATAATTAATGTTCCCCATGCTATTGTAAATTACTAATAGATATGTGGTGTTGACTAGAATATAATATTTGTTTTCCCATGATAAACTGATATAATTATGTTTTATATATTATTAAGTGTTAACATCAACGTTCAGTGTTTATCTCACCCAGCCACAATTTCCAAATGTAATTACTTTTGTTAACACATTAATTAGAATGCAAATTATTAATTTGTTCATAAAATATATATGATGAAATACCAGCCGTAAACTCAATAAAATAAAAGGACTACACTGAGCGATATAGCGTGTGTGAGAAACAATATGAAGGCAGGGAGCGAGACACTGACGGAGGGGAGAAGTGAAGAACACAGACAACTGATGGCTCAAGATTACAAGGGGAAGGAAGCCTTTCACCCAGATGCTGGCTTCAGGCTGTCTGCCATCTCCACAAATAATATAGCTTTAACATTTTAACGTAGGTGTTTTACATTTTAATTAATTTTAGATATACCTAACTGGAGGTAAATGGAATTCAGCAACAATTCAGAGTAAATACCGCAGTAGTAATTTTCTTCTTTGAAAATATGTGTGAGAAAAGTGCTGCCTAAAATATATTTTAATAATTCTGACTATGATAGCAAAATAATGCTAATTAAATACGACCATAGACCAGATATTGTAACATTTCACGGAAACTGATTAGGGTAAGAAGCTAATTTCCAAATTATGTGGGAGCTGTATTGCTAACCCATAATAAACGAAATAGAGCAAGCTAAGTATCAATATGGTAAAGACAACTTGATATTATCGACTTTTCTAATTATAGTCATTAGTTGTTATTTGTTTTCAACAAGGTAAATTATTGAATTATTTACCTTTGTAATGTTCAGTAGTATGTCGTAGTCATGGTGTAGTCATCCGTAGGCTCTTCTTACCTAAACACTTTGGTACCAATTATTCAAGTTCGTTATGTAACCTTTTAGCCGTAACTCACCCAATCTATTCTATACATATATAATCTTTCCTAACCTAAATTTAATCATGTTAAATTACTTCTCTGTTTCCTACCTAGTTATATAAAATATGTAAGTCATTGAGAAAGCCATCTCCCTGACAAATCTCCTACTATTATCTTTTGACATTATTTGTGTGACTTTTGTAGATGATGTGACAAACCTGTCAAACCATACCTAAACTAACATTACTAATGATGGGTAAGTTATGCTATGTAAACTAACATTACTAATGATGGGTAAGTTATGCTATGTAAACTAACATTACTAATGATGGGTAAGTTATGCTATGTAAACTAACATTACTAATGATGGGTAAGTTATACTATGTAAACTAACATTACTAATGATGGGTAAGTTATGCTATGTAAACTAACATTACTAATGATGGGTAAGTTATACTATGTAAACTAACATTACTAATGATGGGTAAGTTATACTATGTAAACTAACATTACTAATGATGGGTAAGTTATGCTATGTAAACTAACATTACTAATGATGGGTAAGTTATGCTATGTAAACTAACATTACTAATGATGGGTAAGTTATGCTATGTAAACTAACATTACTAATGATGGGTAAGTTATGCTATGTAAACTAACATTACTAATGTTGGGTAAGTTATGCTATGTAAACTAACATTACTAATGATGGGTAAGTTATGCTATGTAAACTAACATTACTAATGATGGGTAAGTTATACTATGTAAACTAACATTACTAATGATGGGTAAGTTATGCTATGTAAACTAACATTACTAATGATGGGTAAGTTATGCTATGTAAACTAACATTACTAATGATGGGTAAGTTATGCTATGTAAACTAACATTACTAATGATGGGTAAGTTATACTATGTAAACTAACATTACTAATGATGGGTAAGTTATGCTATGTAAACTAACATTACTAATGATGGGTAAGTTATGCTATGTAAACTAACATTACTAATGATGGGTAAGTTATGCTATGTAAATTAGGATTCCTAATAAATTTTCGTTATTTTCCATACGTATGACAGGGAGGTGGTCATGTATTGAAATTATTAACCCTTGCGGTGTGGTGGCTTCTATAGGTAAAAATACCCCCAGGCGACTATTTTCCCTCTAATTCTGCTCAATATATAGTACATCGCCCTAGCGGCATATCTGAAGCCCTGAGCTAATTGGAACGAGCTCCAATGAAAAATGGGGTCGAACTCTTCCTATAGTTCACCATACCCACCCTTCCTCCTCACACCACCGAGGAAATTTGATAAATACTTTGTTTTTATCGTCGCTGAAAACCGCCCTCTCTCACTTTACACTCACAGGCGAAAATATATGATCTTATCCTTCAATTCCAGTCATAAGCACTGAATGATATTTACCATTATTTTATAATGTTTTGTATTTACAATTATGAGTTGTTGAATTGAAGATTAAATGAACCTAATAATCGTATGGAACGTATGGAAAGCGAGAGAATGACTAAGAGGGTGTACGAGAGCGAGGTGGAGGGACAGAGGTGGAGAGGTAGACCGAATATGAGGTGGAAGGATGGAGTGAGGAACTACATGAACGAAGGCGGTGCTGGTTGGGGGGAGGGGCGTCGACTGACTGGGGACAGAGGTGCATGGGGGCGGTTCGTTCGTGGCCACCCCTTCGGGGATCACGGCGTCAGGCAATAGATAGATAGATAGAATAATCGTATATAGCTGTCAGAAATACACAGAGGATTGGTTGTGAATTTGTTGATTTTCAGCTTCTAAAACATATATAAACACCCTTCCTCAACCAATGCACTAAGAACTCTGATATAAGAATGGGTGGGAAGCTTAGAACCTTCTGGAAGCATCTGGTAACAAGAAAGAGGAGTTGGTGCAGCCAACTCAGTTGGTACTACCAAAACGTATATGCATGTCGACGACAGTATAGCCCTTTTTTTTACATAGGATGTATATGTATGTCTACTCGCAGTGGCTGGGTTAAAAACCAATGACTTTACTCTCTACTTCCCAAGTTCCCACCCCTCTCCTCTTGACAATGTATAATATTGTGGTTTTTCTCTCTCTCACTAATCTCTCTCTCTCTCTGATTCTCTCTTTCCTTACGGTAGTCATTTACGGTAGTTTTATGAGGAACTGAATACTGGTTATGATTAATAGACATATAACAATGACTAGTTGACAAATATATTAAGCAAACACAATTTTTTTTTCCCGATTTCAGCCAGGCCACCCGTGCATATTATATTTAAAGCATATCGAGTTGTGGGAGCGAGGGGACACGTGTCACGGTATCATGTTTAGAAATCATACTATATGACCTGACAAATATGCACAAGAAAAGGGTGGAGTATAAAAAAGATAAATGAATGTCAATAGGGAGCGTGTAATTGGAAGAAGTGGGTAGACAGGGATGCTCAGAAAGAAGGAATAAAATACAATGGTGGTAAGAAAATAAAGTGCTGAAGTAGTGGTTGATGGAAGTAGAAAAAGAAGGATGTAAATAGAAAATTGACAGGGAGAATAAGAATATCATACTGCAAATACACAATATTATACTGCAAATACACAATATTAATGAAAGAGGAAAGCAAATACAACAGATAAATGAGTAGAGAGAAATTGGCAACGCATGGGGAAAAAAAGCGAAGTAAAATATGCATTTTGAAATACTACCAGGACTTGCATTACTGTGTGAAGAAGATATAGGAAACTAAATCTGAAATAGGCCTAGAAGGAAATGGCTTGTAGATGGTCATTGGATGGACAAGGATATATCGTTAACCCGTTCAGTACCGGTGACGTCCTATTCATCATATTCTGGACACTATTAGACGATTGTATTCAGCTTAGGAAGGATCTACAGTAGGTTAGCTCATAAGAATAAGTGAGGTAGTCTGCTGCATTTTATTTGTTGGTGGTCTTTCGGGACTTCGGTGAGACCTTTTTGTATTGCGCTAAACAAATTGAAGGCCTTCGATAGAGTCTGGCACAAATCTCTAATTTCGTAACTACCTCTCCTTCGGTTTACATCCCTCCATCTGTGCCTTTATCTCTAATTTCCTTTCTGGCCGTTCCACAGCTGCGGTTGTGAACAGCCATCGCTCACTTCCTCATCCTATCAACTTCAGTGTTCCCTAGGGTTCTGTCCTATCACCAGTCCTCTTTCTAATATTCATTAATGATCTTCTCAACTGTTCCTCCAGTCCTATCCTTTCATATGCCAAATAACTCTCCCCTACACTATTCAACTTATTTTTCAGAACGCCCCAGCAAGCAATCACTCAAAAACTCACGTGATGAAGCCATAGAACACTTATCTTCTGATCTATCAACCATTTCCAATTAGGTTAGAGAAAATCTTGTTGCTGTCAATGCTTCCAAAATTCAATTTCTCCATTTATCTACCCGTCAAGAATTCCCACAGGCCTTATACTTCAACAATCCACAAATCAACCCCTCATCTTCTCTCAGTATTCTCGGTGTCTCTTTTTCTTCGGATCTCTCTTGGAAAGACCATATTACTACTCTTGCTAAAACAGCTTCCCTGAAGCTGGGTGTGCCCAACTGCCTCCAGGGGTTCTTTACCCCTGCACAAATTCTTGCCCTGTACAGGGGCACAGTGCTTTGAGTATTGTTTGCATGTGTCTGGATGATCTTCTTACACAATACTTCTTGAGAAAGTAGCAAAAAAAGCCTTGTGTCTCACAAACTCACGTCCACTCCCGACTCTCTACAATCTCTCTCTCTTTGCCGCAATGTTGCATCTCTCTCGCTATTCTACCGTTATTACAATAATCAGTGTTCGTCAAAGCCCTCTCAGTGTATACCACCTCCTCTAGGTAGAGTATGTAGCACCTGTCTTGCAACACAATCCCACCCCTACTCTGTGCAACTCTCCAACCCAGGAGTGAAACGATATTCCCAATCTTTCTTTTATTCTCTGGAACTTTCTCCCTGAATCCATCTTTACCTGTTCCTATGACTTAAATTGCTTCAAACTCAGTGTGTCCAGACATTTTGGCTCGAATATTCCTTGATTTTGGCCCTGTCTCTCTTTCAACTCTGGGGTAGGCACTCGTCAAGGGCAACTTTGCCTTTTGTCTCCCTAGTCCACATAGAAAAAAAAAGAAAATGTAGAATAGTGGGAAATCTTTAAATGTGGAACTCTGTTGGCAGCTGATGAATGCACTGAAGTCAAACCAAGGTCAAGGAGAAATATCCTATCGGGTGAATCGTGTTGCCAAATTGGATAGAGATCTAGGTCAGTACAGGGCCCTGTCTCGCAGAGCGAGAATTTCCCTGAGGAGAGACAAAGAGAAGTATGTCAGGGGAATCACTGAGGAGGTTGAGGGGCATTTCTCTGCAAATGACCTTCGACCTGCTTACCGACACCGGAAAGGCCTACACCCCCCAGATTAGTTCAGCTCATATGCCGGATGGCCAACTCGCATCAGAGGATGATGACTGCAGAGCCCGCTGGACTGAGTACTTTGAGCAGTTGTATATGGCCAGTGCCCCCAAAGGAGACCTTCATCCATTGGACGTCCAACCACCCATGCCTGATCTGCCAATTATTGAAGATCCTCCCTCCCTTGCTGAGGTAAAGGAAGCTGTGGCTAATCTTAAGGGTTGTAAGGCTCCTGGTAACTGTGGCATTCCCGGAGAACTACTGAAAGTTGGGGGTGAGTCTACGGTCCACGGGTTACATGCAGTCCTGACTGCTGTATGGCAGACACGTACTGTTCCTCTTGACTGGAAAAGGGGGTCTGGTCACCCCTATCTGGAAAGGAAAAGGGAATGACAGGACTGCAATAATTACTGTGGTATCACACTGCTCAGTGTGTCAGGAGATATCTTTGCCCATATTCTACTGATGCAAATCCAAGGCAACCTGCTTAAGAAGCAGAGATCTAAGCAATCTGGATTTACACCCAAGAAGTCAACATCTGACCGGCTTCTGGCGCTCCGGGTTCTCATGGAACGCCAACTTGAACTTAAATAGGGCTGCTTTATGTTGATTTCAAAAAAGCATTTGTCTCGGTTCACCAAGAGATGCTTTGGGAGCTACTACAACTAAGTAGGATCCCCGCAATGATTATTGACCCGGTGTCTGAACTTTATACAGGAACAGAGTGAGGTGGGGAGCATGTTCCTTTTTCCCTGTGAATTTAGATGTGAGACAGGTGTGTGTTCGAGCACCTACACTTTTCAACACATGTTTGGACTGATTACTGAGCCGGAGAGTTAGGCAGAGACACTGCAAAGCAGACGTTGGAAATTTCAAGATCACCGATCTTGATTTGCAGATGACAGTGATAAAAGCGGATACATTGGATGTTCTCAGATTGGCCCTAGAGAATATACATGAGTAGTTATAGTTGCTGGGTTTAAAGACCAAGCATTTGGTGACTTATTGGATGAGTGCAGTGCAATATGTTCATGCAAGTGGTGAGGACTGAGATCCTACATAAATTTACTTATCTTGTTAGCGTGATCCATAAAAGTGGCTACGATGTTAATCATTGCCCTGGTTTAGCATATTGGGTTATGGATTCACTCAAAAAAGTATATGGTATTGTCGACACCTGTGCAGAAGGACGATGTTGTGGATCTTCAAGACACTGGTGCTCCCTGTCTTATAATATGGATGTGAGACATGGACACTTAACAATCAGTTGAATAGACACATTAACTCCTTTGGTACTAAATGCCTTTGCAGGATTATGAGTTATCACACTCTGGCATGACTAAACCTCCAACCACCGACTACTCCATGAAACTTATTCAAAATATATTAGTTGATAGGATACTTGAAATAGACAGGACAGATGTCTGGAGCCTCGCCCTTGAGGATACTATGGCGTGAAGTCGGGGGGTGAGTGCGGATACGCACTGTCCGATGCATGTCCCCATTGATTGATTGTTTCTTCAAGACAATAACTAACGTTAGTGAGTTGAAGAAGCCGTTTGTGAAACGTTGTCAAATTATGTTTTAATTCAATTATAATTAGTACTTTTTCAACATTATAATAACTGGGAGCTAAAATGATAATAGAGGTATGACTATTGTATACATTAAATAATTAATGGGATAATATTCCTTTACCAAAAGAAAAACAAACGCTTAAAATATGTTGCAAAATATTGGTCGAAAACTATATGATAGGTGACTGTTGATTGAACTAGATATTCCAGTAATAGTTCGACAACACACATTTCCAATATTTATTCAGCATGTGGACGCGTATTTGTCCGATTGATGAAAGATTAGGATTGTTCAGTGATAACGGCCGGGAACAATATTTATCGTGTATGTATTTATGCTGCTACAAAGGGAATGCGGTGGATTATTTGCGAGAATCTTAATATATGGGAACATGTTTTGCGTGGGCGTGTGATCATAGCTCATAATAAATATATTTATTATTTTACAAAACATTCGTGTTCACAAACTCACCTCTCAGTCTGTGGAAATACTAGAGCACTTCACAATTGATTATTCGAATTGTTCACAGAAGATTAAATAGACACAAGTAAGTTGATTTATCTGCTAATTAGAAATTTATAATTATTCACAACAATTGACAGGCATTCAAGTTTGGCTTAATCTCAGACAATTAACAAAGGGCACATGACACCATTTAAAAATAACTTAGAATCCATATTAAGAGGTAAAATATACAATATTTTCCATAATAGGAAGTTTTACTAGGTCCATATTGTATAGAAATAATATACCGTATATAAAGGGTGATATAAGGTATATATCGGTTTTGCCAGTACTCATATTTATCAATGCATAATTTGAACAAATTGGTCTGGTTAAAATATAGTATCTTTTAAAAGTGTTTATTGGAATAATAAGACATATCTAGCAATCTACAGTATATACTCAGGTTCAATCTACAGTATATACTCAGGTTCAATCTACAGTATATACTCAGGTTCAATCTACAGTATATACCCAGGCTCAATCTACAGTATATACTCAGGTTCAATCTACAGTATATACTCAGGTTCAATCTACAGTATATACCCAGGCTCAATCTACAGTATATACTCAGGTTCAATCTACAGTATATACTCAGGTTCAATCTACAGTATATACTCAGGTTCAATCTACAGTATATACCCAGGCTCAATCTACAGTATATACTCAGGTTCAATCTACAGTATATACCCAGGCTCAATCTACAGTATATACTCAGGTTCAATCTACAGTATATACTCAGGTTCAATCTACAGTATATACTCAGGTTCAATCTACAGTATATACTCAGGCTCAATCTACAGTATATACTCAGGTTCAATCTACAGTATATACTCAGGTTCAATCTACAGTATATACTCAGGTTCAATCTACAGTATATACTCAGGTTCAATCTACAGTATATACCCAGGGTCAATCTACAGTATATACCCAGGCTCAATCTACAGTATATACCCAGGCTCAATCCACACTTTTCGGTAAAGAGCCAAAATAATGTTCCTCATCCATCTCATGTGCATATTTTCTGCAACTGGTTTCTCCACCAACCATTGGGGTGTCCTATGCCTTCCGCATTCTCAATAGTATTTGTGTATGGTATAATAGAAACAAAATTTGAAGTAATTCAATATAACCTGTTTATATGCAAACTTCTGAAAGCGATTGAGCTTTCCCCTCTGTATTACAAAGGACATCAAGCAACAACAGATCTAGTGACCCTTCTAGGTTGCTTGTCCTCCAAAACACTGAGGATCAAGTGTCCAAACAGTGGTTTAGAGTGGGTAAGGGAACATTGGAAAGGGAATTACTGCCCTGGAACTAATGTCCGTGGCAGGATTAGGAAGTTAGTAGGGGACAGATGGGTTAGTAACTGAGGGGGGGATAAAATAAAGTTATTCATTTACAAACGCAGTCAGTCGCGGGTTTGATGCGAGATATTTGTCTAGGCGGAGTTTAAATGAATCAACGGTGATGCAGTCTATAACGTTTCGGGGAAGCCCATTCCACAAGTTGACAACTCGATTGAAGAAGAAATTCTTAGATTCGTGTGAGTTAAAAGATTTACCAATAATTTTGCAACCGTTTCCCCGCGTGTAATTAGATTGGTCGATAGTGAAGTACTTACTACAGTTCATATTGTCGATGCTTTTGATGATTTTGAACACTTGAATTAAGTCACCTCTTAATCTGCGCTGGGTTAAAGGAAATAGATTTAATTCTCTAAGACGCTCTTCGTATGGTTTGTTCTTTAGGCTAGGTATCATTTTGGTAACTCTACGTTGAACTCGTTCTAGCTTGTTTATATCTTTTTGGTAATAAGGGCACCAGGATTGAACGCAGTATTCCATAAGAGGGCGGACTAAGGAATTGTAAAGGGTTAGGATAACTTCTTTGGATTTATGCTCAAATGACTTGCCTATAAAGCCAATTATTTTGTTTGCCTTCTTAACAACTTCTGAACATTGTTGACTCGGTTTTAGGTTACTCGATATTGTTACTCCCAGATCGGTTTCTCTGTTTACATTCTTAAGCTGAGTGCCATTCATCGAATAGTTTGCTTTCTCATTTAGGTATCCGATATGTAGTACTTTACATTTATCCGCATTAAAACTCATTTGCCAAATTCGGGCCCAATATGACAATTTATCTAGATTGTGTTGCATATTGTCAACTTGTTCTTTAGAGAGTACGCTATTTGCAATTTTTGTATCGTCAGCAAATTTTGAGATTGTACAGGTGAGACCCTCATCTATGTCGTTGATGTAAATTAGAAAGAGAATTGGTCCTAGTACCGATCCCTGGGGTACCCGGCTACTTACATTGGTCCATTTAGATGCCTTACCGTTTATGACTACTCTTTGCTTTCTGTCACTGAGCCAATTTTCTATCCATTTCAACACACCGTCTTGTATTCCATGCGCTTTTAGTTTTAGCAGTATACGTTTGTGGGGAACTTTGTCAAAGGCCTTTTGAAAATCAAGGTATATAATATCTACAGCTTTACTCTCATTGTAGAGGTTGAGGATATCGTGGAAGAAGTCTAAGACGTTTGTTAAACAGGAACGTTTTTTACGAAAGCCGTGTTGAGTATCTTTAAGTATGTTATTTTCCTCTAAGTGATTTACGAGTCTGTCTCGTATGACCGTTTCTAGCATTTTACATACAACTGAGGTTAAGCTAATTGGACGATAGTTACTGGGTAGGGATTTGCTGCCTTTTTTGAATATCGGTGTTACGTTGGCTAGCTTCCACTGATCGGGCATAGTTCCAGACTGCAAGGATTTATTGAATAGTAATGTCAGTGGCTTGGAGAGCTCATCCTTAGCTTCCTTTAGAACTCTAGGCGAGATTGTATCAGGTCCAGGCGTTTTATTTACCTTGAGTTTATCTAAACAATTCAATACTTCTCTCTGTAACGGTGATATTGCTTAGAACATGTGAATTATCAATCTGAATCGGCGATGGTGTAGGGATATCACTGAGGTCTTCTGTTGTAAAAACTGATGCAAAGAAGGTATTGAGGGCATTACTCATTTGTACTTCGTCTTTGGTGTATTCTCCATTTTCATCGACTAACGGTCCAACAGTTGAAGTAACTACTTTTTTCTTTCTGATATAACTATAGAATTCTTTCGGGTTTGTTTTACTTTGATTCGCAATATGTTACTCTAAGGTCTTTTTACTTTGCTTAATTAACTTTTTGGCTTTGCGTCGTAGCTCTACAAATTTCAGCCGTTCTTCGTCATTTTGTGAGGATTTTAATCTATCATTAGCACATTTTTTAGCAAGCAGGCATTTTGAAATATCTTTATTCCACCATTTGGGCTTATTATTATGGCCTGGACGCCGTATTTTCGATGGTATGCAGTCTTGCACTGCTTTTAGGTACGTGGCTTCGAATAACTTCCAAGATGTATTTATGTCGTTATTGTGAATTAAAAAGCTCCAGTCAGTTTCTTTAAACATAGCTCTAAGTTTATGGAAGTTTGCTTTCTTGAAATTAGGGACTTTTTCGATGCTATTATTTGGTTCGTTACTAGTAAACTTTAAAGTGAAAGTTATCGTACGATGGTCGCTGTTACTGAATTCATCACCAAGTGTATGTCTCACATGTAGTGTATTTCTCCCTTTTACTGTTATAGTTTTCACCTTTCCAAATACAATGTTCGTCTTCTTGAACCTACCATGTTTTCTTCAATCATGCTCAGCAACGCTTTTCAATAAATTCCCATTATCCGCATTGTTGCCCAAGACCTTCACTGATGTAGCATTATGCTCCTGCATCCTGCTCTGTATATCTGTTATATATCTGTTAAAGAGTTCACCAGCTGCAAGTGGTGAACTCTTACCGCCGTAAAACGGCGTACGGCCGCACTCTGTAACCGCCGTAAAACTTTACCTACTTCTAACAAGTAAATTATTGAAGAGTGAAAGAGATGCAACATTGCTGTGTGTAGAGAGAGATAGTAGGGAACTAATAAGAGGAAGTGAGGTGTTAAGGCGAAATGCTTTTGACTCTACCCTTTTGAGAAGTGCGGTATGGGTGAAACTTCCCCACATATATGAATATTACTCGATACATGGGCGCA
This sequence comes from Paralithodes platypus, assembly GCA_032716605.1. Taxonomy (NCBI): domain Eukaryota; kingdom Metazoa; phylum Arthropoda; class Malacostraca; order Decapoda; family Lithodidae; genus Paralithodes; species Paralithodes platypus. The sequence goes on along the minus strand of CM064565.1, from coordinate 16,896,576 downwards.
CTGTGCCCCTATACAGAGCAAGAAGCTGTACGGCGGTGAAAAACCCGCAGAGACGGTTGAGCACACCTAGTATCTGGGAAGCTGAATGGTAATATGATCTTTCCAAGAAAGGTCAGACAAAAAAGAAGCACCAATAATACTGATAAAAGATGAAGGGTTGATTTGTGTATTGTTGAAGCATAAGGGAGAATATTAGCTTAATTTGTCCATGAGAGTAGGCCCTCATACTTCTCGTGTGCTAGACCGAGTTATAGTGAACAAAACAAGCTACAAAGGACCCATGGTGGCGTAACTTCCCTATAGAAATCTCTGCACTAAAAGGGTTTGAAATAGGCAAAATAAATCAATATGACACCCTAAAGGTTTCGAACACCTCCAGTCATACCAGTTGTAACTATGATTGAGCATCACATTTTCAAGAAGGTGGAAGTCAGCCATCTGTATTACGCAGAGAAGACGTCTGACAGAGTGTACTTTGCTGATACACTGATCTCTGTATCTTTACACTTTAAGCCGCTGCTGCACAAGCAACTTTACTGGACAATTATGTTAGAATTTGGGCAATGCTACGTATTACCATCTGAGCTGCTTGTGAGGGTCGATTGATATGTTCTGTTGTTTTACTGGATCTATTGAATATTATGCTTATTTCAGGATTAACACTTGCGGACATACACATGCATTATCATAACTAAAAACAAACAATGATAATAATAATAGTAATACAAATATTAAATACCACTACTACTACTACTACTACTACTACTACTACTAATAATAATAATAATAATAATAATAATTGTAATGCCCTCGCAAAAATCCCGCAACCCCAATACTGAACTACCCGAGTTGACGTCTGGAATAGCATAAAATAGTCGTTGATGGCGAAGTCTAATAAACCCATCATGTGAATCACCACGAGACTATCACCTGGTTCTTTCAAGGAGAACTAAGGTTGCTATTCTATTGTATGTCCGTGGTAGTACAAGGGGTTAGCGCGTGGGTCTGGTTGACCTACTGAGGGAGGTCACTAACCCGGGTTCGAACCCCACGCTAGGCATTTCAAAACCTGGGGAGTTTTCGGGAGGGATAAAATCCCTCCAGGGTTCGAACCCCGCGCCAGGCATCTCAAAACCTGGGGAGTTTTCGGGAGGGTTAAATTCCCTTCGTTCACTCAGTATTTCAAGTATAGTATGTAATACACGATGACCTATCACCAGTAACACAGTATTTTCCATAGTATGAGTTTGGTTCTCTCATTTTAGCAGGTTTTTTACAACGATACTTAAAGCTCTATTAAAGGTAACCTTCTATTCAACTAAGGATAATACACCTTTACATTAATATATGCAAAACTATTTTTTAGGCGTACCACTTATTTGCAAATGAAATGCAGAATTCACCATCAGCATACTTCCATACGTCTCGTTTTGATGATCTCCTAACCCGAGATAATTGTCTATCCTTTCTCTGTATGATGCAATATTTTCTCACACTACATTCACAACCCAGTTTAATATACATTTTGGAATGCAAATTTTACAATTAATTTATCATAACATCGTGAAATTACCCCCACCCCACACGCGCATACACACATATCAAAATTGTGTCTCTCACACGCCCACATACACGCAAGATATTTCTTATTAAACACACAAATACACACTCACAAACACAAACACACCTACACACTGGCGAGAAAGATAAAGTCACCCTGAAATACTGCAACACAGAGAAGGGAGAGGGAACACATGATAAATAGTGCTCTCTCTCTCTCTCTCTCTCTCTCTCTGCACGGTGATATTACCCAAAGTGTTATATACAAATAATATTGAACACGTCTCAATTGACCACTTGCGAGTTTCGGGCCGTAAGGAACATCGGACATCGATGTTTAGCAGAATAGTCCTGTCTGATATTATGGTTGTTATACCACGTTATAACCAAATGTGTAATAATCTGATTGCGATTTCCACCTTAGGAATCAGCGCTAATTAACAAGTTGGGTTCCTCTCCGCTGGGAAACAACTAGCCTTAGCTCTTATACTTCACTCAAATAATAATCAATGGACACAAAATACACAATAATGGTTCACAAGTATATTCCTTAATAGCTAGGGTACAAATCATATGGCATTGGAAAATAATATATGTATAACAATCATATAGAATAATAATAATGTTACAAATAATATATGTATAACAATCATATAGAATAATAATAATGTTACAAATAGAACATATGAACATATGAATACACAGAGAGGTAAAGTCTCAATCACAATAAGTAGTGCCTTGAAGCAAAGAAAACGGAAGCTCTAAATCTGGCGACCCGTAAGGTAAATAATAGTTACTGCGATAGCATACACACGGTACTGAAGGTATGTAAATTAAGACACTATTTGAATTCTAACAATAAGTCATGACAACTTGAACTAGAGATAATACTCTAATAACTAAGATAGTAACAATTATGAAGATAAATTCATGAATATATAAGATTTAGATAATAGTCATGTATGCGTGACTGAGATTCAGAGCGAACAAGTTAATACAAGTTGAATAAACATAGATTTAAAATAACTCAGAAGGTATGCGTATAATAAACACTTCATACAGGTGATAGTGATATTAGTCATAAATATGTGACTGAGATTAAATACTCTGTGAATAAACTATCTATGATAGTGTTGCACCAAGATGATAATAATAGCATAACAACTAGATCTGAATAAGCGTTCACTGAGTTTTACGTGTATGGTGCATGTATTTATTCCCGAACGAATATATATATATATATTTCCACATAAAGAATATAGGAGACTATATTCGAGGAAGTACTGTATATAAACATTTATTCCACGAAAGATGTGTAAATGTTCTCTTCAAACAGAGTCGCGGATAGTAAGTAAATAGGGAAGAATAGACAATCTTCAATTATTACGTTAACATATGAACCTCAACATATCTAAGTTAAACCCTAATTGCAATCATCGTTACCATTGCGAAACAAAAGAACACTTACAGGTTTTAGGTAGAGGAAAGGCACTATAGTAGAGCATTCGGTGAGCACGTGGTACTGGTAGAAGTTGTCCAACGGTTGATCACAGTGACCCAGAGGTTTCACACACGCTCTCTAGGTTCCGGTCCAAACAACTTTAGGCGCCTTGCTTTTTCTTGGTCCTTCTTTCTCTCCACTTGACGTTCTTGGGTACTGTCTGCACTGAACTGGATTGTTGATGATATAACATTCAATTTATTGAGAGTATCGGTTTGATACAAGGAGACTAATCTAGCATCTAGATTAGCTTCCAGGCTATCGGATTCACCTGAATTACCAAATTTTCCTATCTGTGTATTTATAAGTCCCCGAATGACCGGATGTTTACAACTTGGCAATAACACAGGAAGATCTTTATTCGAGGTTTCACCTGACAGATTCTAGATTAGGGATCCCGAGCTCACAATCCAAAAATGGAGGTAAGCCAGTAGGCTGTATGCTTGCTTTAACTTCAGTGCAGGTAGTAACTTCTTTTTGGTCGGCACAAGGGGGCATTGATCTCGGAGCAATAGGGGTGTGTTTGATACCCTGATTTTGAATTTAGGGATGGAAGGGGTTGCACTAATATTTGTTTGTTGTTGTGATTTGTTCGAGGATGATGCTTGGGGAGTTTTGATATTCTTATTTGCCCTAGGTTTGGCTTGGTGGTTATTTATGAGGGAGATGTTACTTTAAGGGGTTTGGTGAGAGGTGGGGCAATCTTCATATTTGATATTAAGGGGGTAAGTTAAATCTAAAAGGGCTTGTTTGCTAGCGAAGCTATTGTTCTCTTCATAATTATGTTGGTACTCTACTAGGTGGCATTGGGGTTTTTGATGGTTAATTAGCATAAACTTGTGTGTGTAATTATTATTATTATTATTATAGAAGCTGTCTAAGCCTCCCAACAGGGTGCAGATACACCTATAAAAGATGAATCCCCACAAAATACCCGTAAGCACTGGAGAGAGACTAAGACAACTAAGAAAAAGGAAAAGGGCTACAGTAGTTAGAGAGCCCAGAAGAAAAGATCAGTTTGTCAATTAAAACACCATTCTAAAAAGAATAAAAGCAAATCATGATTAAAACAAAAATTTACTGCTGTAATAAAACATTAACTCTGGACTTAAAAGCTGAGATATGGGTTGACTGTACAACTTCGTTTGGCATATGATTCCAAAAGGGAATCATTGAAGGAATAAAACACCGAGAAAACTGAGATGTAGCAACATTAATTGGAGTCATGGCAAGGTCATTAAGACTCCTCGTAAATCTTGTTGCGCGAATTGGAATAAAAGGTTCTGGTAAAACACTATGCAATGGATGCTGAGTATTGTTAACAATGGATGCTGAGTATTGTTAACAATGGATGCTGAGTATTGTTAAACATTTTAAATAAAAGACTAAGGGCACCAACCCGACGCCGATGATGAAGATCAAGAGATAGAGCAGGGAGAATAAATTTAATAGAATTAAGAGCTTTATCAAGCAATTTCAAATGACAGTCAGCAGCCGAGTTCCAAACAGGAGAGCAATACTCAAAATGAGGCAAAATAAAAGCATAACAAGATTTTATGACTGTGGTTTCACAAGCGAATGTTTTGTAACACTTGCGAAGTAAACCAATCTTTTGAGCAATAGTAGAAGACAAGGAACGAACATGCTTCTCAAATGTCAACTTAGGATCGAGAGTCACTCCAAGCAAACGCAAACCTGACACATCCTCAATTTGTTCACCATAAACATGCAAACAAGGATGAGGAGGAGCCAAAGTACGTGATCTACTGATTATCATGGAGTGAGTTTTCTTAGCATTAAGCTTCATACCCCAAAGTTCACACCAAGAGGTAATCTTAGCCAAGTCCCTGTTTAGAGATGCTGCAACTTCGATTCTACTCTCTGGAGATGGAATTGATGAGTATAAAGTTATGTCATCGGCATAAGAAACTAGTTTATTTTCAAGCTCAGAGCACAAGCAAGCAATAAAAATAATGAAAAACAGAGGCCCAAGCACACTGCCCTGTGGAACACCCGAAACAACAGGCACAGAAACAGAAGTGCACCCATCAACAACAACATGCTGAGACCTGTCTGTCAAAAAATCTTTAAAAATAGATAAAAGACTACCACCAATACCATAAAGTTGCAGCTTATATAAAAGGGCTTTATGATTAACAAGATCAAAAGCAGAACTAAAATCAATAGCCACAACACGAGATTCATACCCTTTGTCCAACGAAGACTGAAGATCATGAGATAAAGTTAAAAGCGCATCGCAAGTACCCAAACCTTTGCGAAAACCAAACTGTGAATTGGGTATTATATCAAGACGATTACAGTATGAAGAAAGGCGTCTAGCTAAAAGCCTCTCAAAGATCTTCGAGATAATAGGCGTTATGGATATAGGACGATACTCAGATGGGGATGACGAAGCAGTAGCTCCCTTCGGAATTGGAGTGATGCTAGCTTTTCGCCAGCAAAGAGGAAAACTACCAGATTTCAAGAGCAACCTAAATACTATAGCCAATTTAGGTGCTAAGACAACAGCAATCTTCTTAAAGAAGAGAGGGAAAATCCATCTGGGTCAATCCCACCATAAGTGTCAAGATCCAATAAATATTGTCTCAATGCAGCTGATTTGAATGCTATCGACTTTAGATTAGGACTAGGGAAACATGTCAAGGGCAATTGCAATTCCTGATCACTCTGCTTACCTATGAAAATATTAGAAAGCATATTACCCTTAGTTAATGGATCAAAAGAGATAGAACCATCAGAATCACGAAGTGGAGGCATGGTGGAGTCAATTCCAAATAGTGAGGCCTTAAGTGAGGCCCACCATTTATGTGGCTGAGTAGCACCTGCGAGAACTTCCTGCAAATGGGAATTGTAATCCCTCTCGGCTGTACTATATACTCTCTGCGCAACTGACCGAAGATGTACATAGTCATCCCAAAGCAACTGGGTTCGATTACGTCTCCAGCGGTGATATGCAGCCTGCTTGTTATTATATGCACGCTTACAGTCGTCATTGAACCAAGCTTTATCTTTAATACGGGATTTGATTAACTTAGAAGGGACTCTTCTTTGCAGGATGTCTAAGAGAGAGTTATTGAGGGATGAAACAGGGTCATCAGATCTTAGTATGTGATTCCAGTGGATATTGGTAACATCATCACATACATTTTCCCAATTAACTCGAGATTTAAGATAGACTTTACGAGATATAATGATATCTGGCACAGTAAATTCAAGATTGATTTTACAGGTTACAGCATTATGGTCAGAAGTACCTACAGGAGCAAGAACTGCAGTCTCCACAACACCAGGAGCATCTGTTAAGACGAGATCAAGACAGTTTCCAGAAATATGTGTAGGTCCAGCAATCAACTGCTCACACCCAGACAAATTAGCAAAATCCATGGCAGCGTGACCATTTCTATTTGTTGGAGAGACCGAGTTCAGCCACTCTTTATGATGTGCATTAACATCTCCAACAAAAACGAAAGATGACTTGACATCAACAGACTGAATTAATGCCAAGGCATTTAAAAGACAGTCATATAGATTGTTATTGGCATCAGGATTTCTATATAGGCTAAAAATGTAGTGGTTATGATATTTACTGGAAACTTTAACCAACTGGATCTCGTGGCAACCACAAAGAAATTTCGTCAAAGGCTGGGCATAATAGCCAGATCGGATGTATAAACTCATTCCACGAGCACGAGGAAGAGAGTCACGGCAAATAAGAAGTGGTTTATTAAAGCCAGGTATGAGCAGTTCTGAAATGTGTCTATGGTCAGAAACAAGAGTTTCGGAACAAAAGACAATGTCATAATCCACTGATGGCATAGTAAGATCTTTAATGTTCTTATGAAGTCCACAGATGTAGAATACAGAATACAGCAACTTCTTCTCGCAGGATGATTAGGTCTATGAGGACCGGGATTTAATTCTATATCACCGGATAAAAGAGCAAACAAAAACATATATAATTGAAAGAAGCAAACCATACAATATGAAAAATGGATGGATATATAGGAGTCGACCCAGAAGGAACCATCACATCTGGGCAAGGCGAATCAATCCCCAAGGACACCATATCCAAGAGGGAACAGTAATGGTGGATTTTAAAGAAATGCAGAGAGATAGCAGAAAAGAAGGACAATACTCCTGGAAATCCACCAAACTTTAAGTCTTCCTTATCAGCCTGCTGTACCACCTTAAGGAAAAAAACAGGAGATTGTTGTGATAGAAAGAGCGCTGTAATAGCACCATACCAGCAGGGATGGATGAAAACAGACAAAGGAAGACCTTGGTACAAAGGCTATGGCATTATCCAATTAATCCACCATGGCAAAAAATTACCGTAAGGCAAATAATTACCATGAAGTTGCTAGATGGCCGTTGACTAAAAAGTTCCTCCGCCCTTTGACAGGTATTGTTTTTAGTCCTGCAGGGTGTCTAGCCACCCACCCACCAAGTAAAGAACCTGGTGGGGGAGCCGGTTTCGTCGCCGACAATCCGACCATGAAAACAGGTAGTATCAGATTACATGGTACTGATAGCAGAAAACCTGACCTGACCCCAAAATGGTCATGTATGGTCTTCCCACGCTCATTATTTTCTATGAACGCAGTCACTTGGGGGCATGTTTTCTCTTGCTTTCTTTCTATGCTCTCTGTTCCTGGGGGTGGGGCTTGGTCTTGCTTTCTTTCCTGGTACTGGTGGTGGTGTTTCCTTCTGTTCTGCGGGGTACCAATACAGCTTGAGATATCTTTATCTCCTGGCATCTCAATGGTTGTAGAGCATTTATATATCTATCTATATATTGCCGGACGCCGTGATCCCCGAACAGGTGTCAACGAGCGAAATGCCCCCATGCCCCTGTCCCCAGTCAGTCAACATCCATCCTCCCATCCAGCACCACCTTCACTCATATACTTCTTCACTCCATCCTACCACCTCTCATTCAGACTATCTCTCCCTCTCTGTCCTTCCACCTAGCTTTCGTACACTCTCTTACTCATTCTCTCGCTTCCCATATGTTCCATATGGCCGATACATCTCAAGGTGTTCCTTTTCAAACTTTCCAGCACATCTATATCCACACCACACCTCTCTCGTACTTCCTCATTCGTCTGTCTATCCCTCCATGTGACTCCACACGCACTTCACAAATAACTCATTTTCACCCCTCTCACTCTTTGTCTGAGTCTCTCCCCCAACGACCATGCTTCGCTCCCTTAAGTCAATATCGGGATTACCACACTCTCATGCAAGGTCTTCTTTACTTCCATGCTGACCACATTATTTCTTGTTATTGCTTTCAGCATTCCTACAACCCTCTTCCCTTGTTGCACCCTCTCCCACAATTCTTCATCCAGAGTCCCATCTTTACTCAACAAACTGGCCAAATACTTAAATCAGCTGACATTCTCTATATCCTGACCGTTCAACCTCACCTCACAGTCTGTGGCTGCACCCCTTTCGAAGACCATAACCTTGCTCTTCACCGCATTTACCTTCAGATTCCGTTTTTCACAGTCGATTGCAAACATATTTACCTGACTCTGCAACTCTCATTCACTATCATTTATAAACACAGCAAATAACATTCACCCTACTTTCTGTCCATCAGAAAACTACATTATTATTGCATTTTTTATCAATGTCATTGGTTACGACTCCAACTTCCTTATAGCTTGAAACTCGCAAATGATCAATTGATAAGGTATAAACAAATATTGGACAGTTACTGAATTACAAAGTTGCCAATTGAATTACTAACGTCAACAGAAAAAGAAAACAATTATCGACGAATATTTTGAATATGCTGTATATGTACAGATACCTCTCAGAATCCGAGAACACATTTCCACTCTATTCTGGCCAACATTAAACGAATGTATTCAGTTTTAAAAGGCCCTCAGCAAACCAAAAGGGTAAAGTCTATCTCAATCAACTCCCTTTCTCCTCCTTCCAAAAAAAAAAAAAAAATACGTTATTCATCTCCGTTTTGTTAAATCTTGACGGTGATTCAGTCTGGTTAATATATCACAAAGCCTCGCCATCACCAACAATGATAATCAGTTTAGGAGCCAACATTATATTTTGTAAAATACAGTACTTGAAGCTTAGTTTGAGAGCGTCGGTTGAAAATTTATATAATCATACTTTGTATTTATATTCTCCCCACATTCCAATTTAACTCCTGAATAATTTGGCTAAATTCAAAGCTCAGAGTTCATTTGCTAATCGATATGGTCTACCACTAGTTACCTTGCACTACCATGAATACACAAATATGGTGAAGCTTTCGGGAATCAGAATTGCATTATTGAATTAATACAGCCAGCTTTTAGCTTACTAAAATAATAATATTTAGTGTTTTACGGGACTTTTACATTTACGAGAAATGTACCTCACCTTTTTCCGTCATGTACACACCCCGGGCCAGAATAGGTTAGCGTTCCCTCCATTATCTGTCTCTGGGATCCCTCTTAGTACAACTTCAAGGTGGTCGGTGGTCGTTACCGGCAGATACGAGGGTTCTTATGGCCGGGTGCAGGACTGGAGGAGGATGAGAACAGGAACAAATGACTGGGAGAGAATCAGGAATAAGAGAGAATGAAACCACACACATTTATATATATATATATATATATATATATATATATATATATATATATATATATATATATATATGTGTTAGTAAAGCCAGGTAATACATTTTCTTTAATACATACAAGGTTAAAATAAATAGCAGTTTCAGCATTCAATATTTTATTATTCAGCGTTTCAATATTTCTGATTAATGTTCGTTGGGGTTCAGTCAGCAGGTTGAGGAGGTTGGCAAAATGCATGGTGATTCGACGTTTCGCTAGGCATCTAGCATTTTCAAGAGAATGATTAAACGTAAAAAAACGAAACGAAACTAAACGAAAATGTGAAGTGAGGCTTCACAAGTTGTGAAAGAAGAGTGGGAAGTGACGAATATAAAGTGTTGACAAAAAAAAAGTATGAGAGTTAAAAAAGTTGGTGGGCTAACCACCTTGCTATTATTTCTTATGTTTATAAGTTTATTTTAAAATAAATTCCACTTCTCTGTTCTCCCAGCAAATGCCACCATTTGCTAAATGTTTAGAGGTTGTAATAACTGCGAATATGTATTTCCTCTCATCCCTTTGTTTTTTATTTTGAATTGTATGCATCCTCCCGAATAGACGGCCAAGCTGCACCCGTCCCCATACTCTGTGTTGCTCACATCACAAACAATAAAACCCAGCTTGTAATTGTCAATGATTAATTGTAATTAATTCAGCCACTCTCCCTGCTTCCTCCCGACCATACCACCAAAACAGCTCCCGTCTGCATCTTCTGTGGTATTCGTCCCACAGCAGATGAAGCCTCGGAGCAGCCCGGTAAGTAATGGTCAGAAATTCAGCCACTTTAATTAGTCCGTTATATTATGTAAAATCAATGTATATCCTCGTATCACGATGGGTCCCCTGCCTGGGGTCCACCCGGGTGGACCCCAGGCAAGGGCACCATCAGCTCAGAGTAAAATCAATGTGTGTCCCCGTATCACGATGGGTCCCATGTCAGGGGTCAACCGGGGTAGACCCCAGGCAAGGGCACCATCAGTCCGAGAATTGTTTTGGTAAGAATTTAAAGTTGATGGTTGATAGTTAACCCCTAAAAGTCGGCGCGCAACTTAAGTCGAGTTAAATAAAGCTGGACTATGTGGCGGCGCTCGACATAACTCGAGTGGCAATTTCAGCACGTAATGTTGCTGAGAGAGAGAGACAAGTGGTGGCAGGAGAGTAGCGAGTGTATGACTGCTCCAGACCACCGCGGCGAACCTACTGACACGAATCTCACCTCCCTCCTACCTCTCTCACTCGCTATATACGGAATTGTATCGGGAAAGTGGCTAATTACATGCTTTTTGCACTCGCGTTGCACGGTTATTGCAAGAAAACTAGCCATCATAAAAGGATCGTTATGGTGTCATTCGAAAGCTCTGTTTATGCCCTTTCAGGGATAGATACTTGTTTTACGTTCTGGGTCTTATTTGGGCATGAAAATGATCACGTAATCAGCCCTATTTTGGCTAAAAACACCCCGCTGGGCGGTACATATAAATAAACCGCATAGGCCGCTCGTAAAGGGTTAATAGTTGATAGCTGATAGCTGATAGCAGCCCATGGCCCCAGCAGTGCACCAGCTGGGGAGCATCGCCGAAGACTGTGTCGAGAAGTGGTACTGTGGGAAAGTTTTGGTGAGGCACTGAGAGACCCACCTCAAGGTTGGTGCTACCTTAAGGGGTTCAATACTGGCACTCCAAACGGTATAGCCATGGGAGTACAGGCGGTGGCATGGGGTGCTCTACCACTACCACCCACCTGCATTGCCCCTGGTTATGTCATAATATTGGTGTCTAATTCGGTAATGTCATATAATATGTTAGATAGAGGTCAGTAAATTAGTGAGGTACTCTAGTGTATATTGGAATTGGTTCGTTATCTAGTACGTTCAGAGTTTTGCGAAACCAGGCATGGCTACGGTTATTGTTTCCCTCCATTAGCTCTAGATAGTAATAGTCCTGGAGCCAAGGGGTGTTTGCATGCATGAATGGGCCAGAAAATCACCCGCTTGATTTAGTTAGAGGGTCCACTGGGACACCTTTTTAGCGAGGGTAGACATCCCGAAACCCGGCAGTTATCGTGTTATTCGAGGTTTTCGCTGAATTTAATGAAATCAACATACCTCCTTTTTTTACGTGTGACAGTTACATAAATTGCAATAACTCGGCAATGAAATGGTCTACAGAGCTCTTTCTCCACTCAAAATAAAGCTTAAAGAATGATCTATTCAATGGATACAAACACAATAAGATTGGTCAATACCCAAGGTCACAAGAGGTCAAAGTATGACCTTTTCTGATGAGGAACTAACATTTATGACTTTTCAAAATTAAATATTTGTGAAAAATAGGTAAATGGATTGAATGTTTAATGCTTTTATATTCTGGTTAGGTACACCATAGGCAAGTTTTTGAAATTAGTTGGAAAAGTTGATTACTTATTTTAACCCCAGTGTAGCAATCAATAAAAGGTATATATACCGTATCAACGTACTGAAGCATAACAGATATATGCCGTAATTTGTATTTTTTAGGATTGCAATAGGAATGCAAAAATTAGTTAATACAGTATATTTTATGTTCTCTGTTCATATATTGTTCATTTAAAATTTTGGGAATTTTTTTTTTTTTTTTTTTTTTTCAGTGAAGAATGTCTGGCTTACCAAAGAAAAGATTAAGGGCATCACAGCCACCATCCTCAAGTGGTTCTTGCGATCCCAAGAAATGCATAATCTGCCAAAAGTATGATGATAAATGTGAAACAACCAGCACAGAGAATGGCAGGGCACGTATCATTGAAGCAGCGGAAGTGAGAAAGGACATAGTTTTTGAAAGACTGAAGCAAGTGGACAAAGGAAAATTCTTATACCATGTTACTAACGAATGTTATAAACAGTATATCCTCAAGAAAACACTGGATAAACTCAAGCAGTTAACCGAAGTCTCCACGGATATTGCTGCTTATTCCCCAGAGGATAGCTCATCCTCTAAAAGGAGTAGACGGTCAATGGTGGATTCTCGAGACCCCACATCTCTGCCAGCTAATATTAACAAGTTTTTAAAGAAATGTGTCATTTGAGGAAATCCAAAACACAACAACGTATACGATAAATGGAGGATTTCTGAAAAAGGACGGGCTGAATCATTCCTAAAGGCAGCCATGATACTAATGGTGTTGTAGTAATGCTAGTCTTGCCCAGATATTCTTAGCTCTGTGGTAGAGTTTAACGTTCATAGCTAATACATTGCTCAGGTTGAGAAGTTGTTCGGTGTTTCTCATATATGGGTAGTGCTCGTTGTGCGTAAAGCGAAGTGATTTGTTTTGTATTATTTGGAGGTTTAGCATCTGTGTTTTGGATAAGCTCATGAGTGGAATGGCTGGATACTCGATTAGTGGTAGTATGTATGCTTTAACCAAGTGCAGTTTGATGTTCGATGGAAGACTATTGTGTTTGTAAAATTTAGTAAGTGCTCAATTTGCTTTATGCTTTATATCATGTACATGTTGTATTATGCCACTTTTTGTTAACTTCATTCACAAGATTTTACCCTTATTGGTCTGATCCAGGATGTCGCCATTTACAATAATGTCCTCCTGGACGTTTGTAGCCATTGGTATTATTGTAAATTTGTTTAAGTTGGTTTTTATTTTCCATTTGTTTTCAAAGCTGTTAATTTTATTTATTTCATCTGCCACTCTTTCTGCCATCATTAGTTTAGATTTTCCTCGATATGTTATTACCTGAGAGATGCCATCCGCATAAAGTATGTTAAAGCAGTCATTTGCAGGTTGTGGGATGTCTGCTGTGTATATTGAATACAGGATAGGGGATAAGATGCTTCCTTGCGGGACACCACTCTGCAGTTCAAATTCTGGTCCTAATACTTCACCCATCCTCACTCTCGCTGTTCTATCCATTAGAAAGTCACATAGTGTGGCCTCGAGATATTGTGGTAGGCCAAATTTAAGAATTTTATATTTCAAGCCTTCATACCATACTTTATCGAAGGCTTTGCTTACATCTCTGAGCACCACGGAGCATTGATGTTTATTAGCTAGAGCCTGAGCGATCTTCTCATGTATTAGGGCAATGGCTGTTGTCGTACTTCGCCCTTCTCTAAAACCATGTTGTTGGTAAGGTATTAGGTTGTTGTTGTTTAGATGCGCTGTGAGTCTTGTCAGAATGCACCTCTCGAAAATCTTGCCAGGCACTTCCAATAATGATATTGGACGATAGGACATTGGATCTCGGCGGCATTTATTTTGGTTTTGGTATAAAATGCAACATGGCAACCTTAAATCGGTCTGGAAAATATCCCAAGGATAATGACTTATTAAATATGGAAGTCAATTTCTCTATCATTTGCTGTGGTAGATTAAGTAATATTCTTTTGTTAATACCGCTTATTCCAGGTGCCTTGTCCTTTAGCTTTTTGATATTCCTTTCCACTTCTTCTACAGAGATACGTCTTGTTGCTATGGTATTGTTGATATATCGGTTTTCATTTATGTTTGGATAAGGTAGCGTCCTCTCTTCGTTTTGTCTTAGGTATTCATGCACTAGCCTGTGGTTTTGTTCATCAAATTCTTCATTGTCATCCTCACTTATTCTGTAAATATCCTGCCAAATGTTACGAAATATCGCCTCCTTTTCTGCATTATCGTGGATTTTCCTTTTGTTGCCATCCAATATATAGTCGGGAGTAGTACTTGGTGTTGTGTTAAGACGTTTCATGTGTTTCCAAAACTCTACTAGTGTTTTATGTTTGTTAATTAAGTCTGTTAGCTGCTTTTGGTTACGTTCATTTAGTATTCTTTCAACCTCAATTGCCAGATCAATTTGGAGTCTTCTGTAAGCTCGGTAGCCAGCCATGGTCCACCCGTACAATGTTGCCATCCGAGTTAGTTGTGCGTATAGCTTTGTTGTATATTTGTCAATCTTGTGCTGTAAATGGGATTGCAGATGATCTTACTTTTAGTTATGGGAGCCGTGCTATCAAGCCCCTTCTTAATTGCTTTATACCAGTTGTTTAGTTGTCTGTCTATTTCTTCAACATCTGTTTCTTCTATGTCTTGATTTTGCTGGGTATCTATTGTATTGTTAACAACCTCTCTAAATTGTTCCCAGTTAACTTTATTCAGATCGTATTTTTTCGTTGTTGCTATTGTTATAGCTCTGGCGGTTATTTTAACTAGTATAGGAATATGATCAGATGTCGTAAGGGGGACAGGTTCAATATATAGATTGTGTCGACAATTATTAGTTGTGAGTATTATGTCAGGGTCTGTTTGGCTATTTCCCCTTATGAATGTAGGGAAGTTTGGGCCTACGTGGTTAAGTTTTTATAATTAATAAATCTAGCCAATCCATTGCCTACGTTGTTGGTAGTAGTATGTCCTAAAATGGGACGTTTTGCGTTTAAATCACCTATTATGTATGTTGGTTCATGGCTTGAGGTTAGTCTATGTATGTCCGGGTACGGCAAGAAAGGTCTCCTAGGGGGTAGATACGTTGTGGATATGTTAATGTCGCCGAGTGATGTTTCCACCTTGAGGCATCTGATTTAAAATGTTCATCTATTTTGTGTTAACATCTTGTTTTATTAATATTGCAGACCCATCATTCATCTCCTCTGAAGTATTTACAAAGTATGTATAGAATCCTATTATTGATATATCCGTTGGATTACTACAGCCATGACTATTAATTATAATTATATTCGTGTTTTCACTTACATACATGTTTGTCAATTGTACAGCTCGAGTGGGCCAGTAGAGAACATTGTGGGAAATTATTTTAATTGTGTCCATAATTATATTTATTTCAGCTGATCTTGGGCAGTTCCTAAAAACTCTCCCTATGTGACTGTTTGTGTGATTTGTCCCTCACTCTATGTGCTCTATCCTCTCTCAGTGGTGATCGATCTACTTGCAGGCCAGAACGTATTTTTTTGTATATTGAGTCGTCGATTTTGTCATAACAGTTTGTGAGCTTGATTTTGTTCTGGCCGAGTAAGTTGAAGACGTCATCCTCATCGTAATTTGGGTTTGTGTATTGCCACTTATATTTTCGACTATTTAGTCCATTAACTAGGGAGGTAAGGTCTTGATTTTCCTTTGGCCATCCCACCTCCTCACTGGTGAATATAGTGAGTCCGAGTTCTTCTGCCTTCATTGTAGGTTCGCCGCTGAACAAAGTACCACTCTCCATCTGTGCAGTGATCTGCTGTTCTTCCTGGTTTTTCTCCTGAGTTGCCTGTTTTTGCTCCGGTGTTGGCTGGGTGCCTTGTTTTTCGTTGGTATCATCTACAGTCGCTTCGTTTTGTGGGTTTGTTTTCTTGAGTATTATGTCGGAGGGTGGATTGTCTGGCAGGACAACCTGAGGTAGTTTGTTTGCCTTTAACACTTGGTTCATCACTGTGTTAAAGGTTCCAGGCTGGGCCATGTTGCACTGGTGGGCATAGTGCATTAGGATTGCAATTTTGTTTTTGTCCGTGTTTATTGAGTTGATGGCTGGCGGAGGCTGTTGTTTGGAAGCTGCTTTGCTATATGTGGTGTTGGGTCTGGTTCTATTCGGTCCTTGACCGTCTCTCTTCTTCTTAATGGCTTCTTTCTTTACTGAGCAAGACATTGCAGTTGATTTATGTGGTCCACCGCAGTTAAGGCATTTTTTGGTTGTAGCAGTACATTCATCCCACCTGTGCTCCTTGCTGCTACATTCCGAGCACACCTTGTGTGTGGTACCCTTGGGGCAGTTTTTCTTGGCATGTTGTTCAATTGCATAGCAGCCGTAACAGGTCAGTAGGGGAACATACTCTTCAATTTTGATTTGCAAAGCAGGGACACTGAAGTTGAACATCAGTAATCCCTTTTCAGCAGCATTAGTAGCTTGTGCTGTTTGCTTGAATGTGATTTTGATGTTATTGCTGTTGGTGAATTTGTATATGCTCTCGATTCTGTTTGCTGACCACAAGTTTGCCTTTGCCAGCTCTTCTAATATTTCATTATTGCTGTGTGCATATAATTATGATCTCGTCCACTCTAAACAAAATCACAGTCCTTTTGGCTTTCAGCTCAGGTTGCACGATCGGGGTGAAGGAGGCATTATTCACTGATTGTTGACTCCTTTCGCTAGAAAGCTTGTCGGTATCAACATCATTCTTAGTTAGAATGATGTACCCATCATTTATGGTAATGATTTTGGTAACATATATATTATCCTTTGATAATACCTCTAGCAATTTCAACTTGCTTCTGTTGTCTGTGGGGTGACCAGCTTTAATTTCACCCTCGCCATCATGTCATTTTGGTAGCCACAGTTGAATTACACAAACATTTCAAGACAGTTCTCATAAAACCAATATAGAGAAAATATGTCAGGATCAGAACAAGAACTCTTCACCTGCAGGCAGGAGCCATTAAAGACCATTATCTCTCCTTGAAACCCCCCCCCCCCCTTACCTGTGTCGATTTAAATAAACATACCTCCATAATCGACAAAGAAAATGATTCCAGAAGACTACCTATTCTTGAAGCCCTCTATATTCAAGCCTTAAATCCAAGCATAAACAACCAAACACTTGACTTGCAAATATTACCGTCTGCTAAAAGACACTACCCCACCACGGCCCCTGCCCCTCGCCCCTCTACTTCACATCCTGCCGCCACGTACCCCACAGCGCAAGCTGCTGCCCTCACGACATCAAGCAGCCAACCAGCGATGACCTCGCCCGCCCCCCACCTTCCTCCTACTATTCCTGCCTCTACGCACATTAGTACGCAAGCCTCCACACACAGGACATCTAACAGCCAATCACCGATAACTTCGCCCCCCCTCAACCTACCACCGACGAGATGCAGTGACCGACTCGCTAGCAAGCTACCCTCAACCAATAGGAGACAGCAGCCACGCCCCCTCATCGCCCCCCGAGCCACTCTTTTAGTATATATATCCATAATTTTGTACTGTTTACTTATCTGTTGCCTTTACCACCCATTTTTTATCTCCATCCCTTCTTGACATGCCATACTGAAGTTCTCAAAAATATGTCTCAATAATATCAACACTCACAGCCCTCCTCTAAACCCCTAACTAAAATCAACAACTCACGCACGTTGGCTCAAGCCCCGACACTCTTTATCCTCCTACTTTGACACTTTCTCTCTTACTACACCAATAAAAACTTCCCTTCTTTCACCCTCATCCACCTTTTCTATATTCATTTGATTTGATTTGACTGTTTAATCATTCTCTTGAAAATGCTAGATGCCTAGCGAAACGTCGAATCACCATGCATTTTGCCAACCTCCTCCACTTGCTGACTGAACCCCAACGAAAATTAATCAGAAATATTGAAACGCTGAATAATAAATTATTGAAATGCTGAAACTGCGATTTCTTTTAACCTTGTATGCATTAAAGAATATATATATATATTCTGACATACGGAGCCCTGTATGTTTATTTTAGAGTTAGAATTAAGAGTTGAAGGAGTGCCAAACTACCCAGGCGGCGAAGCAGACCAGCGAGCGAACCAGCGAGGGGGAAACCAGCTCGTCCGCATACCGGCAAACAAGCCTTCACACCTGCGTGCGTCATAGGGGACCCTGCAAAGTACTTCGATGACCCGACGCTATGACGTATGATCGACGTACGGATCTGACATACGGAGCCCTGTATGTTTATTTTAGAGTTAGAATTAAGAGTTGAAGGAATGCCAAACTACCCAGGCGGCGAAGCAGACCAGCGAGCGAACTAGCGAGTGGGAAACCAGCTCGTCCGCATACCAGCAAACAAGCCTTCACACCTGCGTGCGTCATAGGGGACCCTGCAAACTACTTCGATGACCCGATGCTATGACGTATGATCGACGCCAGGAGACCCCATTGGACCACGCACCTGCTACGCAACTCGAGGAGCTGTGATAGGGGCGCGCACCATCACTCGCCTCCTGATTCGTTCCTACACCATCATTGTTTAGTATATAAGACAGGGGTGGGTGAAATTTCCCTGGCTTGCCACCAGGGTTCAAGTAGCCCAGGAGTGTTGAACAAACTCCATTCCCTGTCAGTTCCGTCTCACTCAGACGAAAATGAGTACCTGGATTCATGGTGGCTAAAATGAATTCAGGGGCCTGATTGGTGGCTTCCTACAACCAATCAACACACGAGACTGAGAACTTGGTTAGCCACCAGGATCGCTCAGTGGTCTTTGGGCAGGCCTTCTCACGTATTCGCCTCGTCCCACCCATACGTTAAACTGGGTACCTGGAGTGTAAAATCGGCCTTGGCGTAGGTCGTATCACTAGGGTAAATTTGATTACTTGCCTCACCTTTACTATATACTTCTGTTCCGTACTTCCGCATTCAAATCAGTCTCATTTGGAGTTGGGGAAGGTGAACTTGCAGCTGGAGGAAGACAGGGTGAAGTATGATAATGGGATTGTGACTGTCAGTCAGATTATATAAGTGTGTGTTAAGTGTGTTCGGTGTAAACACTTATGTTATGTTGGTTAGTGAGATATGTGATTGGGAATTAATGTTAACGCGACTGTTATGTACTTAACTCTTTGATTGGGAATTAACGTTAACGCTACTATTATGTACTTAACTATTTGATTGGGAATTAACGTTAACGCTACTATTATGTACTTAACTATTTTAGTTGACTGACTTATGGACTAAAGCAACTCTTTAAGTAATTGGGTTATGATGAAAGTAATAATATTGTTTTATATTAATACTTACGATTTTTTTCATTTTCTTTTAATTAAGCTTACATTGCTTAACGGTGCTTAGTACGGTGATGCTATTGTCTCATATTAGTAATATCGCCTTAGACTAACATGGCTGTTTTAATGTTACTTCTAGTGATTTCCTAAGCTGAAGAAAGTTCTTTTAGCTTCAAAATATTATTTTTGCTTTTCATATTATTTGAGTGAGACTTGAATCGAATCTATGAAGCGATCCTGTAACTTAATTTACTCGTAAATCAAACTTAAATGTTACGTGGTTAAGAAATACATTTAACTAATTATTAAATATATATCTAACTTTTTATGTGACTTTGATATTAATCCTGATGATAATTATAATATAATACTATTAACGTAAGACAAGAACCAAGAATAATTACATTAAATATAAATAAAGGAACATAAGAAAACTATCTATTCATTTCAAAAAGGGGTAAGAGACAGAAATATTCTTACTTTAATATTTATCTTTCAAGACCTTTTATAGAATTAATAGTCCTTCTTTAGATATAACTTATTCGGTTCATAACCATAGCCTACTAAGCTTCGGTTAAATAATAATTATTTTTTAAATACTACATGACTTTAATTAGTTTCAGTATTTTTCCATAAGTAAAGAGTATCAGTCAATAAAGGTTACCAAGTCCTAAGATCCAAAAGGAAAGGAAGCAACAACAGGAAATAATTTTATTAGATTTTACTTTTGTTTTGCCTTCAGCTGACTGATACCTTAATATATATCTCTGTGCTATCTAGATTCATCAAGTTAACCACTTGAGGATCAAGATACGTAACAGAATAGTGGCGACCTCGCCAGGATTCGTTTCATACAGTTTCACTGTTTCATTACCGTTTCACTACTTAAAAATCAAATCTTAATCATGCCTCATCTAATTAATGACTAAGATGCTCGAGTTTTCATAGAATCAGACCCCACAGCCCCTGATATTGACTGTCTGTCAAAATCCGAACTGAAAGTGCTTGCCTCACATCTCAAATTAACTGTCTCAAACATGTCCAAAGTAGAGATGGCTCAGACCATAAAAACCCACGTGTTCCCTGTAGAAGGCGGAGAGGGAGACGGAGCAGTTGGTGGGATCCCGAGTAAACCTAGCCAACTTGATGAACAATTGCCACCTGGTTTGACCGGTGATCAAATATTCGAACTAGAACAAGCCAAACTAAAAATAGAACTAGCCAGAATAAATGCCGAACAAGCCAGAGCAAATACCGAAGAAGCCAGCATAAAAGCCAGAGCAACTACCGAACAAGCCGGACTAAATATAGAACTAGCCAGAATAAATGCCGAACAAGCCAGAGCAAATATCGAAGAAGCCAGAATAAAGACCGAACATTATGAATATCAATATCGTACGGCTCGACTAAATGTCAATACAAATGCTCCCTTAATTGCTCCCCCTCTGGGATTGACTATGACCAGTGTCATTCCACCTTTCACTGAGGATAATGTGCAGGATTTCTTTGTTTTGTTTGAGGAAGTTGCTGGAGGTATGAAGTGGACAAGAGATCAATGGCCTTTTATGTTACAAACCGTTTTGACAGGGCAGGCTCGAGCCACGTATTTGTCAGAAGTAGCAGAAGTTAGGCAGGATTATGACAATCTCAAAGAAGCTATCCTAAAAACCTATCAATTGCAGCCTGAGGCTTACAGGCAATCTTTCCGTAAAAACCAGAAGAAAGTAGAAGAAACCCATAAGGTATTTGCCAGGACCATGACTAAAACTTTCAATCATTGGGTCAAGAGTAAGAAAGTCACAAGCTACAACGATCTGAAGGAGTTGGTCCTGTTAGAAAATTTCCTATGGAAAATTGATTCTTCTGTATCCTATCATTTAAAGGGGAAAAAGGTAGATTGTCTTGCCGACGCCGCTGACATGGCTGACACATACGTGCTCAACAACAAATTTCGTGGAAAGAAGCCCTGCGATAATTCTAGTTCTAATTTTAAGTATCCCAATCACAAATATGACAAACCCAGTCACAAGCCTGTAACGTCTTCCCCAGCTAGCCAAAATAGAATTGTTCCCCCAACTAAAAATGCGACTCAGGGCAATGGTAACAGAGGTGGGGCCCAAAGTAATAGTAATGCTCAAAGAGGGAACGTTCCCGTATCCCCTAAAGTATGTACTTTTTGTGGCCAGAGAGGCCACCTAGCTTATCAGTGCTGGGCAAAGGAGAGAACCGAGAGATCGGGGCAGACAGTTGCCGCCGTATCTCAAACTCCATATGTGCCTTTAATGCAGGACTCCCGACAGAAGGAGTACCTAGCACCAAAAGTTCCTTTTTTTTTTTTTTTTTTTTTTTTTTTCTATGTGATTGACGGAGGCAAAAGGCATAACTGCCTATAGGGAGTGCCTCCCCCATAGTTGAAAGAGTGACAGGGCCAAAATCGAGGGACGTTCGAGCCAAAATACCTGGACACACGGAGTTTGAAGCAATTTAAGTCATAGGAAGAGGGAAAGACTGATTCTGGGAGAGAGTTCCAGAGCTCAGATGTTGAGTAGAAGAAAGATTGAGAGTAACGTTTCACTCTTGGGTTGGAGAGTTGCACAGAGTAGGGGTGGGATTGAGTTGCAAGACGGGTACCACGTGCCCTACGTAAAGGAGGTGGTATGCACTGGGATAGCTCTGAGGAACACTGATTATTATAGTAGCGATAGAATAGCGAGAGAGATGCAACATTGCGGCGGAGAGAGAGAGATTGCAGAGAGTTGGTGAGTGGACGGGAGTTAATGATACGAAAGGCTTTCCTTTCAACTTTGTCTAGGAGAGCGGTGTGAGAGGAACCTCCCCACACATGTGAACAATACTCAATACAAGGGCACACTATGCCCCTGTACAGAGCAAGAAGCTGTGCAGGGGAAAAGAACCCCCTAAGGCGGTTGAGCACACCCAGCTTCTGGGAGGCTGCCTTAGCAAGACTGGTAATATGGTCCTTCCAAATGAGAGCAGAAGAAAAGAGACACCAAGAATATTGAGAGAAGATGAAGGGTTGATTTTTGTATTGTTGAAGAATAAGGGATAGTCCGCTGGGAGATCCTGACGGGTAGATAGATGGAGAAATTGGGTTTTGGAAGCATTAAAGTTAACAAGGTTTTCTCTGCCCCAATTGGAAATAGTATTTAGATCAGAATTTAAGAGTTCTATGGCTTCATTACATTTGTCGTTGAGGGATTGCTGGCTGGGGCGTTCTGAAAAACTAATGGAGTAGTGTAAGGTTGAGTCGTCTGCGTATGAATGGATGGGAATTAAGGTACAGTTAAGGAGATAATTTATAAAAATTAGAAAGAGAATAGGAGATAGGACAGAGCCCTGAGGAACACCGGAGTTTATAGGGTGAGGAAGTGAACAATGGCCATCCACAACCGCAGCTATGGAACGGCCGGAAAGGAAATTAGAGACAAAGGCACAGATGGAGGGATAGAAACCGAAGGAGGGTAGTTTAGAAATTAAAGATTTATGCCAGACTCTATCGAAGGCTTTCGATATGTCTAGTGCAATAGAAAAAGTCTCACCGAAGTCCCGAAAGGAGGATGACCAAGAGTTAGTAAGATATGAAAGAAGATCACCAGTAGAGCGACCCTTAAGGAAGCCATACTGGCGATCTGAGAGCAGATTATGAGAAGAGAAATGCTTAAGAAATTTGGAAGCAAGAATAGTTTCAAAAACTTTAGAAAGACAAGAGATAAGAGCAATTGGACGATAGTTGGAGGGTTGAGAGCGGTCACCCTTCTTTGGGACAGGTTGAATGTGAGCAAACTTCCAGCATGAAGGGAAGACGTTAGAGGATAGACAGAGACGAAAGAGTTTGCCTAGGCAGGGAGTCAGCACGGAAGCATAGTTTTTGAGAACAACAGGAGGAACACCGTCCGGATTGTACGCCTTATTAGTGTTAAGCCCAGAGAGGGTAGAAAGTACATCTTTAGAAGAGATTAGGATATTAGGCATAAGTAAGAGAGAGGAGGGCGGAGAGGGAGGAATAGCACCGGAATCATCCAAGGTGGAGTTTCTAGCAAAAGTTTGAGCGAAGAGTTTAGCTTTGTCAGAGGAAGAAGTGATGGTTGTGCCATCAGAGTGGGAAATGGGAGGGAAAGACGAGGAAGAGAAATTGTTGGAGAGGTTTTTGGCTAGATGCCAGAAAGCTTGGGAAGAGCTAGAGTTGGATAGTTCAGTGCATTTATTATTGATGAAAGAGTGTTTGGCAAGTCGAAGAACAGATTTGGCTTGATTCCGGGCAGAAACATATGAAGAATGAGAGTCTTGAGTTTTAAGGCGTCGGTACCGTTTGAATGCTTCCTCCTTATTGCGGACAGCAGTAGAACAGGCATGAGTAAACCAAGATTTTTTAGCATTAGTCTGAGAGAAAGAGAATGGAATGTATGCTTCCATGCCCGATAGGATTACCTCGGTAATGCGTTCAGCACTCTCCGAGGGTCCTCGGCCATGGAAGCAGAAATCATTCCATGGGAAATCAAAGAAGTACTGCCAAAGAGCCTCCCAGTCGGCAGTGCCAAAGTGCCACAAGTACCGCCGGCTAGGAGGATCGGGTGGCTGTACTGGAGAGATAGGACAGGTGACAGAGATAAGTTTAATGCAGGACTCCCGACAGAAGGAGTACCTAGCACCAAAAGTTCCTTTAATGCAGGACTCCCGACAGAAGGAGTACCTAGCAGCTAACGTAAATCATCTAGACAGAGGTGTAGTAGCATGTGTGGTGCAACCCACTAGGGTTAAGCCAATAATAATTTCACCATCAGTGCAGGACAGTTACCGTCCCTTTATTTCATCTGGCAACGTGAGATTAAATGGTTGTATGCATGAGGTAAAAAATCTGAGAGACACCGGTTCTACTAGCACCCTCATGATGAATCCTTACACTGAGTGCCCACCTGGCGAACCAGTTGTAATGAGAGGTGCTGGAGGCCAATTTTATGCATACTTGGTAAAAGGCGAAATTGAATGTGAGTTACTACAGGGTGAGGCCACCATAGCTTTGTGTAGGTCCCAAGATATCCCTGTGCCTGGGGTAACACTCCTTTTGGGGAATGATGTAGCAGGTGAGAAGGTCCGACCAGACCCCATTTAGTCACTTTCCCCTGTTAACGAGCCACTAACCGGTGAGCTCGAAAAGGAGATGCCAACAGTTTTCCCTGTGTATGATGTCACACGTTCAATGTCTCAAGTAGCAGTTCCCTCAGACAGAAATGTACCGAATGTAAGAGTTGATGAAAGGGATGATGAGAGTGTGAATGACGCTCCAACTGTGCCTGATGATGTGACTGAGGTGGATTTATCTGACACCTTTATGGCTCATTTTGACCCTAATGATGACTATGAAACCCCTCCAAATTATCCTGGTAGAGCTACAGAGAGATGATAGTGAATGCAAGGAGTTAGCTGCCAGGTCCGTGAGTGAAGAGGAATTTAAGAAGGAGGGTGGTGAATGTTTCTACCTCAAAGGAGGAGTATTGTGGCGTAGATGGAGACCGCCACAGAGACCAATCGATGACGGGGCCTGGGACGTCCATCAAGTAGTAGTCCCCAAACCGTGTCGTAGAGATATCTTGGAAATGGCACATTGTATACCATTGGCAGGACACCTAGGTGTGAGAAAAACTCTAGACAGAATCAGAGCCCACTTTCACTGGCCAGGAATGCGTGCAGATGTAGTGGAGTTTTGTAGAGTGTGTCATACTTGCCAGATGACCGGAAAACCCAATCAGAAGGTGCCTGTACATCCCCTGGTGTCCTTGCCCGTCTTCGAGAATCCTTTTACTCGGGTGGTAGTGGACATTGTAGGCCCATTGCCTAAGACTTCCCAAGGTAACATTTATTTATTAACTATTATGGACATGGCAACTCGCTATCCAGAGGCTATACCCTTAAGGACTACCTCTGCTCCAACTGTCATCAAGGAACTGCTCAAATTCTTCACCAGAATGGGTTTCCCCCATGAGGTGCAAAGTGATCAAGGAACTAATTTTACCTCTAACATTTTTCAGCAGTCCCTGAAGGAGTTGGGTATCGAGCATGTTAAGTCTAGCACCTACCACCCAGAGAGTCAAGGGGTTCTCGAACGATATCATCAGACATTAAAAGGAATGTTGCGTAAATATTGTACAGAGACCGGAGTTGAGTGGGATAAGGGGTACCTTTTCTTTGATTTGCTACTCGTGAGGTTCCAACTGAATCCCTGGGTTTTTCCCCTAATGAGCTAGTTTTCGGTTACCAGGTAAGAGGTCCTTTGCAACTATTGCAGGATAGCCTAGTTGGCCAGGAGGGGAACCAAAACCTCCTCAAGTATGTTTCAGATTTCAAAACCCGGCTGAGATCCTCATGTGAGTTTGCCGCTCAAAACTTGACAGTGGCTAAAAGCTCCATGAAGAACTGATATGACAGAAAAGCCTGTGAGAGGGAGTTTCAGCCCGGTGATGAGGTTTTGGTCCTGCTCCCCCTTTTTGGCCAACCTTTATCTGACAAGTTCAGGGGCCCATATAAGATCATTCAGAGGGTGAGCATTACCGATTATCTAGTGACTACCCCAGACAGGAGAAAGCCCACGCAAGTATTCCATATAAATATGTTGAAACCCTACCATAGGTCCCCTGATTCCTCTCTTCCAGATTCTCCCACTGTGGCAGTGAATGTCAGGACCTGTGGACAGCCTGGTGCGGACAAGGTCTTCAGTTCTCTTACTGACCCGCAACAGACTGTTCCAGAGCCTGAAGGTATCCATGCAGACTTTGACTTGTCATGTAGCCTATCCAACTTTCAGTATAATTCAGTAGCTTGGGGGGAATTACCATCTAAACTATGTCATCTTCCCTCTGATCAAGCAAACCCACTAATCTCTGTTTTATCTCAGTCTCCCAGTTGTTACGAACTGGCATTCGGGTACACAAGGGCTCTCAATCAGGACTCGAATACGGCTCGCTGCCACAACGGAAACACACGATCCCAACCCCTGAGTACTGCCAGCCGAACAAAAAACACCAATACCCTCCAGAGTTCAATCTGCTATAACGGGGTATACAAGAACTCGGTACTAGTGTTCAACAACAGACTAATAAAGAGACAGGAATTATCTAGTCTGGTCAACAATCAAACAATGAAGTAAGAAACAACAACACCAAAGAATAGTGTTGGCCGAAGCCGAAGTAATCCACCCTTGACTATGAACTTAAGAAGTCCTCCACCCTCTACTTCGGATCGGTACTATTACGTTACGTTAATTAATAGTCCTTAAGCATCGAGCAAGGAATCTTCTGAAAAAAGTTAGATGCTTCTCGGATGCTCGTAAGAAGTACGTATCGGATTTTGAACAGTAATTCAATAAGCAAAAACACTGGCAATTAAATACTATTAAAGGTTTAAATTGGCATAAGAATAATTAAAAGAATATGCAATAGTAAATGGCAAACATTAAAAAGAAGTACTCCGCAAATGCAACGGCAATAGCCTACTCGGATTGTGCTCGTGGGCCACTAATCACTAAAGTAGCCAAGCTTGCAACACATGAAATCAATAGTGCATAAACAATATCATACATAAGGAAAGCTTCAATACTATTCTGTATCTACTAATCGAGTAAAGTCTAGCTGGGGTACTGTGGGCAAAAGGTAGCAGTGACTGAGCAAAAACGGCTTGTAGCCTAGCGAAGTCCTCACGACTGTTTAAAGTATTACATTAAAACTAACAAGTGCACTTTGAGAAATCCAGATCCCTTGTATCTGGTTTTCTCCCAGCTCCTTGACAAAGTAAAAACAAACTGTTAATAAAATACAGGGTGGTTAGGCTCTTGCCCTTACGCACTGTAAATTATTAACTCAACACAGTCAGCCGCGAAGACAACCTAGGCTTCACTGAACCGAAACGAGTATGCAGCTTTATCGCTTAACCACTGCATCAAACAACAACTCGTAACACAGAAAAGCCTTACCCCAGTCTAGCATTACCTAGACTAGCAGAAAACAGGAATAATAATAACACACAGGGAAATGCATATACAAGTGCAACAAACATAAATCAATCCTATTCTAAGTCAACCCTTCCAAAATAGGCTATCTAATAGGCAAGTATCTCGTGAGAACTCAAGCGATAATACGTTGGCTGACTAGCTCTGTACCAACGGGACCATGGAAGTTAAACAGGGGAGGGAAAAGAGGAGATAAGAATGTAAGGTAGTAGAGAAAGTTCCCATCAGTCAGAAGAATATATATAGTTAGCAAGGGAAATGAGAAGTCGCTCTGCCTAATGAGTTCTGATGAAAAAATGGCTAGACTTCCCTTTTATACCCGGCCCTCTAGTGAGCCCAACGTGAACTACTAAGGACCGCCCACTGACAACCATTACGTAATTTCTCTCTCTCCTCTGGGATTCACAAAGGCTCCCCTAGCACTGAGGGAGGGAGGAATGCGAGTGAGTTAGGCCCACCTCCCGCCTGGCGCACCCACTGACCCCCAACTGTGGCTGTTTCTCTTCCCATCATTACAAATAAATTTTACACACAATACTTATAACTAATGATATAAAATAGAACTCGTTGACTCAGATGAAAACAAAATACATATTCATAATACTTATAGTACAACGGCTCACATGTACTAAGTTAGGAAACTCTACATAGACTACAGCCAAAGTTCCTGCCCTGACGATCCTAGCGAGAGTGGGGCATGACTAGGCGTTCTGTACAGCATGCTCACACGTGGACATGCGTCACACCTCCCCCAAGATTTTACTCGCTCAACCCTGAGCTAAAATCTGACAAACACAGAACCCCATCAAGCCCCTCACACCCAGCGACCGCATGGCACTAAAACAAAGCTGAGTTTATCACCAAAACTCATCTTATTATAAAAAAAAAAATCACATTTTATAACTCCTCCCAACAATAGCAAAAAGACACAATATCATGCTCCCAGAGAGAGCTTACACCAGCTCAGCCGTTTGGTAGTTTGTGGACTACTCAAACTCTATAGGCTATGACAAACTTATACGATTACCTATATCAAAAGAAAGAGTTTTTATATGATTTTTATATTTTAATATGTTTTTCCCGGCTGCACTATAAGGGCAGCCTATTTTCCTCCACTCAAACCCACACACCTGTGATAGCCTACGACTGATCATCCACCCTTGATAAACAATCCGCGATCACATTGTCACATCCAGCAATATGACGGATGTCCAGGTTATACTCCTGCAACATCAAAGACCACCTGGTCAGTCTCATATTGCGATTGTGAAATTGATTCAGGAATCTCAAAGGGTGATGATCAGTGTAGATAACCACGACTGGGCCATAGGCTGGAACATACACCTCGAAGTGCCTGAGCGACAGCACAATCGCCAGTAATTCCTTTTCTATTGTAGAATAGTTCTTTTGTGCAGCATTGAACTTCTTAGAAAAGAAACTTACTGGGTGTTCCACACCTTCATTGTCTGTCTGTAGCAAGACGGCACCAGCCCCTACACCACTAGCATCTGTTGCCAGCTGAAAAGGCCTGTTAAAGTCTGGGGCCCTGAGTATCGGGTGAGTACCTAGCAAATGTTTCACCAAAGTGAAAGCCTTTTCACACTCAGGTGCCCACAAAACTTTTTGTCTTTTGATAACAAATCTGTGAGAGGTGCCAACACCGTTGAGTAACCTTTTATGAAGCGTCTGTAGTAGCCTATCATACCCAAGAATCTCATAATCTGCTTCTTGGTTGTTGGGTGCGGACATTTATTGATAGCCTGTACCTTGTTCTGAGGAGGGCACACCTGTCCCCTTCCCACTACAAACCCAAGGTACTGCACAGTGGCTTTTACGAAGTCACACTTTGCCAAATTTACTACCAGACCTGCTTCACTAAGTTTCCGGAACAAGATCTCAAGGTGATCACAATGGCTCTCAAAGTCGTCATCATAAATGATTACATCGTCCAAATATACGGTGCAATTTGGAATGTCCTTTACAATTTCATTCATCAGGTTCTGAAACGTTGCTGGTGCATTCTTAAGTCCGTAAGGCATAACATTGCACCGGTAGGTACTCCCATCCACAACAAAACCACACACCTCTTTAGCACGCTCGGACAAAGGTACTTGCCAGTAACCTTTTACTAAATCTACTTTAGACAAAAAACGAGCATTACCAATTTTGTCAACACTATCATCAACCCGAGGAAGAGGATATGGGTTAGTTGGAGTCAAACCGTTTAACCTACGGAAATCAATACAAAAGCGTACCTTGCCATCTGGCTTAGGCTACAGTGTTACGGGGGAAGTCCACTTAACTGTGCCTTTCTCTATCAACCCTCTACCGAGCATATACTCCAACTCATCCCTCAGAGCTGGTAGTTTTATGGGGGGCACACGGTACGGGATTGACTTAAAGGGTATATGGTCCCCCACGTCAACATCATGCATAGCCTGAGTAGTGAGGCCTGGGTGTTCAGCAAATACAGTGGGGTATGAACCGAACAACTGACGGATAGCATCAAACTGCGGCTCAGGCAAATGAGCTATAGCCTCGTCAGCCCTTAGGCTCGAGTTCCCCGCCCACTGATCCGCTGAAACATGTTGATCCCAGCTATCCTCCTCCGAAGCTTGACTGTCCCCCTCTCCTTCTCCACCACGGCCGCAACAAGCCAACACAGGGACAGTGAGAGGCTCAGAGGGGCGCCTCACATACTCTTTAATAAGGTTCACGTGACATAACTGGTTCTTTTTCCTCCTGTCTGGAGTGGCAACAAGGTAATCTAAGTCTGAAATTTGTTCTACAATTTTATAAGGTCCAGTGTACTTCGCAGAGAGGGGGTTACCAACCAAAGGCAACAAAATTAATACCTCTTGTCCTACAGTGAACTTCCGGAGCCTCACTTTGCGATCATACCTGTCCTTCATCAAAGCTTGTGATTCTGTCAAATTTCTACCTGCCATCTCCAGACTCTTAAGCATGCGCTCACGGCTTTCAAGCACATACTTTAATAATGGACAAGGCTGCACAGTCCCCTCCCAAATTTCTTTCAGCATGTTAAGGGGGCCCCTGACACGGTGTCCAAAAATCAGCTCGTTTGGACTAAATCCCAGGTCTCACCAGGTACCTCCCGAGCAGCAAACCGCACATAAGGCAATCCAAGATCCCAATCCATACCGTTGTCAGCACAATAACACCTGAGCATGCTTTTAAGTGTAGCATGCCACCGCTCAAGCACCCCTTGACTCTCAGGGTGATACGCTGACGATACTACTGCTCATATCCCATGCTGTTGCATTGTTTGCTTGAACATGTTGGAGGTGAAATTAGATCCCTGATCAGACTGAATCTCCTCCGGGTACCCGTACCTTGAGAAGTACCACAACAAGTTACTGACTACCGTCTTAGCCATTCCATTTTTCATAGGGTATGCATCGGGGTATCTAGTGGCAACATCCATTATGGTTAACAAAAATTTATTTCCAGCCTTAGTGGGAGGGACTGGACCAACCATGTCAACAATAATTTTACTAAAGAGTGGCCCAATCACAGGAATAGGGTGTAACGGAGCCTTAGGAATAACTTGGTTCGGTTTCCCGACACGTTGACAAATATCACATGAGTTTATCCATGACTGCACATGAGACTTCATCCCCGGCCACCAAAACAATTTCCCCAAAGCCGCCACCGTTTTCTTGGCACCCAAATGTCCTGATAATGGAGAATCATGAGCCAACCTAAGCAAACTTTCCCTGCAGCCCTCTGGCACGACCAGCTGGTCAACTGTACCTGATCCGCCCTCCCAGTTCCTTTTAGGATCTTTATATCGGTGGTATAAAATTCCATTAACGAAAAAAAAATCCCCTGCCTTTGCATCCCTATCTTCTTCTAACTCCACAGCCCCATTGGTACACTGCAAAACCTCTGGATCCTCTAATTGCAACTTTCGAATGTCTGTGGGAGCCAACATGTCTAACTGCTTGGTCAACAACTCATGCCCTCCCCCAACATCCAACTTAGACATCCGGTTTTCTCGCTGCAGGTAACGGTGCTGTCTCTGAGTCTCTGCCTCCTCCACTACTTTATCAACTGTGTTAGGCACTGGAGTTACAACAGACTCGGTCAAAGGTCCTGCTATCGGGTCTTTTGGGAGAGCCACTGGTTCTAAACTCTTCAAACTTTTCCCAGCCTTCCGCTTCTCCTTAATTCCCTTCCTCCGCTGTTCTGTGGCCTGGGAAATAGGCTGTGATACCTTAAATGCTTGGGAACGAGTTACCACACATGCCATCTGTTGGTGTTGACAACTCACTACCCACTCTTGTTCCTCCCTACTCACGTCGGCCGGCCTCTCGGCAACGACTAAGGGTGGAACTTCTAAAGTAGGCACCGCAAAGTCGTTGCCGAGAAGAAGGTCGACGCCCTCCACTGGCAATTTCTCAACGATCCCAACATCTAAGTCCTTAATCACACCATCAACTTCCAGCTCCACACGAACCAACGGGTATGACCTGGTCGCACTAATACCCTGAACAACAACCACCCGTGCCGCATTAATTGGTCGCCCCGTGAAATTCTTCAAAAGTGTCTGTGAAGCTCCAGTATCACGCAAAACTTCCACCTTATGCTGGCAACCCGCCCAACTTACCCTACCGGTCCCTCTATGGGCGCAAAAGACATCACGGACAGGGGACGAGCCTTCCTGAGTCTTATACATAGCCTGTGACCCTGCCGCTGGCAAACTACCCTGGGTAAATCCAGACGACATTTCAGCCACACCTATGCTGCGCACCAAAGACACGGCTGCAGTTGGCGGCTTACTAGGACAAGATTTTGCATAATGCCCCTTCTTTCTACAATGAAAACATTCCACTTCCCCTATCGGTCTCTTCCGATAAGGGGCGGAGTTCTGACCCTTCTGTAATGGGACGGCTGTAGTCTTTGGTTCAGTCCTGGTATCTTGGCTTTTAAACTGAGGTTTATATCTATAGTGATTGTCCTGAGCTCGAGGGTTTGGAGTATCGCGCCCTCTTGGGAACTGCATCAACACGCTTTACAGATTCACATCCCCTGATTAGCGACAACCTGAGGTCAGCCATCTCAGCTGCCTCTTGAAGAGTTCTTGGGTTCTTTTCTTTAATATTTAAAGTCATTTCTGCACCAGTACACTTATAAAACTGCTCGAGCAGAAACAGCTCAGTCAACTGTTCTGCCGTCTCAGCTTTCTCAGAACGTGTCCAGTTTTTAAGTGCATCTTTTAAGTCCCGGGCATGTTCAAGAAAGGTCGCCTCCCTAGTCTTTGTAACACCCCGAAACTTCAATCGATATGTTTCCGGTTGCAACTCGTATGCCCGTAGGACAGCTCTCTTCAATTCTGGGTAGTCAATGCAAGACTCTAAAGGCAGTGCATCATAAGCCTTCAGACCCTTACCCGTAAGTCTTGAGGAGACTAGAGCTGCCCACTTCTCTTCAGGCCAATTATGCTCCCTACACTTCTTCTCAAAACGATTAAAAAATTCTGTGACTTCAGTTTCACTAAATACCGGCACCAATTTGACTAAGTGGGCTAAGGACTGTTCTCTTACTTGGCCCTCACGGCCCATCCGAGTCCCTGTCGACTCTGCACGAGTCTTATCTAAATCTAATTTAGCACAATATTTCTCTGAGTCGTACCTAAGCTCAGCCTCATGCCTCCTGGTCTCATCCTCCTGCCTCCTAACCTCAATCTCATGCCTCCTAGTCTCATTCTCCTGCTTCCTAGCCTCAATCTCCTGCTTCCTAGCCTCAATCTTAGCAAGCTCAAGTCTAAATACCATATCTGGAGACAGGCAGGAAGAGGGAGCTGCCACTACTGAAGGAGGGGGGGCAAAAACTGGGGAACCACCACGTGCACCACCCGAGGGCACTCCAATCTGCCAATTCTCATCCCTCTGTGGGAGAGTGCTAACCTCCGGTAACTGAGTGGACGGCACTGTGGGAGTCGAGTGAGAGGGGATCTGGGGAGGAACCCCCCCAAACGCCCTCTCCTCCGAAACCCCATGTCGCCCACGCAACACCCAGGAAATCAGCTCCCCCTTGGACATCCCTGCTACATTGGAAATGCCCAAAACCTTGGCTATCAGGTGCAAGCCACAAACATCCACCCCAGTCAGCCTCTCCTCCGTCACGTGGTACCGCTTACTCACAAAAACTCTAGCATCCTCCTCACTGGTTACTAACGGCACACCTTCAAATGACATCTCTCGCTCATCGTCAGTGCTAATGCACGACATACTGAAGTCCACAAACAAATTCTCGAGACAAAAGTGTTAAACTTCCTATGCAAGCACTAATTACTAAATTAACTGGAGTCTCTTAAATGCTTTACTAATTGCCATACAAAAAAAATATTCTTAAAAATGCACGCTAAAATACAAACAAACAAATGTTGTACAACTCTGCACAAATTTATACTGTTCACAAAATCCTAAGCAAGGTCGCCATTTGTTACGAACTGGCACTCGGGTACACAAGGGCTCTCAATCAGGACTCGAATACGGCTCGCTGCCACAACGGAAACACACGATCCCAACCCCTGAGTACTGCCAGCCGAACAAAAAACACCAATACCCTCCAGAGTTCAATCTGCTATAACGGGGTATACAAGAACTCGGTACTAGTGTTCAACAACAGACTAATAAAGAGACAGGAATTATCTAGTCTGGTCAACAATCAAACAATGAAGTAAGAAACAACAACACCAAAGAATAGTGTTGGCCGAAGCCGAAGTAATCCACCCTTGACTATGAACTTAAGAAGTCCTCCACCCTCTACTTCGGATCGGCACTATTACGTTACGTTAATTAATAGTCCTTAAGCATCGAGCAAGGAATCTTCTGAAAAAAGTTAGATGCTTCTCGGATGCTCGTAAGAAGTACGTATCGGATTTTGAACAGTAATTCAATAAGCAAAAACACTGGCAATTAAATACTATTAAAGGTTTAAATTGGCATAAGAATAATTAAAAGAATATGCAATAGTAAATGGCAAACATTAAAAAGAAGTACTCCGCAAATGCAACGGCAATAGCCTACTCGGATTGTGCTCGTGGGCCACTAATCACTAAAGTAGCCAAGCTTGCAACACATGAAATCAATAGTGCATAAACAATATCATACATAAGGAAAGCTTCAATACTATTCTGTATCTACTAATCGAGTAAAGTCTAGCTGGGGTACTGTGGGCAAAAGGTAGCAGTGACTGAGCAAAAACGGCTTGTAGCCTAGCGAAGTCCTCACGACTGTTTAAAGTATTACATTAAAACTAACAAGTGCACTTTGAGAAATCCAGATCCCTTGTATCTGGTTTTCTCCCGGCTCCTTGACAAAGTAAAAACAAACTGTTAATAAAATACAGGGTGGTTAGGCTCTTGCCCTCACGCACTGTAAATTATTAACTCAACACAGTCAGCCGCGAAGACAACCTAGGCTTCACTGAACCGAAACGAGTATGCAGGTTTATCGCTTAACCACTGCATCAAACAACAACTCGTAACACAGAAAAGCCTTACCCCAGTCTAGCATTACCTAGACTAGCAGAAAACAGGAATAATAATAATAACACACAGGGAAATGCATATACAAGTGCAACAAACATAAATCAATCCTATTCTAAGTCAACCCTTCCAAAATAGGCTATCTAATAGGCAAGTATCTCGTGAGAACTCAAGCGATAATACGTTGGCTGACTAGCTCTGTACCAACGGGACCATGGAAGTTAAACAGGGGAGGGAAAAGAGGAGATAAGAATGTAAGGTAGTAGAGAAAGTTCCCATCAGTCAGAAGAATATATATAGTTAGCAAGGGGAGAAGTCGCTCTGCCTAATGAGTTCTGATGAAAAAATGGCTAGACTTCACTGAACCCCAACTGTGGCTGTTTCTCTTCCCATCATTACAAATAAGTTTTACACACAATACTTATAACTAATGATATAAAATAGAACTCGTTGACTCAGATGAAAACAAAATACATATTCATAATACTTATAGTACAACGGCTCACATGTACTAAGTTAGGAAACTCTACATAGACTACAGCCAAAGTTCCTGCCCTGACGATCCTAGCGAGAGTGGGGCATGACTAGGCGTTCTGTACAGCATGCTCACACGTGGACATGCGTCACACCTCCCCCAAGATTTTACTCGCTCAACCCTGAGCTAAAATCTGACAAACACAGAACCCCATCAAGCCCCTCACACCCAGCGACCGCATGGCACTAAAACAAAGCTGAGTTTATCACCAAAACTCATCTTATTATACAAAAAAAATCACATTTTATAACTCCTCCCAACAATAGCAAAAAGACACAATATCATGCTCCCAGAGCGAGCTTACAGCAGCTCAGCCGTTTGATAGTTTGTGGACTACTCAAACTCTATAGGCTATGACAAACTTATACGATTACCTATATCAAAAGAAAGAGTTTTTATATGATTTTATATTTTAATATGTTTTTCCCGGCTGCACTATAAGGGCAGCCTATTTTCCTCCACTCAAACCCACACACCTGTGATAGCCTACGACTGATCATCCACCCTTGATAAACAATCCGCGATCACATTGTCACATCCAGCAATATGACGGATGTCCAGGTTATACTCCTGCAACATCAAAGACCACCTGGTCAGTCTCATATTGCGATTGTGAAATTGATTCAGGAATCTCAAAGGGTGATGATCAGTGTAGATAACCACGACTGGGCCATAGGCTGGAACATACACCTCGAAGTGCCTGAGCGACAGCACAATCGCCAGTAATTCCTTTTCTATTGTAGAATAGTTCTTTTGTGCAGCATTGAACTTCTTAGAAAAGAAACTTACTGGGTGTTCCACACCTTCATTGTCTGTCTGTAGCAAGACGGCACCAGCCCCTACACCACTAGCATCTGTTGCCAGCTGAAAAGGCCTGTTAAAGTCTGGGGCCCTGAGTATCGGGTGAGTACATAGCAAATGTTTCACCAAAGTGAAAGCCTTTTCACACTCAGGTGCCCACAAAACTTTTTGTCTTTAGATAACAAATCTGTGAGAGGTGCCAACACCGTTGAGTAACCTTTTATGAAGCGTCTGTAGTAGCCTATCATACCCAAGAATCTCATAATCTGCTTCTTGGTTGTTGGGTGCGGAAATTTATTGATAGCCTGTACCTTGTTCTGAGGAGGGCACACCTGTCCCCTTCCCACTACAAACCCAAGGTACTGCACAGTGGCTTTTACGAAGTCACACTTTGCCAAATTTACTACCAGACCTGCTTCACTAAGTTTCCGGAACAAGGTCTCAAGGTGCTCACAATGGCTCTCAAAGTCGTCATCATAAATGATTACATCGTCCAAATATACGGTGCAATTTGGAATGTCCTTTACAATTTCATTCATCAGGTTCTGAAACGTTGCTGGTGCATTCTTAAGTCCGTAAGGCATAACATTGCACCGGTAGGTACTCCCATCCACAACAAAACCACATACCTCTTTAGCACGCTCGGACAAAGGTACTTGCCAGTAACCTTTTACTAAATCTACTTTAGACAAAAAACGAGCATTACCAATTTTGTCAACACTATCATCAACCCGAGGAAGAGGATATGGGTTAGTTGGAGTCAAACCGTTTAACCTACGGAAATCAATACAAAAGCGTACCTTGCCATCTGGCTTAGGCTGCAGTGTTACGGGGAAGTCCACTTAACTGTGCCTTTCTCTATCAACCCTCTACCGAGCATATACTCCAACTCATCCCTCAGAGCTGGTAGTTTTATGGGGGGCACACGGTACGGGATTGACTTAAAGGGTATATGGTCCCCCACGTCAACATCATGCATAGCCTGAGTAGTGAGGCCTGGGTGTTCAGCAAATACAGTGGGGTATGAACCGAACAACTGACGGATAGCATCAAACTGCGGCTCAGGCAAATGAGCTATAGCCTCGTCAGCCCTTAGGCTCGAGTTCCCCGCCCACTGATCCGCTGAAACATGTTGATCCCAGCTATCCTCCTCCGAAGCTTGACTGTCCCCCTCTCCTTCTCCACCACGGCCGCAACAAGCCAACACAGGGACAGTGAGAGGCTCAGAGGGGCGCCTCACATACTCTTTAATAAGGTTCACGTGACATAACTGGTTCTTTTTCCTCCTGTCTGGAGTGGCAACAAGGTAATCTAAGTCTGAAATTTGTTCTACAATTTTATAAGGTCCAGTGTACTTCGCAGAGAGGGGGTTACCAACCAAAGGCAACAAAATTAATACCTCTTGTCCTACAGTGAACTTCCGGAGCCTCACTTTGCGATCATACCTGTCCTTCATCAAAGCTTGTGATTCTGTCAAATTTCTACCTGCCATCTCCAGACTCTTAAGCATGCGCTCACGGCTTTCAAGCACATACTTTAATAATGGACAAGGCTGCACAGTCCCCTCCCAAATTTCTTTCAGCATGTTAAGGGGGCCCCTGACACGGTGTCCAAAAATCAGCTCGTTTGGACTAAATCCCAGGCTCTCACCAGGTACCTCCCGAGCAGCAAACAGCACATAAGGCAATCCAAGATCCCAATCCATACCGTTGTCAGCACAATAACACCTGAGCATGCTTTTAAGTGTAGCATGCCACCGCTCAAGCACCCCTTGACTCTCAGGGTGATACGCTGACGATACTACTGCTCGTATCCCATGCTGTTGCATTGTTTGCTTGAACATGTTGGAGGTGAAATTAGATCCCTGATCAGACTGAATCTCCTCCGGGTACCCGTACCTTGAGAAGTACCACAACAAGTTACTGACTACCGTCTTAGCCATTCCATTTTTCATAGGGTATGCATCGGGGTATCTAGTGGCAACATCCATTATGGTTAACAAAAATTTATTTCCAGCCTTAGTGGGAGGGACTGGACCAACCATGTCAACAATAATTTTACTAAAGGGTGGCCCAATCACAGGAATAGGGTGTAACGGAGCCTTAGGAATAACTTGGTTCGGTTTCCCGACACGTTGACAAATATCACATGAGTTTATCCATGATTGCACATGAGACTTCATCCCCGGCCACCAAAACAATTTCCCCAAAGCCGCCACGGTTTTCATGGCACCCAAATGTCCTGATAATGGAGAATCATGAGCCAACCTAAGCAAACTTTCCCTGCAGCCCTCTGGCACGACCAGCTGGTCAACTGTACCTGATCCGCCCTCCCAGTTCCTTTTAGGATCTTGATATCGGTGGTATAAAATTCCATTAACGAAAAAAAAATCCCCTGCCTTTGCATCCCTATCTTCTTCTAACTCCACAGCCCCATTGGTACACTGCAAAACCTCTGGATCCTCTAATTGCAACTTTCGAATGTCTGTGGGAGCCAACATGTCTAACTGCTTGGTCAACAACTCATGCCCTCCCCCAACATCCAACTTAGACATCCGGTTTTCTCGCTGCAGGTAACGGTGCTGTCTCTGAGTCTCTGCCTCCTCCACTACTTTATCAACTGTGTTAGGCACTGGAGTTACAACAGACTCGGTCAAAGGTCCTGCTATTGGGTCTTTTGGGAGAGCCACTGGTTCTAAACTCTTCAAACTTTTCCCAGCCTTCCGCTTCTCCTTAATTCCCTTCCTCCGCTGTTCTGTGGCCTGGGAAATAGGCTGTGATACCTTAAATGCTTGGGAACGAGTTACCACACATGCCATCTGTTGGTGTTGACAACTCACTACCCACTCTTGTTCCTCCCTACTCACGTCGGCCGGCCTCTCGGCAACGACTAAGGGTGGAACTTCTAAAGTAGGCACCGCAAAGTCGTTGCCGAGAAGAAGGTCGACGCCCTCCACTGGCAATTTCTCAACGATCCCAACATCTAAGTCCTTAATCACACCATCAACTTCCAGCTCCACACGAACCAACGGGTATGACCTGGTCGCATTAATACCCTGAACAACAACCACCCGTGCCGCATTAATTGGTCGCCCCGTGAAATTCTTCAAAAGTGTCTGTGAAGCTCCAGTATCACGCAAAACTTCCACCTTATGCTGGCAACCCGCCCAACTTACCCTACCGGTCCCTCTATGGGCGCAAAAGACATCACGGACAGGGGACGAGCCTTCCTGAGTCTTATACATAGCCTGTGACCCTGCCGCTGGCAAACTACCCTGGGTAAATCCAGACGACATTTCAGCCACACCTATGCTGCGCACCAAAGACACGGCTGCAGTTGGCGGCTTACTAGGACAAGATTTTGCATAATGCCCCTTCTTTCTACAATGAAAACATTCCACTTCCCCTATCGGTCTCTTCGGGATAAGGGGCGGAGTTCTGACCCTTCTGTAATGGGACGGCTGTAGTCTTTGGTTCAGTCCTGGTATCTTGGCTTTTAAACTGAGGTTTATATCTATAGTGATTGTCCTGAGCTCGAGGTTTGGAGTATCGCGCCTCTTGGGAACTGCATCAACACGCTTTACAGATTCACATCCCCTGATTAGCGACAACCTGAGGTCAGCCATCTCAGCTGCCTCTTGAAGAGTTCTTGGGTTCTTTTCTTTAATATTTAAAGTCATTTCTGCACCAGTACACTTATAAAACTGCTCGAGCAGAAACAGCTCAGTCAACTGTTCTGCCGTCTCAGCTTTCTCAGAACGTGTCCAGTTTTTAAGTGCATCTTTTAAGTCCCGGGCATGTTCAAGAAAGGTCGCCTCCCTAGTCTTTGTAACACCCCGAAACTTCAATCGATATGTTTCCGGTTGCAACTCGTATGCCCGTAGGACAGCTCTCTTCAATTCTGGGTAGTCAATGCAAGACTCTAAAGGCAGTGCATCATAAGCCTTCAGACCCTTACCCGTAAGTCTTGAGGAGACTAGAGCTGCCCACTTCTCTTCAGGCCAATTATGTTCCCTACACTTCTTCTCAAAATGATTAAAAAATTCTGTGACTTCAGTTTCACTAAATACCGGCACCAATTTGACTAAGTGGGCTAAGGACTGTTCTCTTACTTGGCCATCACGGCCCATCTGAGTCCCTGTCGACTCTGCACGAGTCTTATCTAAATCTAATTTAGCACAATATTTCTCTGAGTCATACCTAAGCTCAGCCTCATGCCTCCTGGTCTCATCCTCCTGCCTCCTGGTCTCATCCTCCTGCCTCCTAACCTCAATCTCATGCCTCCTAGTCTCATTCTCCTGCTTCCTAGCCTCAATCTCCTGCTTCCTAGCCTCAATCTTAGCAAGCTCAAGTCTAAATACCATATCTGGAGACAGGCAGGAAGAGGGAGCTGCCACTACTGAAGGAGGGGGGGCAAAAACTGGGGAACCACCACGTGCACCACCCGAGGGCACTCCAATCTGCCAATTCTCATCCCTCTGTGGGAGAGTGCTAACCTCCGGTAACTGAGTGGACGGCACTGTGGGAGTCGAGTGAGAGGGGATCTGGGGAGGAACCCCCCCAAACGCCCTCTCCTCCGAAACCCCATGTCGCCCACGCAACACCCAGGAAATCAGCTCCCCCTTGGACATCCCTGCTACATTGGAAATGCCCAAAACCTTGGCTATCAGGTGCAAGCCACAAACATCCACCCCAGTCAGCCTCTCCTCCGTCACGTGGTACCGCTTACTCACAAAAACTCTAGCATCCTCCTCACTGGTTACTAACGGCACACCTTCAAATGACATCTCTCGCTCATCGTCAGTGCTAATGCACGACATACTGAAGTCCACAAACAAATTCTCGAGACAAAAGTGTTAAACTTCCTATGCAAGCACTAATTACTAAATTAACTGGAGTCTCTTAAATGCTTTACTAATTGCCATACAAAAAAAATATTCTTAAAAATGCACGCTAAAATACAAACAAACAAATGTTGTACAACTCTGCACAAATTTATACTGTTCACAAAATCCTAAGCAAGGTCGCCATTTGTTACAAACTGGCACTCGGGTACACAAGGGCTCTCAATCAGGACTCGAATACGGCTCGCTGCCACAACGGAAACACACGATCCCAACCCCTGAGTACTGCCAGCCGAACAAAAAACACCAATACCCTCCAGAGTTCAATCTGCTATAACGGGGTATACAAGAACTCGGTACTAGTGTTCAACAACAGACTAATAAAGAGACAGGAATTATCTAGTCTGGTCAACAATCAAACAATGAAGTAAGAAACAACAACACCAAAGAATAGTGTTGGCCGAAAGCCTCCACCCTGACTATGAACTTAAGAAGTCCACCACCCTCTACTTCGGATCGGCACTATTACGTTACGTTAATTAATAGTCCTTAACACCTTACGAGCGGCCTATGCGGTTTATTTATATGTACCGCCCAGCGGGGTGTTTTTAGCCAAAATAGGGCTGTTTACGTGATCATTTTCATGCCTAAATAAGACCCAGAACGTAAAACAAGTACCTATCCCTGAAAGGGCATAAACAGAGCTTTCGAATGACACCATAACGATCCTTTTATGATGGCTAGTTTTCTTGCAATAACCGTGCAACGCGAGTGCAAAAAGCATGTAATTCGGTACTTTCCCCATATAATTCAGTATGTAGCGAGTGAGAGAGGGAGGAGGGAGCTGAGATTTGTGTCAGTAGGTTCGCCGCGGTGGTCTGGAGCAGTCATACGCTCGCTAGTCTCCTGCCACCACTTGTCTCTCTCTCTCAGCAACATTACGTGCTGAAATTGCCACTCGACCTATGTCGAGCGCCGCCACATAGTCCAGCTTTATTTAACTCGACTTATGTGGTGAGCCGCTAATTAAGAGTTAAGCATCGAGCAAGGAATCTTCTGAAAAAAGTTAGATGCTTCTCGGATGCTCGTAAGAAGTATGTATCGGATTTTGAACAGTAATTCAATAAGCAAAAACACTGGCAATTAAATACTATTAAAGGTTTAAATTGGCATAAGAATAATTAAAAGAATATGCAATAGTAAATGGCAAACATTAAAAAGAAGTACTCCGCAAATGCAACGGCAATAGCCTACTCGGATTATGCTCGTGGGCCACTAATCACTAAAGTAGCCAAGCTTGCAACACATGAAATCAATAGTGCATAAACAATATCATACATAAGGAAAGCTTCAATACTATTCTGTATCTACTAATCGAGTAAAGTCTAGCTGGGGTACTGTGGGCAAAAGGTAGCAGTGACTGAGCAAAAACGGCTTGTAGCCTAGCGAAGTCCTCACGACTGTTTAAAGTATTACATTAAAACTAACAAGTGCACTTTGAGAAATCCAGATCCCTTGTATCTGGTTTTCTCCCGGCTCCTTGACAAAGTAAAAACAAACTGTTAATAAAATACAGGGTGGTTAGGCTCTTGCCCTCACGCACTGTAAATTATTAACTCAACACAGTCAGCCGCGAAGACAACCTAGGCTTCACTGAACCGAAACGAGTATGCAGGTTTATCGCTTAACCACTGCATCAAACAACAACTCGTAACACAGAAAAGCCTTACCCCAGTCTAGCATTACCTAGACTAGCAGAAAACAGGAATAATAATAATAACACACAGGGAAATGCATATACAAGTGCAACAAACATAAATCAATCCTATTCTAAGTCAACCCTTCCAAATTAGGCTATCTAATAGGCAAGTATCTCGTGAGAACTCAAGCGATAATACGTTGGCTGACTAGCTCTGTACCAACGGGACCATGGAAGTTAAACAGGGGAGGGAAAAGAGGAGATAAGAATGTAAGGTAGTAGAGAAAGTTCCCATCAGTCAGAAGAATATATATAGTTAGCAAGGGAAATGAGAAGTCGCTCTGCCTAATGAGTTCTGATGAAAAAATGGCTAGACTTCCCTTTTATACCCGGCCCTCTAGTGAGCCCAACGTGAACTACTAAGGACCGCCCACTGACAACCATTACGTAATTTCTCTCTCTCCTCTGGGATTCACAAAGGCTCCCCTAGCACTGAGGGAGGGAGGAATGCGAGTGAGTTAGGCCCACCTCCCGCCTGGCGCACCCACTGACCCCCAACTGTGGCTGTTTCTCTTCCCATCATTACAAATAAGTTTTACACACAATACTTATAACTAATGATATAAAATAGAACTTGTTGGCTCAGATGAAAACAAAATACATATTCATAATACTTATAGTACAACGGCTCACATGTACTAAGTTAGGAAACTCTACATAGACTACAGCCAAAGTTCCTGACCTGACGATCCTAGCGAGAGTGGGGCATGACTAGGCGTTCTGTACAGCATGCTCACACGTGGACATGCGTCACACCTCCCCCAAGATTTTACTCGCTCAACCCTGAGCTAAAATCTGACAAACACAGAACCCCATCAAGCCCCTCACACCCAGCGACCGCATGGCACTAAAACAAAGCTGAGTTTATCACCAAAACTCATCTTATTATACAAAAAAAATCACATTTTATAACTCCTCCCAACAATAGCAAAAAGACACAATATCATGCTCCCAGAGCGAGCTTACAGCAGCTCAGCCGTTTGATAGTTTGTGGACTACTCAAACTCTATAGGCTATGACAAACTTATACGATTACCTATATCAAAAGAAAGAGTTTTTATATGATTTTTATATTTTAATATGTTTTCCCGGCTGCACTATAAGGGCAGC
Source organism: Paralithodes platypus (assembly GCA_032716605.1). Taxonomy (NCBI): domain Eukaryota; kingdom Metazoa; phylum Arthropoda; class Malacostraca; order Decapoda; family Lithodidae; genus Paralithodes; species Paralithodes platypus. Next base: position 16,852,565 of record CM064565.1, on the reverse strand, counting down.
CTATTTTCCTCCACTCAAACCCACACACCTGTGATAGCCTACGACTGATCATCCACCCTTGATAAACAATCCGCAATCACATTGTCACATCCAGCAATATGACGGATGTCCAGGTTATACTCCTGCAACATCAAAGACCACCTGGTCAGTCTCATATTGCGATTGTGAAATTGATTCAGGAATCTCAAAGGGTGATGATCAGTGTAGATAACCACGACTGGGCCATAGGCTGGAACATACACCTCGAAGTGCCTGAGCGACAGCACAATCGCCAGTAATTCCTTTTCTATTGTAGAATAGTTCTTTTGTGCAGCATTGAACTTCTTAGAAAACAAACTTACTGGGTGTTCCACACCTTCATTGTCTGTCTGTAGCAAGACGGCACCAGCCCCTACACCACTAGTATCTGTTGCCAGCTGAAAAGGCCTGTTAAAGTCTGGGGCCTTGAGTATCGGGTGAGTACATAGCAAATGTTTCACCAAAGTGAAAGCCTTTTCACACTCAGGTGCCCACAAAACTTTTTGTCTTTAGATAACAAATCTGTGAGAGGTGCCAACACCGTTGAGTAACCTTTTATGAAGCGTCTGTAGTAGCCTATCATACCCAAGAATCTCATAATCTGCTTCTTGGTTGTTGGGTGCGGAAATTTATTGATAGCCTGTACCTTGTTCTGAGGAGGGCACACCTGTCCCCTTCCCACTACAAACCCAAGGTACTGCACAGTGGCTTTTACGAAGTCACACTTTGCCAAATTTACTACCAGACCTGCTTCACTAAGTTTCCGGAACAAGGTCTCAAGGTGCTCACAATGGCTCTCAAAGTCGTCATCATAAATGATTACATCGTCCAAATATACGGTGCAATTTGGAATGTCCTTTACAATTTCATTCATCAGGTTCTGAAACGTTGCTGGTGCATTCTTAAGTCCGTAAGGCATAACATTGCACCGGTAGGTACTCCCATCCACAACAAAACCACATACCTCTTTAGCACGCTCGGACAAAGGTACTTGCCAGTAACCTTTTACTAAATCTACTTTAGACAAAAAAACGAGCATTACCAATTTTGTCAACACTATCATCAACCCGAGGAAGAGGATATGGGTTAGTTGGAGTCAAACCGTTTAACCTACGGAAATCAATACAAAAGCGTACCTTGCCATCTGGCTTAGGCTGCAGTGTTACGGGGGAAGTCCACTTAACTGTGCCTTTCTCTATCAACCCTCTACCGAGCATATACTCCAACTCATCCCTCAGAGCTGGTAGTTTTATGGGGGGCACACGGTACGGGATTGACTTAAAGGGTATATGGTCCCCCACGTCAACATCATGCATAGCCTGAGTAGTGAGGCCTGGGTGTTCAGCAAATACAGTGGGGTATGAACCGAACAACTGACGGATAGCATCAAACTGCGGCTCAGGCAAATGAGCTATAGCCTCGTCAGCCCTTAGGCTCGAGTTCCCCGCCCACTGATCCGCTGAAACATGTTGATCCCAGCTATCCTCCTCCGAAGCTTGACTGTCCCCCTCTCCTTCTCCACCACGGCCGCAACAAGCCAACACAGGGACAGTGAGAGGCTCAGAGGGGCGCCTCACATACTCTTTAATAAGGTTCACGTGACATAACTGGTTCTTTTTCCTCCTGTCTGGAGTGGCAACAAGGTAATCTAAGTCTGAAATTTGTTCTACAATTTTATAAGGTCCAGTGTACTTCGCAGAGAGGGGGTTACCAACCAAAGGCAACAAAATTAATACCTCTTGTCCTACAGTGAACTTCCGGAGCCTCAATTTGCGATCATACCTGTCCTTCATCAAAGCTTGTGATTCTGTCAAATTTCTACCTGCCATCTCCAGACTCTTAAGCATGCGCTCACGGCTTTCAAGCACATACTTTAATAATGGACAAGGCTGCACAGTCCCTCCCAAATTTCTTTCAGCATGTTAAGGGGGCCCCTGACACGGTGTCCAAAAATCAGCTCGTTTGGACTAAATCCCAGGCTCTCACCAGGTACCTCCCGAGCAGCAAACAGCACATAAGGCAATCCAAGATCCCAATCCATACCGTTGTCAGCACAATAACACCTGAGCATGCTTTTAAGTGTAGCATGCCACCGCTCAAGCACCCCTTGACTCTCAGGGTGATACGCTGACGATACTACTGCTCGTATCCCATGCTGTTGCATTGTTTGCTTGAACATGTTGGAGGTGAAATTAGATCCCTGATCAGACTGAATCTCCTCCGGGTACCCGTACCTTGAGAAGTACCACAACAAGTTACTGACTACCGTCTTAGCCATTCCATTTTTCATAGGGTATGCATCGGGGTATCTAGTGGCAACATCCATTATGGTTAACAAAAATTTATTTCCAGCCTTAGTGGGAGGGACTGGACCAACCATGTCAACAATAATTTTACTAAAGGGTGGCCCAATCACAGGAATAGGGTGTAACGGAGCCTTAGGAATAACTTGGTTCGGTTTCCCGACACGTTGACAAATATCACATGAGTTTATCCATGACTGCACATGAGACTTCATCCCCGGCCACCAAAACAATTTCCCCAAAGCCGCCACCGTTTTCTTGGCACCCAAATGTCCTGATAATGGAGAATCATGAGCCAACCTAAGCAAACTTTCCCTGCAGCCCTCTGGCACGACCAGCTGGTCAACTGTACCTGATCCGCCCTCCCAGTTCCTTTTAGGATCTTGATATCGGTGGTATAAAATTCCATTAACGAAAAAAAAATCCCCTGCCTTTGCATCCCTATCTTCTTCTAACTCCACAGCCCCATTGGTACACTGCAAAACCTCTGGATCCTCTAATTGCAACTTTCGAATGTCTGTGGGAGCCAACATGTCTAACTGCTTGGTCAACAACTCATACCCTCCCCCAACATCCAACTTAGACATCCGGTTTTCTCGCTGCAGGTAACGGTGCTGTCTCTGAGTCTCTGCCTCCTCCACTACTTTATCAACTGTGTTAGGCACTGGAGTTACAACAGACTCGGTCAAAGGTCCTGCTATTGGGTCTTTTGGGAGAGCCACAGGTTCTAAACTCTTCAAACTTTTCCCAGCTTTCCGCTTCTCCTTAATTCCCTTCCTCCGCTGTTCTGTGGCCTGGGAAATAGGCTGTGATACCTTAAATGCTTGGGAACGAGTTACCACACATGCCATCTGTTGGTGTTGACAACTCACTACCCACTCTTGTTCCTCCCTACTCACGTCGGCCGGCCTCTCGGCAACGACTAAGGGTGGAACTTCAAAAGTAGGCACCGCAAAGTCGTTGCCGAGAAGAAGGTCGACGCCCTCCACTGGCAATTTCTCAACGATCCCAACATCTAAGTCCTTAATCACACCATCAACTTCCAGCTCCACACGAACCAACGGGTATGACCTGGTCGCATTAATACCCTGAACAACAACCACCCGTGCCGCATTAATTGGTCGCCCCGTGAAATTCTTCAAAAGTGTCTGTGAAGCTCCAGTATCACGCAAAACTTCCACCTTATGCTGGCAACCCGCCCAACTTACCCTACCGGTCCCTCTATGGGTGCAAAAGACATCACGGACAGGGGACGAGCCTTCCTGAGTCTTATACATAGCCTGAGACCCTGCCGCTGGCAAACTACCCTGGGTAAATCCAGACGACATTTCAGCCACACCTATGCTGCGCACCAAAGACACGGCTGCAGTTGGCGGCTTACTAGGACAAGATTTTGCATAACATAGGCGTTCTGTACAGCATGCTCACACGTGGACATGCGTCACACAGTGTGTTCCGTGATACTCCAGTGCTCACTTCTTTGGCCGTGCACGACATCGACGTAGGGGATGCAACTCCCATTAAGCTATCCCCCTACCATGTCTCGCCACAACGCAGGAGTATACTGCAGGTCGAGCTTGACTTCATGTATTCAAACCAGCTGATCACAAGGGCCTTAAGCCAGTGGAGTAGTCCAGTCATACTTGTGCCAAAGCCAGACGGGAGCCATAGGTAATGTATGGACTATAGGCAAGTTAATGCTGTCACAAAGAACGATACCTACCCACTGCCACGGATCAAAGATTACATTTACCAGGTTGGCCTCATACAGCAGTAAGTTTAATTTAATGAGAGGATTTTGGCAATTAGCCCTCCCTTGTAGCGAGGTAAATATCATGCTTTAGTAGTGTGCTTTCAAGCCTTCAGCTGTGAGATGCCTTGCAGTTCGAATAACGCTCCAGCTACGTTCCGGCAATGTTCTGATGTGGTACCTGGAGACGTTGCCTACTTTGTGTGATATCCTTATATCCTCATTATAATCTTGTTGTTGCCAATCTGGTGGTGAATCTATTTATGTATTATGTTTAATATTATGTACTATACTCCTTAAACTCTTTTCTAGGGGGGAGGTCTGACATACGGAGCCCTGTATGTAAATTTAAGAGTTAGAATTCGAGTTGAAGGAGTGCCAAACTACCTAGGCGGCGAAGCAGACCAGCGAGCGAACCTGCGAGTGGGAAACCAGCTCGTCCGCATACCAGCAAACAAGCCTTCACACCTGCGTGCGTCATAGGGGACCCTGCAAACTACTTCGATGACCCGACGCTATGACGTATGATCGACGCCAGGAGACTCCATTGGACCACGCACCTCTTACGCACCTCGAAGAGCTGTGATTGGGGCGCGCACCATCACTCGCCTCCTGATTCGTTCCTACACCATCATTGTTTAGTATACAAGACCCGAGTAGTGGGCATTCAAATCAGTCTCATTTGGAGTTGGGAAGGTGAACTTGCAGCTGGAGGAAGACGGGGTGAAGTATTATAATGGGTTTGTGACTGTCAGTCAGATTATATAAGTGTGTGTTAAGTGTGTTCGGTGTAAACACTTACGTTTTGTTGGTTAGTGAGATATGTGATTGGGAATTAACGTTAACGCTACTATTATGTACTTAACTATTTGATTAGGAATTAACGTTAACGCTACTATTTTTGAACTTAACTATTTGATTGGGAATTAACGGTAACGCTACTATTATGTACTTAACTATTTTAGTTGACTGACTTGTGGACTAAAGCAACTCTTTAAGTAATTGGGTTATGATGAAAGTAATAATATTGTTTTATATTAATACTTACGAGTTCTTTAATTTTCTTTTAATTAAGCTTACATTGCTTAACGGTGCTTAGTACGGTGATGCTATTGTCTCATATTAGTATTATCGCCTTAGACTAACATGGCTGTTTTAATGTTACTTCTAGTGATTTCCTAAGCTGAAGAAAATTCTTTTTGCTTCAAAATATTATTTTTGCTTTTCATATTATTTGAGTGAGACCTGAATCGAATCTATGAAGCGATCCTGTAACTTAATGTACTCATAATCAAACCTCAATGTTACGTGGTTAAGAAATACATTTATCTAATTATTAAATATATATCTAACTTTTTATGTGACTTTGATATTAATCCTGATAATAATAATAATATAATACTATTAACGTAAGACAAGAACCAAGAATAATTACATTAAATATAAATAAAAGGACATATAAGAAAACTATCTATTCATTTCAAAAAGGGTAAGAGACAGAAATATTCTTACTTTAATATTTATCTTTCAAGACTTTTTATAGAATTAATAGTCCTTCTTTAGATATAACTTATTCGGTTCATAACCATAGCCTAGTAAGCTTCGGTTAAATAATAATTATTTTTAAATACTACATGACTTTAATTAGTTTCAGTATTTTTTCCATAAGTAAAGAGTGTCAGTCAATAAAGGATACCAAGTCCTAAGATCCAAAAGGAAAGGAAGCAACAACAGGACATAATTTTATTAGATTTTACTTTTGTTTTGCCTTCAGCTGACTGATACCTTAATATATATCTCTGTGCTATCTAGATTCATCAAGTTAACCACTTGAGGATCAAGATACGTAATATATATATATATATATATATATACAGAGAGAGAGAGAGAGAGAGAGAGAGAGCTCTCAATATAACACTTAATTAAAGAGGCGCTAAAGGCAGGAAAGGCAGATTGTTAATTAATTAGTTAATTATTCAGTAAGTTAGTAGTCAGTTAATTATTCAGTAAGTTAGTAGTCAGTTAATTATTCAGTAAGTTAGTAGTCAGTTAATTATTCAGTAAGTTAGTAGTCAGTTAATTATTCAGTAAGTTAGTAGTCAGTTAATTATTCAGTAAGTAGTAGTCAGTTAATTATTCAGTAAGTTAGTAGTCAGTTAATTATTCAGTAAGTTAGTAGTCAGTTAATTATTCAGTAAGTTAGTAGTCAGTTAATTATTCAGTAAGTTAGTAGTCAGTTAATCAGATAGTTAATTAATCACAAAATAATTATTATTTGGTTTCTTAGTTAGTTGGTCGTTTATTAGTGTTACGACCGGCACTACGAAATAAACAAGGGCACTTAAGAATGGACTAGATGATAGGCTATATCTGCAACAACGGTACGCTAATTCCAAACCCTCGAACTATTACGCCGGTGAACAAAAACACTTAAACCCTCCAGAGTTAATCTCCTGGATAACGGGGTATCAATTAACTGGGTTTTAGTGCACTTCTACAAAGGCTTGCCGGTGACGGCAAAACTTACTCACAACAGGAGTACTTTACGTTAATAAAATGCTCTTAAGTAATAACAATGCTTGAATAAACTATAACAAGATTTAATAAAGGAGTATATGCTTACGTTAACTTTAGTGTGAGTCTGTACTCAACACTAACCTCTATAATGCTCTATGAAAGCACTGGAAGTCTAGTCCTACAGCAATCAGATAAAGAATCTTCTGAAAACGTCTGATGCTCTAAGATGCTCGTTAATATAGAACATAAATAATGCAGGGGCAGGACACCAAAGCCTGTATCTTAAATACACCAAAAAGTAGGATACATATATATAACAAGGGAGTGCAACAACTCTGTGACAGCACTAATAATCGCCACTCAAAACAGTACTTCCTTAGCCAACGTAACAGCCAAACTGGGTTGTGCACTATTTTTTTTGTTATTTTTTTCTATATTCCAATACCCTCTCGGGCATAGGCTGATAGCCTTTACACTCTACTGCTTAACACGGTGAGGCTCGTGAGGTCTTGTTCCAGTCTAGGGAGTGAGACATGTGAAGCACCTATTCATGGCTCGAACCCAACTCCATCTCTGAAGCTGCTTCGCCTCTGCGCTTCACAGTCTCACTCCCTAGGCTCGGACCCTCACTCTCAGAATGCCACCTATTGAGCAATTAACTCACTAGGCATTGCCCCCCTGTAGCACATTTTGAATATGGGAATATTCATACAGTGCTATTTAATCAGGGAACAATGAGGGTATTTTGTTTTGGCATTTCGGTGTGCTGTGGTAATGCACTGAAACTAGGTACAGCACAAATTCCATCCCAATAATATCTTCCCATTGACATATTGGGATTCGAACCCGGGTCCATTGGATTACCAGTCCAGTGGCAAGACCACTCTGGCACACCTCCCCTTCATCAACCCAGGCTAAAATAAGGTGTGAATAATTCCTAAAGCATACACAGTTAAAGTTAATAAACACAATGCCGTCTTTCTCACTAATAAAGTCTAGCAGTGGCATAAAAGGTACTAGGAAACTAGGCAGAGCGCAAGCATGCTCGTAGCCTACTGTCTCCCCTTGAACAGATTTCCCTTATGTTACGTTAAGTGACTTGGAGGCTCTCTTGGTAAGTCCAGATCTCAAGTATCTGGTCTTACCCTGGCGCTCCACAAAGGTCAACACAATGAGGCAGCAAGCATACAGGTAAGTGGTAGCAAAAGCCCTTCACCTGTATACTGCTACACTCGCAAAGGAAAATATGCACAAGGGTTACAGGCTAGCTAGCTTCGTCGATGTTGTACAGGCTCTGACTTGCCACATACATAACTCAGACAACGACCAAAGATACCTTCCACTGTCTAGCATTAAATAATAAGAAAGAACAGTTCAATAATTAGAAGCACCCCAACACTAGGCTACCATGTGACTATGACTCTACTAATCCCTAAAGCTAGTGCAAACATATATGGAGAACTGGTGCTGGTAATACGACTGGCCCGACTGTGGAAGTCGTATGCAGAACCAGAAGGGATAAGTAATTGAATAAAGATGAGAAGTATGAAAAAGAAGAAGTTCAGAGAGAGAAATAGTAGTATAGGGGGTTATATGGGGGGACAGATTGCAAAGGACATGTAGGACCAAGCACGCTATGCCAAGCTCTGCAGGAGAAACACGGGCAGGAGCCCCCCAGCACTAACAAAGGCAGCAGCACCCAATCACAGACGACTACGTCATGAGGAGCAGGCGTCATATGACTGGCAGGCTCGCCAGGCAATCACGAGCGTGGGAAACTCCTCGGAGCGAGGGAGGCACACGTACATACACACGCACATATTACCACCTCACTGCTCGCTCTCTTTCTCCTTACAACTTCACACAATGCATCTATATTCTATCAATGATATAAAATACTTACAAGTGTCACAGACAAGAATTAACATCACCACTGATCTGTCTGTGACAACATGAACTCTATGAAAGAAAGAACATCGTTCTACGATTATTGTAGCCCATTTCACTGCCCTGGCGAGCGCTAACGAGTTACGAGTGCATTCTGGCAAGCTGGCCAGCGTAACAGTAGTTAATCTGTTAATCAAAATGTTATTAGGCAAATTGTTCAGTCAGTTAGTAGTCAACTTATAGGATAGGTAATTAGTTAATCAGACACTTAATTAGTTACTATGATACTTAATTAGTTAGTGGGATACTGCATGAGTTAATCAGATAGTTAATTAGTTAATTGGTAAGTTAGTTAGTAAGCTGGATAGTTTTAAAGGTATTCTGTGGATAAGGTAGTTAGTTAGTTAGTTAGCAAGTTAGCCTATTTATTACCAGTCAGGCAGTTTATGAGTACTTTGTTAATAATTATGTATCTGACTGCTGGGGCTTGTAGTAATGTTCATGTCATTATGTATCTGACTGCTGGGGCTTGTAGTAATGTTCATGTCATTATGTATCTGACTGCTGGGGCTTGTAGTAATGTTCATGTCATTATGTATCTGACTGCTGGGGCTTGTAGTAATGTTCATGTCATTATGTATCTGACTGCTGGGGCTTGTAGTAATGTTCATGTCATTATGTATCTGACTGCTGGGGCTTGTAGTAATGTTCATGTCATTATTGAGGGAAAAGTAATCCACACACACACACATATCCCGTTCTCTCTCTCTCTATATCTCTCTCTCTCTCTCTCTCTCTCTCTCTCTCTCTCTCTCTCTCTCTCTCTCTCTCTCTCTCTCTCTCTCTCTCTCTCTCTAAGGACTCCATCACAAAGACAAATGCCATTGATTTCAAATAAATAAAAAAGCTAAACCACCATTTTCTTATGCTTATCTGAAGAAAACTGTTATGTAAATGAACGAAATATCTAGAAAAATGGCGTTACTATTACAAATGGTAATGCTAATCTATGTAAGCTTTCTATAAAATAGACAGTCATGCCCACAGTATTCGTTCGGTATCAGGTACCTTGAACGGAAAGAACTGTTTACGAATACAAACGTAAATCTCATGGTAAAGAAGTTCTTCAGTCTTTCAAAATCGCTTCAAATTTAATGTAAAGCAAATTGGAGTTTACGGAAACACTACCATAAGGTTTCCTAAAATAAGATCCGATTTCATATATTCGATTAGATTGATAGCCAGTATTCGATAAATGGATATCAAATCGTAGTCATGTTTAAATGTCTTGGTGGTGTAATGATTAAAGTGTTTAAGATCTGTATGTTGTGTCCTAGGTTCGAATCCCAGGAGCATCGTATGCTTTCATTAATTTAATTGGGAGGTGTTTGGTGTTGGGAGTGAAATAAATGAATTAGATTATAACTCATGTAATCCCCCCAAACACATGCTTGAGAGGTAAATGTGTGCCTTTGTGTGTGTGTGCATATTTTATCGTTTGAGTGTGTGTGCCTGCATGTACGCATTTTGTCTGTGTGTGTCTGAGGGGGGAGTATATATAGTGCACACGGAAGAAGATTGAGGCCAGCCCACCACAATTGACAGCACTCTCTGTTCCTGAATACAGCCCAGACACCAAATTAATAATCGGTGCTGGTACACCGCGGAGTCGGAGAGGCTCCTACAGTATTTATCGATGCACTGAGTCAAATGGATTTTTGAGATCTACATAGACTGCAAACCAGCATTCTGCAAGGACTCGCAATACCAGAATTATCTTCAGGAATATATGAGCAAAAACTTTGCTGGGACAATGAAGAACATAGCACAACGGTAGTTGTTGCAGTCCTGTAGGTTCTCTTTCCCTTTCCAGATAAAATTGACTAAGTCTCTGTTGCAGTCAAGAGGAATGGTACCACATTACCTACCTACTAATTAGCTTTGAAATAACTTCCATCACCAATAGATCGACACGTAATTGCTACTGCTCTGAATAGGGATTTAGCCAAAATTACATCATGGTTTGAACTTTGGGGCATGAAACTTAATGCTAGTAAAACACACTCCATTATCATCAGCAGATCTCTTACCTTGGATCCTCCCCATCCTTATCTACAAGTTTCTGGCGAGAAACTTGAGAATATGGATACTCTGCGTTTGTTAGGAGTTACTCTGGATCCAAAATTACTTTTGAAAAGCATATTCGTTCTTTCTCCTCTTCCATTTCCCAAAAAATTGGTCTGGTTCGCAAGGTTTATAAAACATTTGCTTGTGACGCCACAATTATCAAGTCTTGTTATGCTTTTATTTTGCCACATTTCGAGTACTGCTCACCTGTCTGGTTGTCAGCAGCTGACTGTCATCTCAAGTTGCTTGACAGGTCACTAATTTCTATCAGTTTTATTCTACCTCATTTGTCTCTTGATCTGTGTCATCGACGTAAAGTTGGTGCCCTTAGTCTTTTATTTAAAGTTTTTAACAACCCTCAGCATCCCTTACATGGGGTTCTGCCTGGGCCCTATGTCCGGGCTCGTGCAACTAGATTCACAAGCAATCTTAATGATCTTGCCATGAGCCGTGTTAATTTTTCTACTACACAGTTTTCACGGTGTTTTGTGTCGGCCATGGTTGACTTGTGGAATAAGTTGCCAAATGAGCTAGTCAATTCAGCTAATATCTCCATTTTTAAGTCTAGAGTTAATGCTTTTTTGCAGCATTAATTCTAATTTTTAAACTTATTTTATTATATTTTATTGTATTATATTTATACTTGATATCCTCCACTGCAAAATATGTTATTTGTGTTTAATAGATGTACAGTATATGTACAGTATACAGTATATGTGTTTTTTTCCTAAGTTGCCGTAGCCTCTCTCCAGTGCCGGGTGTTTTGTGTGGATTCATCTTGCTAGTGTTTCTGCACCCTGGTTGGAGACTTCGGCATCTCATATAATACTAATAATAATAATAATAATAATTATAATAATGGTATAATTAGCTCCAGTTAAGGATGAAAAGGACTTCAAAGGCGTTCTGAAAGGTATTCATTAAGGAGCCCATTAAGGAGTGACAGGGGCGATGATTGAGGTTATATTTGTTGGCATCATATAACTTGTTAAGACAATCGTCATCTTTGTATATAATGTTTTACATAAGGCTGTTGATTTAATGATCGCTCCTAAGTATAATACAATATCGTCTTAAAAATGTTCATTACTTCAGACAATCTCAAAACTAACCAAAATAAACATAGCTGAACTAATTAGGTAGTATTATATGTATAATTAGCTTAATATAAGGATGAAAAGGACTTCCAATACGTTCTGGGAGTCACTGAAATACTCTGCTTCTACGGGAATCAATTATGTATCGTAAGAGTTACTGACAACATTTATTGGGAGAGGTATTTAATTATTTCAGAGCTTTACAAGTAACTTCAAATGATTGCAAGATGGTTATTAAGCCCTCTTGAGCAATTGTGTATGCACTTATGTAATATCTGAGAGTTGAATAGAACCATTTCTTAATTGCACGAAGAAAGTGAACCCATGTCTGTATATCTATACATACGTGACCTGTATGCTATCAATAAATATGTTCATCACTGTTTAAAAATTCCTTTATATATGCAGTATACAGTTTATATATATATATATATATATATATATATATATATATATATATATATATAACGCTTTCTGTTATTGTTTGCCATCCACAACGTCACAATATTTGTCCCATTTTCCCCTCCGTTATCTTATTGTTTCTCTCTTATTTCCCTCCACGATAAACTGGCCTACACTGGCGTATATTGCGACGTACCTTCAGTGACCTAGATACTGTAGATGGACACCCTTTAGTTTGATTGGAGGTGGCAACATCATCCTGTAAAGCACTTGATCCTAATATTTATGTAACTATATTTAGTTTACATTGCAAAAATTGAATGCTCTATTGTAACAAAAACGATGCTCATGTAAAAACAAAACATCACTCGCTTATTTGTTGTGATTTGAATATGTAAATTAAAAAGTATTTTACAGTACAGTAGGAGGAAACTGTTTGTTATTGATAATTTATCTAATATCACAGCACCATGATGAACACAATGTTCTTTGGTATTTTATTCATATTATTGTAAATACAGGATATAGGATTGGAAAATAATTCAGGCTATCAACTAGTCTCTCTCTCTCTCTCTCTCTCTATATATATATATATATATATATAAATATATATATATATATATACACACACACACACAAACACGTACAGAGTAAAGTATTTTTACCACCATATAGGGCTTGCTCTTTTGCGCGTTTTCTCTCTTTTGTGCCTGTGTGCCTGCCTGTGCTGCCGCTTGCCTTTGCTTCCCATTGTTTGCTTATCTGAGTGCCTTTGAATATGAGTCTGGGGTTCCTTTGCTTGATGATACGAATGTGAGGCTCTTGGTTTTACATCGTTGTATATATACATGAAAATACATTTGTTGTCATGCATAGTTGCACACAATATTTCATATAATTATGGAAGTACACACGCAAGCATGCACATACATACCAAGACAAATGGATCGGGTTAGTTCCGTGGTCTAAAGTTCATTGCACACTGACACGAAATCCCTTCCAGGCGAGTTCCCGACTCGAAATTTCAGCCTGATACGGCAAATCGGCAACATAATCGTGGATATCGGAAAATAGCCGTGGGTGACTCTCACGGTCCAAGCGATGGATCGGGGGTCGATACGAGATTTTGAACTGTTCAAAAGTTTGTCAGAATCCCTCGGCAACTGTAAAAAATCTTCTGAGTCTAGTCTCCATCACGAACTCGCTGTATTACAATCGTGTGGTCTATATTAAACACGTATGGTCCGTATCAAAGCCGTATGGCCCGTATCAACGTCGTCTGGTGCGTAAGCCTGCAGGCGGACCGTATTTCTTCCGTGCCGAAAATTGGCAACGGTCGAGTTGGCAACCACGCGTCTAGCCTCAATCCGGTTGCACGTCTCACGGCGTCGACACGGCGTCGATACGATTTTTCTGAGTTGTATCTCAGTTTTTTGGGTCTTATCTTTTCCGTGGACTAGTCGTGTACTCTTCGCACGACTTTTCCTATCTTCTTCGTAGCATTAGTTTCTCCACTGTATCGGCATCGCTAGAGTCTTATCAAGTCGTGTGGAGAAGATACGGTAGAGATACGACTCTAACGATGCCAGCCATTTTCGCCTTGATCTCTAGCAAATTCGGCAAGACACAGGATTTGTATGTGTCGTGGGTGTTCGTGCCAGTCTTGAAGGGGCTGTCGTGTCAGTGTGCAACGACCTTAAGACGTCGTGCATTAATCGCCAAGTCGAGGATGTAGGTTCGAGTCCCCCAAAATCCGAAAAGCTATTTCGGCCACCCCGATGGAGACGGATGTAGCGTGATCCTTCCATAGGCACGCTGCTTAACTATCAGCTTGTGTTTGCCCACACATCGTTTCACAAGTGCAGCTGCATAAGTACTATGGTCAGAACTCAGGCACCTCAATGTCTCGAAAGGTCCCATGTGACCTCGTTGTTTAGATAGATTAAATATTGTACTGTATATATGTTAATAAAAGCTCTAAATTTTCAGCCCCTGGGCTGAACATTTATTGTTACACAACCTCACATATATTTTGTTGTATGTGAGTGAGGGAGACAAAAGGCAGGACTGCCTGTAGCGAGTGCCTCCCCCATAGTTGAAAGAGTGACAGGGCTAAAATCAAGGGACGTTCGAGCCAAAATGCCTGAACACACAGAGTTTGAAGCAATTTAAGTCATAGGATGAGGGAAAAACAAATTCTCGAAGAGAGTTCCAGAGCTCAGCTGTTGAATAGAAGAAAGACTGAGAGTAATGTTTCACTCTTGGGTTGGAGAGTTGCACAGAGTAGGGCTGGGATTGTGTTGCAAGACGGGTACCACGTACCCTACGTAGAGGAGGTGGTATACACTGGGAGAGCTCTGAGGAGCACTGATTATTGTAGTAGCGAGAGAGATGCAACATTGCGACGAAGAGAGAGAGAGTTGCAGAGATTTGGTGAGTGGGTGGGAATTAATGATATGACAGGCCTTCCTTTCTACTTTGTCTAGAAGTGCGGTGTGAGAGGATCCTCCCCACACATGTGAACAATACTCAATACAAGGACGCACTGTGCCCCTGTACAGGGCAAGAAGCTGTGCAGGGGTAAAGAACCCCTTGAGGCGGTTGAGCACACCCAGCTTCTGGGAGGCTGCTTTAGCAAGACTGGTAATATGGTCCTTCCAAGTGAGAGCTGAAGAAAAAGAGACACCAAGAATATTGAGAGAAGATGAAGGATTGATTTTTGTATTGCTGAAGAATAAGGGATAGTCCACTGGGAGTTCCGGACGGGTAGATAGATATAGACATTGGGTTTTGGAAGCATTAAAGGTAACAAGGTTTGTTCTGCCAGAATTGGAAATAGTAGTTAGATCAGAAGATAAGTGTTCTACGGCTGCATTACGTAAACACAAGTAAAAAGACCCATACGTTTTTTGTTCTGTCTTTTTATTTTATTTTTATTTTGTATTTAAGTGACAATTACAAAGTGCTGTACAATCTATCTTATTCTAGTTCCCCTATAATTTATTTTATTGTACTGGTACCTCCTTACATTCAACCTAGATGTTCCCCAATTGGGCCCTCCGCCACGGAAATTTCAAAGTCCAAGTCTCTCACTCTTGTCCTCTGTAGTGGGGAGGACCTTGTACCCCTGAGGCACAGAAGAGCGGACCTGAGGAGAGAGAAAGAGAGCCGGCATCTCATCAAAGTTATGACTTGGCTTCTATGCTGGCGCTTTTTCTCCGATATTTGTTCAGCTAATCTGGCATAGAAGACACTTGCAGAAGGTCCCATACCTTCCGACGATGAGAAGACCAGAGGAGTAAAGCTTCCTTGATCCCTGTTCAAAATTCTTACTTCATAAGCGCGTTTCTTCTCACTTTCGTTTCTCAAGTATGCCGCCTTGAGTCCTCGCTCCCGATATGTTTGAGCTCTTGGGTTAAAGATTCTGATGTTGAAAAAAGCCTGTTGTTCCCTCGTCCAAAAACAGCGAGCACTTACGTCCACTCTTGCTTCATTTGAAGTATTTGCAGTATTGTGGGCCAAGCGCTGTCCGTCCATAGGCAGAAGGTTCGGTTTGATTCTGACATCATGGCACACCTCGTCCAGCATTTGTGCAGTGATGTCTCGTACTTCAACATGCCGGATACAGATGAATCCTCCTCTCTTACAGGTTATACAGTTGTCTGAGTTGTTTATTTCACCACATGCACATTTCAGTGGCAGGATGGAAACTGGCCACCCATACCTCAAGGCTACGGCATCATTGAATTCTTGTTTATTTAAGCTGAAGCCTTTTTCCTTTATTGGTAATGAAGTGAGCCAATTTGAAGCCCCCGTGTCTTGTGCCATCTCAACTCTCATTTTCAGTTCTTCACTACATTCGGTCTTAATTTGTTCTAGGCTATGTTTCTGTCTCTCTTCTCTGCTCTTTGTTATTTCATGTCTTGCATTTCGTTGTTCATCTTCGTCCACCTCATCATTTTCCTTTTGCTCCCGTATTTTTTCTGTCAGAGACGTAGTAAGTTTAAGGGAATATTGGTACTCATAAGGCGCAGCCTCCACTGGGTTTATGATCCCCATACCTACGAACCTTGGCGGAAGAGCTAATAGATCTCTTAGCTCTTGTGTGAAGCCTTGCCTCTCTGTTAAAGCAGGTATGAATGCTTCCCTGATTTCTTTTTCCAGCGGTTGGAGCATCGGTCCAATGTCTGGCACTGTTCTCATAAGAAAGGTCCATCTGTGCTTAACGCCATATGTGAAGGCAGTATAAGCAGCATGTGGTTCAGATTTCGCAATGTCTGCCAGTTTTCTCACTTCCTCTACCCATTTTCAAACCTTTTTTTGTACATTGACTCTCCTACATTCCTCTGTACCAATTACTGCTCCCAAATGGCGTTGCCCCTCCTTTGTAATCTTCACTCCTGTCCCATCAAAAGTCCGCACCGCTTCTTCATACTGGTCTTCTTTCACAATTAGTACAGATTTACTAGCATTAGGATGGTACCCAATGACTCCGCCAACCCATACGTTCACACACATATGCTAACCTATGTTCAGGCATACAAACATGGACACACAGACACATTCAGAAATATGCAGTACAATAAGGATATATGCAGTACAATAAGGATATATGCAGTACAATAAGGATATATGCAGTACAATAAGGATATATGCATTACAATAAGGATATATGCAGTACAATAAGGATATATGCAGTACAATAAGGATATATGCAGTACAATAAGGATATATGCAGTACAATAAGGATATATGCAGTGCAATAAGGATATATGCAGTACAATAAGGATATATGCAGTACAATAAGGATATATACCCACATACTGTAGACACAAGCAGTAACAAACACGTATACACAAACACACACATCTATCTATAAATTATCAAATCAAATACGTATGTTTGTTTACCAAGAGTACTTATGAATGTGGTTCCTAAATGTTTTACGTGATATAAATGTGTGGTTTCAGTTTTGATATTATTCTGTTTCTATCTACAGTATATATCTATCTATTGCCAGACTCCTTACTCCCCTTTATGAGGGTGCCCATACACAAGATGCCCCCAAGCAGACCCATACCCTGTGAGGACAACCCATGCTGTTTCTACACATTATAAATGCATTAGACTATATCGTCAGGTATATTCTTAGACACACACAGTATATGTACAGTCAGCAAGTTGTCCAGCTGGCCGAGGGCAACTTTTCTTTATGCTGTTTTACCTGTTAATAGATGTAAACATGAGAAACGCAAACATTGACATTCATAGAGGTCACCTGCTTTTTTTCTCTCCTTTTCTCTCTTTCTCTGGGTTGTATCCATTCGACCCCATTCAGCCAACTGTTTTAAGACGATTATTCCCATTCAGGTGTAGATTAAATTTGTATATTGTGTTTTCCGCTGCTCTACTTAGTATAGCATTAATAACGTAGACAAAAGAAGTGCTGGGCCAGTTAGAGATCTTGCCGTGTTTACATACATATACAAAGACATCTTTACACACACACACACACACACACCAACACGCTCACGCACGCAAACACACACACCAACAAACACACACACACACGAACAAACATACACACACACAAACACACCAACAAACATACACACACCTATATTCTAAATCATATTGTGCCTTTTTTCTAACGTTAAATGCAGATGAAAGGTATTATATGATCCACTCACTCTCTCTCTCTCTCTCTCTCTCTCTCTCTCTCTCTCTCTCTCTCTCTCTCTCTCATAGTATATACTGTATAATGAATTGTCCTTGTCCTGATAAACCTCTCGACATGGACACTTCATGCGCAATTAACTACGGATTAAGTTTTGCTTGCTCTACAAACATTAATAGTGTCAATGCTGCTCGTTCATTTTGCAATTTACAAAAGTATAGTAACCTAACAAGTTATATCATTAACATTTGTAAAGGAATTGTTTATGCTTTGATGTCTGTACCTCTTGTTTTTAACGCTCCAGCGAGGTTAACTAGTGCATTTAAGGAATTGAAGATAAAGGTCCTGATCTTCATATTACTAAAGCCGATAAAGCCAATGCCATAGTAGTTTTGAATAAAGCAGAGTATATTGCATAAACGAATGACTTATTTAATGATGGATCTACATACTCAAAACACAGAAATAACCCTCTTGATGCTGTTGAACTCCCAATTCAATAACAAATCACTTGAAGGTCAAGATGAGCTTAAAAAAGGAGTTGTTTACTTTTATCCCTTCTTTGCCCTACATGTATAGTCTCGTAAAGACTCACAAGACAAATAATCCTGCTAGACCCATAGTAAGTTAGGTTGGTTCAGTCTTATAAATTATCCAAGTGGCTTGTAATTTGCTTAACCAATTGGTTGGTAACATTTATAATTCAAATATAAAAATGAATACAAATCTTGTTGAACAATTGAACAAAGTAAATATTAGTCATGATTTTATCCTGGTGAGTTTTGATGTTTCATCTTTGTTTACCAAAGTTCCGGTTGATGATTTGCTTCACTACCTAAAGGATGTGTTGCCTGTCTTAACATTACCCATTCCTAGTTGTGTTGTTTTGGAACTGATAAAGTTATGTATCAAAGACTGCAAATTCGAATGCAATGGTGAGTTTTTCTCACAAAAATTTGTTATGGCGATGGGCAATCCGCTTTCACCCACCCTGAGTAACCTATATATGGAATGTTTTTAAACAAAATTTACTTTGTGATAATCTCCCCTCAAATGCATATTTGTTTCGTTATGTTGATAATGTCCTGTGTTTATGGCCAAGTGATGCACACTTAGATTATTTGTTTATTCTCAATAACTTCGTTCCCTCTATTAAGTTTACCGTGGAGGTTGAGCAGAACAATATTTTACCATTGCTTAATCCACAGACAAAGTAATGGATTTATATATAGCATTTACAGTATAGGAAGCCGACTAATGTATCATCTTATGTTCATTATAACTCCTCACACCATGATAAAGTGAAATATTCAGTTTTCTGCGAGCCTTTTGTATTTGTAGTCCAGAATTGTTAAATGACGAAATTCAATGTATATATGACACAGGTACAAAGTTAAAATACCCTAAATCTTTCATTGATGTTTCTCTCAAAAAAGCAAGAAAATAATTGTATAGAGTTAATCCTAAACCAGAAACTAATTTTCATAATATGCTAAAGTTACCATACAATGTTAATATCCTCCAGGTACTTCCTATGCTGAAACTGTTTAATGTTAATCTAGTTTTTTTGTAACAGCAATACTGTTAAGAATATATTCATAATAAATTCTCCTGATATTTACGGTGGATGCATATAAAAATCCCCTTGCAAAAATTGTAATAAGATATACATTGGACTGAAAAAGAACTAGCCATAAGAATTAAGCAACATGTGACAAGTGTACAGACAGGACAAGTCTCAAACGGTGTATTTATACATGTAAGAAATTATGAAACAATATTGATTGGGATAATGCTTGATCAATCGTTTCTTGTAAATCATATATTGACCGGAATATAATATAATCCAGTTTCATTAAGCTTACATATAATGTAAATATGTATATGAGCAGTGGCATGTACAAACTAAATAATTTAATTGTCAATTGTATTTGTAAACATATCAAAATTTATGGTTTCATATTTTTAAATAGGGATAAGGTTATATAACTGCTTCAGACATACAGTATCATCTGTATTTTAACTCATATATATTGACCCAATCTTTTTGTCACTTTTCGAAACAATTGGTTTTTTATCGTCATTATTTTTTAATGTAATGAACCGGCATATTTTATGACGAGAGTTTAGTAAAATCGAACCCTCAAATAATCCTTTGAGTCTTTTATTGATGAATATCACTCTGTCTTTCCTTTATATTTTTATATTTATTAGTATGATTTTGTAATTGTTTTTCGTCTAAGTATTTGCACAATATGGCGGCAGTGGGACCAAAGGACAGAACGGGTAAAGGGGCTCACACCACATCCACCCTTAAGGGGTTGCTGGTTAATGTTTGGTCTATTTATTTAGTAATCCATATATTGTTTAGTTTCCTCGCTAGACCTCCATCAAGCTTTAAAAAACACCCCCTAGATCCCCCTTCAAAATAAATGTGTAATTTTTTCAGTAGAACAAATGTTCCAGCCGGTTACTCAATAAAAAATAATGCTAGCTATAGATCGCCAGGAGAATTTCGATATATAATTGTAACGAAAATCTAAAAATTGGAAACGAAATGGATCGAAAGTTTTTTTTTTTTTTTTTTTTTTTTTTTTAAAGAGACAATGAACGGAGGAAGGAAAAACACAGATAAAACAAAAAGGTCCATGTGCCTAAAGGCATCCTCCATTCATAAAATGTTTGTAACAACTGGATTTAAACATTTGTTGATTGTAAGTTTGTGGAAAGCAATTCGAGGGAAGTGAATTCCAAAGAGTAGTAGCTCTGGGGATAAATGAATTCTGATAAGCAGAAGTTCTGCATTGTGGAGGAGAAAGTGTAAATTCATGGGCGCTCTCAGCTGCCCTAGTTCTACGGGGAAAGATGTGGAGAGGCGGCACAATTGAAGCAAGTTCCTCGGAATAATTGCTGTGAAAATATCTGTAGAATAATGCAAGGGATGCAACGTTTCTTCGTATGGCTAATGTAGGAAGGTCCTGTGTGATTGCAGGGTTATTGATTAATCTAATAGCTTTATTTTGAATTTTGTCCAACTGCCTCAATGCAACCACTCCACTTCCACCCCACAGAGGTGAACAGTAATCCATCTGAGAGCGCACATGACTTTTATATATTACGGCCAACTGCTCGTCAGTGAAGAATTCTCGAACTCTGTACAGGAGTCCCAGTTTTTTAGAGGCATTCTTAGCAATGCTTCTAACATAATGTGTCCAGCTCAAGTTAGTAGTTAATGTTACACCGAGAATGTCAATACTAGGGGAAGTGGGAATATTTACATCATTAAAAAATATATGGGAGTCAGTGAGATTTTGTCGGTTAGAAAATTGAATGTACTTGGTTTTCTGTGCATTAAAGGAAACTAGATTCTCTTGTCCCCATTCATTAATTCTAGAAAGGTCCTGGTTCAGAGAAAGGTGCTAAAAAACATCAAACTAATGAGCCAAACGTCTTAAAATTTCAAAACTAATGGGGTTAAACCCGAGGGAGAAGTGTGTCCAAAAAACAATCATCTTCCCCTTAAAGTACACTCCATGTGTTAGATAGCGCTCACACCTCCAGGATCCCCACAAATGGTAGAGGTTTAAGTGACAGATTTAGACTAATCCACCCTTGAAAAGCTTTTGTTGAAGGGATTACTCGATATTTTGCTTTGCGAATTATACCGACTAATCTATGTTGTCTTTAAATTGGTCTCGTGAGATTCTACTTCACACGTGCAGGTTTTTATATTCATATATTTATTTATTTATTTATTTATTTATTTAGTTATGTATGTATATATCAATATATTTATGTATACAACTATTTATATATTTATATATTTTCTTCCAGTCTACTACCAATTCTTACTATCACCCAGATCAACAACAAAATACAAGAACAACAAACACTAAACTGGAATAACATCCTACAAACACTTAATCACAAAACAAACCCCAAAAAACTCTACAAAACACTAAACAGCATCACACTTTCCAACAGCAACACAACAGAATCACATGCTGCAATCACAACAACAGACTCTACTCCTTCATGTAAACAACAAGCAAACACTCTCATTAATAACTTCTCTCATATCAGCCACCTAAAACCCATTAAAGACGACCGACGTAAGAGACAATTCCCCACAGACCCTGACTATATACCCTTCACTAACTACCAGACAAAGCACATCATCAACAATCTCAAGCACTCACCCGCCTGTGGCTTAAACAACATAAGCAACATACACCTCAGACACCTGGGACCACAAGGCATACAAGCACTCAGTAACATATCAAACTACAGTTATTCACACAACACAATACCAGACATCTGGAATCATGGTATCAGCATCACTTTCCCCTAACCCAACAAAGACCCCATGCTACCCTCCTCACACCGCCCTATCACACTCCTCTGCACCCCCTCCAAAGTCATAGAATGCCTTGTACTACAACTAATTACACACGCCTTACCCCTAGCTCCAACACAACATGGCTTCAGACTACTGTACTCCACAAACACTCTTCTTACAGACCTTACACAAAGAGCTTTGGCAGCATCAACTCAGCCAGACCACACAGATCACTACTTGCCACACTCGACATTAGTAAAGCCTTCGATGCCATCCCCCACCACAACCTAACAAACAAAATTTACAACACAAACATGCACAGCAACACAAAAAGGTGGCTGGCCAACTCCTAGCAGGCAGATGTGCACACATATCTTTTGCCGGTCAGTCATCTAGCATCAGAAATTTCCCAAACGGAGTCCCGCAAGGATCCGTCCTGTCGCTCGCACTCTTTAATCTGTACATGCATGATATAAATACACCCAATACACCCCAAATAAACATAGCCTCCTACGCAGACAACATAACACTCACATGCACATACCAAGACCCAGGCACAGCAACAGATCTCCTTCAACCCTATCTCAACACATTACATGACTGATGCACTACAAACAGACTTAATTTAGCCCCAGCCAAATCCACTGCAACCCTCCTCACAAGCTGGACAGGAGATCACGCATACTCCCTGCAACTCATCATAAACAACATATCCCTAACACACACACACTCACCCAAAATCCTAGGAGTAACATATGATACTCGAATGACATTCAAACACCACACCACAAACATTAAACAAAAACTGACACCCGGACTTAACGCCCTCAGGTCACTTGCCCACACAAAATTTGGACACAACAAAGAAACCACCACCACAGTTTACAAACAATACATAAGATCAGTGATGGAATACGCAAGCCCGGGCTGGGCTTCTAACCTAGCTGAAACACATCATAAGACCTTACAGACTATTCAAAATAAAGCCCTAAGAATCATCACAGGCTGCGCAGCTACTTCACCTACAGATCACCTACATCAAGAAACCAAAGTCCTCAAAGTCAAAGACCATCTGGACATGAGAGGCACTCAATTCCTGGCAGCAGCCACCACGAACCAACACCACCCACTACACTACATGGCAACACATCCACAGACACCAAGAAATGTTAAAACAACACACAGCACACGCTATCACACACAAATACTATCTTCTCTCCCTCCCTGCCCACCCCAAACCAGCTTCCAGAAGCACATCCATATTCATATTTCTCACCGTTCCATCCACTAACTCATAAACAACACGCAGCTGCAGGCACGATCTCCCGAAATCAATCCTTCTGAATCCTCCCTTCCTCGCGAGGACAGAGTCCATCTGGCCAGGCTGAGATGCGGACACCATCCAGCCCTTCTTAGCTATCAGAAGAGATTGGATGACTCCGTCATTGACTCCTGCCCAGGTTGTAACACAGCACCCCATACTATTAAACACATCATAGAAGACTGCATTTCACACAACCACTTACGTCAACAACACAATCTACACTCCTTGAGAGCTCTGTGGGAAAGCCCGACCGTGGCCATGGCCTTCCTTAGGGACTCGGGGCTGTTCGGCCAGGCAGCTTAGGCAACAACAACAACAACAACTATCACTCTCCACCATATTTTCATCAACGTCACCCTCTGTTTTCAGATACTAACACAATATAGAAATTGCATCCCAGAAAGTTAGGCAGTTAATGTGTGGGAACCAGAATAGGCATACAATGAACAAACGAAATAGTATACATGTTTCATGAAAGGGACATTTCCATTTGTTGATGTGAGTGAGTGTGGTTGAAGTTTTGTTTTGTTTTAACTATTAATGTATATAGACGAAACTTCGTCATCAAACCAATACACGCATAGTTTATAGGACAATTTTCGTTTTCGGATGTGAATTTTTTGGTGCTACTTTAGCTTGCGGTCTACCTCGCACCCGTGGTCTACCGCTACCTACTGCGTACTTGGAACACGCACTAGTTGGTTGGTGAGGGCTAGTTTTGTATCCAATTAACTGGGTACTAGGAACACTCACTAGCTGGTAGGTAAGGGTTAGATTTGTATCCAATTTACTGGGTACTAGGAACCCTAACTAGCTGGTAGATAAGGGTTAGTTTTGTATCAAATTTACTGGATACTAGGAACCAGCACTAGCTAGTAGGTGAGGGTTAGTTTTGTATTTCTACTCCTCTGAATTCTCAACTTTATGGCTCAAACTATCCTGTCATTCTCATACTAAATATTACTGTGCTGTCTATCTTTCCCCTAACTCTACCGACTTTCCCAAATTTGTTGACTATCTAAACTCTAAAGTGGAACACATTCTATCCATCTCTCCATTCTCTGAAATCTCCATCTTAGGAGATTTCAACATTCACCACCGCCAATGGCTCTCCTCTCACACTACTGACCAACCTGGTGAACAAGCCTACGTCTTTTCTATCATAAATGACCTAGAGCAGCTGGTCCAGCAACCCCCCCGTATCCCGGATCGCTCCGGAGATCGGCCCAACATTCTTGACTTATTTCTGACTTCTAACCCTTCTTCTTATACTGTCAATCTTTTCTCTCCTTTGGGCTCCTCCGATTATAAACTTATCTCCGTCACCTGTCCTATCTCTTCAGCACGGCCACCCGATCCTCCGAGCCGGTGGCGCTTGTGGCATTTTGGCGCTGCCGACTGGGAGGCTCTCCGGCAGTACTTCTTTGAATTCCCATGGAATGACTTTTGCTTCCGTGGCCGAGGACCCTCGGAGAGTGCTGAACGCATTACCGAGGTAATCCTCTCGGGCATGGAATCGTACATTCCATTTTCTTTCTCAGTCTAATGCCAAAAAATCTTGGTTTACTCACGCTTATTCTACTGCTGTCCACAACAAGGAGGAAGAATTCATACGGTACCGACGCCTTAAAACTCATGAATCTCATTTTTCCTATGTTTCTGCCCGGAATCAAGCCAAATCTGTTCTTCGACTTGTATGTTGTATTGTATGTTATACAAATCGCAAACCTGTAAGTGGCACCGTTAGCCCATCGGTAATTGGGGTAGGGTTTTTTTCCCTAGATAGGTTGCCCGCCAAGGCTATTGAGTCTCATCCACCCGGAAACACCCCTTTCAGATACCAGGGGGACAGCTATCACCAGAGACACCCTTATTACAGGGGGACCACGCCAAGTACTTACCAAGCACTCTTTCATCAATAATAAATGCACTGAACTATCCAACTCTAGCTCTTCCCAAGCTTTCTGGTATCGAGCCAAAAACCTCTCCAAACAGTTTTCTTCCCCGTCTTTCCCTTTCCTTTTCCACGCTGATGGCACTACGATCACTTCATCATCTGTGTTACGCTGGCCCGCTTGCCAGAATGTGCTCGTACTCGCTAGCGCTCGCCAGGGCAGTGAAATAATCGTAGAACGATGTTCTTTCTTTCCTAGTATTCATGTTGTCACAGACAGATCAGTGGTGGTCTTTATTCTTGTCTGTGACACTTGGAAGTATTTTATATTAGTGATAGAGTATAAGATGTGTAGTGTGAAGTTAAGGAGAGAGAGAACGAAGGAGGCAGCGAGGTGGTAATATTTGCGTGTGTATGTACGTGTGCCTCCCTCGCTCGGGCGGAGGTTCCCACGCTCTTGATTGGTCGGCTAGCCTGACGCGTCATATGACGCCTGCTCTTCATGACGTAGTCGTCTGTGATTGGAGGCCGCTGTCCTAGTAAGGTGGTGCGGGCTCCTGCCCGTGTGTCTCCTTCAGAGCTTGGCATGGTGTGCTTGGTCCTAGACATCCCTTGCAATCTGTCCCCAATCTAACCCCCTGTACTACTGTTTCTCTCTCTGAACTTCTTCTTTTCCAATATCTCTCATCTTTATTCAATTACTTATCCCTTCTGGTTCTGCATACGACTTCCATAGTCGGCCAGTCGTATTACCAGCACCAGTTCTCATATATATGTTTTGCACTAGATTTAGGGATTATTAGTCATAGTCACATGAGTCGTATTATCATTGGGTGCTTCTAATTATTGAGTTGTTCTTTGTTACTATTTAATGCTAGACAGTGGAGGGTATCCTTGGTCGTTGTCTGAGTTATGTATGTGGCAAGTCAGAGCCTGTACGACTTCGACGGAGGTTAGGTTAGCCTGTAACCCTTGTGCATATTTTTCCTTTGCGAGTGTAGCAGCATACAAGCGAAGGGCTTTTGCCTACTCTTGCTCGTATGCTTGCTACCACATTTTGTTGACCTTTGTGGAGCGCCAGGGCAAGACCAGATACTTGATATCTGGACTTACCAAGAGAGCCTCCTAGTCACTTAACGTAACATAAGGGAAATCTGTTCAAGGGGAGACAGTAGGCTACGAGCATGCTTGCGCTCTGCCTAGGTTCCTTGTACCTTTTATGCCACTGCTAGACTTTATTAGTGAGAAACACAACATTGTGTTTATTAACTTTAACTGCGTATGCTTTAGGAATTATTCACGTATTATTTTAGCCTAGGTTGATGCTTGGGGCACAACCCAGTATGGCTGTTACTTTGGCTAAGGAAGTACTGTTTTGAGTGGCTATTATTAGTGCGGTCACAGAGTTGTTGCACTCCCTTGTTATATATATGTATCCTACTTATTGGTGTATTTAAGATAAACGCTTTGGTGTCCTGCCCCTGCATTATTTCTGTTCTATATTAACGAGCATCTTAGAGCATCAGACGTTTTCAGAAGATTCCATATCTGTTTGCTGTAGGACTAGACTTTCAGTGTTTTCATAGAGCATTGAAGAGTTTAGTGTTGAGTACAGACTCACACTAAAGTTAACGTAAGCATATACTCCTTTATTAAATCTTGTTATAGTTTATTCAAGCATTGTTATTACTTATGAGTATTTTATTAACGTAAAATACTCCTGTTGTGAGTAGGCTTTGCCGTCACCGGAAAGCCTTTGTAGAAGTGCACTAAAACCCAGATAATTGATACCCCGTTATCCAGTAGATTAACTCTGGAGGGTTTAAGTGTTTTGTTCACCGGCGTAATAGTTCGAGGGTTTGGAATTAGCGTACCATTGTTGCAGATATAGCCTATCATCTAGTCCATTATTAAGTGCCCTTGTTTATTTCGTAGTGCTGGTCGTAACATCTGACAAAGCTGAACTCTTCGTTCAAACTTTTGCTAGAAACTCCTCCTTGGATGATTCTGGTGTTATTCCTCCATCTCCACCCCCCTCTCTCCTACTTATGCCTAATATCCTAATCTCTTCTAAAGATGTACTTTCTACCCTCTCTGGGCTTAATACTAAAAAGGCGTATGGTACGGACGGTGTTCCTCCTGTTGTACTGAAAAACTGTGCTTCCGTACTGATCCCGTGCCTAAGTAAACTCTTTCGTCTCTGTCTCTCCTCTAACGTCTTCCCTTCTTGCTGGAAGTTAGCTCTCATTCAACCTGTCCCAAAGAAGGGTGACCGCTCTCAACCTTCCAACTATCGTCCAATTGCTCTCATCTCTTGTATCTCTAAAGTTATTGAAACTATTCTTGCTTCCAAATTTCTTAAGCATTTTCTTCTCATAATCTGCTCTCCGATCGCCAGTATGGCTTCCTTAACCCCTTCATTACCGAGGTAGTTTTTTCATTGTTTCCTGGCAATCATTAGACGATTATATTGAGCTTAGGAAGGGTATGCACTAATTAAAAAGCTTCCAAGTATCCCAATTCATTATTTTAACTAACACACATCATTCCTTAGTTGTATAAAAATCGTCTTAATATAGCTGAAATAAGAGAAAAAGACATCCCCGGTAGTGAAAGGGTTAAGGGTCGCTCTACTGGTGATCTTCTTTCATATCTTACTATCTCTTGGTCATTCTCCTTTCGGGACTTCGGTGAGACTTTTCCTATTGCACTAGACATATCCAAGGCCTTCGATAGAGTCTGGCACAAATCTTTAATTTCCAAACTACCCTCCTTCGGTTTCTATCCCTCCATCTGTGCCATTGTCTTTAATATCCTTTCCAGCCGTTCCAAAGCTGCGGTTATGGACGGCCATCACTCACATCCTCATCCTATCAACTCTGGTGTTCGTCAGGGTTCTGTCCTATCTCCTATTCTCTTTCTAATTTTCATAAATGATCTTCTCAATTGGACATCCGGTCTCATCCCTTCATATGCAGACGGCTCTACCTTTCTAAAAAATTTGCTAATGATAGATTAAAATCCTCACAAAATGACGAAGAACGGGTGAAATTTGTAGAGCTACGACGCAAAGCCAAAAAGTTAATTAAGCAAAGTAAACAACAGAAGACCTCAGTGATATCCCTACACCATCGCCTATTCCGATTGATAATTCAGATGTTCTAAGCAATATCACCGTTACAGAGAGAGAAGTATTGAATTGTTTAGATAAACTCAAGGTAAATAAAACGCCTGGACCTGATACAATCTCGCCTAGAGTTCTAAAGGAAGCTAAGGATGAGCTCTCAAAACCACTGACATTACTATTCAATAAATCCTTGCAGTCTGGAACTATGCCTGATCGGTGGAAGCTAGCCAACGTAACACCGATATTAAAAAAAGGCAGCAAATCCCTACCCAGTAACAATCGTCCAATTTGCTTAACCTCAGTTGTATGTAAAATGCTAGAAACGGTCATAAGAGACAGACTCGTAAATCACTTAGAGGAAAATAACATACTTAACCCTTCCTTAGCGGCCTATGCGGTTTATTTATATGTACCGCCCAGCGGGGTGTTTTTAGCCAAAATAGGGCTGATTACGTGATCATTTTCATGCCTAAATAAGACCCAGAACGTAAAACAAGTATCTATCCCTGAAAGGGCATAAACAGAGCTTTCGAATGACACCATAACGATCCTTGTATGATGGATAGTTTTCTTGCAATAACCGTGCAACGCGAGTGCAAAAAGCATGTAATTCGGTACTTTCCCCATATAATTCAGTATGTAGCGAGTGAGAGAGGGAGGAGGGAGCTGAGATTCGTGTCAGTAGGTTCGCCGCGGTGGTCTGGAGCAGTCATACGCTCGCTAGTCTCCTGCCACCACTTGTCTCTCTCTCTCAGCAACATTACGTGCTGAAATTGCCACTCGACCTATGTCGAGCGCCGCCACATAGTCCAGCTTTATTAAAAACGACTTATGTGGTGAGCCGCTTTTTAAGGGTTAAAGATATTCAACACGGCTTTCGTAAAAAAAGTTCCTGTTTAACAAACCTCCTAGACTTCTTCCACGATATCCTCAACCTCTACGATGAGAGTAAAGCTGTAGATATTATATACCTTGATTTTCAAAAGGCCTTTGACAAAGTTCCCCACAAACGTTTACTGCTAAAACTAAAAGCGCATGGAATACAAGACGGTGTGTTGAAATGGATAGAAAATTGGCTCAGCGACAGAAAGCAAAGAGTAGTCATAAACGGTAAGGCATCTAAATGGACCAATGTAAGTAGCGGGGTACCCCAGGGATCGGTACTAGGACCAATTCTCTTTCTAATTTACATCAACGACATAGATGAGGGTCTCACCTGTACAATCTCAAAATTTGCTGACGATACAAAATTTGCAAATAGCGTACTCTCAAAAGAACAAGTTGACGATAAGCAACACAATCCAGATAAATTGTCATGTTGGGCCCAAATTTGGCAAATGAGTTTCAATGTGGATAAATGTAAAGTACTACATACCGGATACCTAAATGAGAAAGCAAACTATTCGATGAATGGCACTCAGCTTAAGAATGTAAACAGAGAAACCGATCTGGGAGTAACAATATCGAGTAACCTAAAACCGAGTCAACAATGTTCAGAAGTTGTTAAGAAGGCAAACAAAATAATTGGCTTTATAGGCAGGTCATTTGAGCATAAATCCAAAGAAGTTATCCTAACCCTTTACAATTCCTTAGTCCGCCCTCTTCTGGAATACTGCGTTCAATCCTGGTGCCCTTATTACCAAAAAGATATAAACAAGCTAGAACAAGTTCAACGTAGAGTTACCAAAATGATACCTATCCTAAAGAACAAACCATACGAAGAGCGTCTTAGAGAATTAAATCTATTTCCTTTAACCTAGCGCAGACTAAGAGGTGACTTAATTCAAGTGTTCAAAATCATCAAAGGCATTGACAATATGAACTGTAGTAAGTACTTCACTATCGACCAATCTAATTACACGTGGGGAAACGGTTGCAAAATGATTAGTAAATCTTTTAACTCACACGAATCTAAGAATTTCTTCTTCAATCGAGTTGCCAACTTGTGGAATGGGCTTCACCGAGATGTTATAGACTGCAGCACCGTTGATTCATTTAAACTCCGCCTAGACAAATATCTCGCATCAAACCCGTGACTAACTGCGTTTGTAAATGAATAACTTTATTTTATCCCCCTCTCAGTTACTAACCCATCTGTCCCCTACTAACTTCCTAATCCTGCCACGGACATTAGTTCCTGGGCAGTAATTCCCTTTCCAATGTTCCCTTACCCACTCTAAACCACTGTTTGGACACTTGATCCTCAGTGTTTTGGAGGACAAGCAGCCTAGAAGGGTCACCAGATCTATTGTTGCTTGATTTCCTTTGTACGCCTTTGTACTCCTTTGTACACTACTCAATTAGTTTTCCAGAATGCCCCAGAATGTCCCTCAAAATCAAACGTAATGAAGCCATAAAACACCTATGGTCTGATCTAGCTACTATTTCCAATTGGGGTAGAGAAAACCTTGTTGCATGTAATACTTCCAACAACCAATTTATCCATCTTACTATCCGCCGGGAACCTCCAGAGGACTATCCCTTATTCTTCAACAATACAAAAATAAATCCTTCATCTTCTCTCAATATTCTCGGTGTCTCTTTTTCTCCTGCTCTCACTTGGCAGGACCATATTACCAGTCTTGCTAAGGCAGCCTCCCGGAAGCTGGGTGTGCTCAATCGCCTCAAGGAGTTCTTTAACCCTGCACAGCTCCTTGCTCTGTACAGGGGCACAGTGCGTCCTTGTATTGAGTATTGTTCAAATGGGTGGGGAGGATCCTCTCACACCGCACTCCTAGACAAAGTAGAAAGGAAAGCCTTTCGTATCATTAACTCCTGTCCACTCACCAACTCTCTGCAATCTCTCTCTCTTCGCCGCAATGTTGCATCCTCTCGCTATTCTATCGCTACTACAATAATCAGTGTTCCTCCTAGCTCTCTCAGTGTATACCACCTCCTCTACGTAGGGTATGTAGTACCCGCCTTGCAACACAATCCCACCCCTACTTTGTGCAACTCTCCAACCCAGGAGTGAAACGCTATTCTCAGACTTTCTTCTATTCAACTACTGAGCTCTGGAACTCTCTCCCAGAATCAGTCTTCCCCTCTTCCTATGACTTAAATTGCTTCAAACTCCGTGTGTCCAGGCATTTTAGCTCTAACGTCCCTTGATTTTGGCCCTGTCACTCTTTCAAAACAGGGGGAGGCACTCGTTGCAGGCAGTTATGCCTTTTGTCTACCTCATTCACATAGAAAAAAACACATATATATACATTATATACTGTATATATATATATATATATATATACCCGGTATATATATGTATTATTATTATTATTATTTTTTTTTTTTTTTTTTTTTTTTTTTAGCCTGCTCCAAAAATGTCTATCATGATTAAAAAAACACCACAGAGACTCCCTTTCCAGAAATAAATGTAATTTTTTCGGTAGAAAAATTTCCCGGGCGAAAGCCAGTTCCTCTTAAATTACAGGCTCGCTTTACCTCGCCAGGAAAAATGGACATCTAAATGGCACGAAAGGTCTTAGTATTGACAAAGAAATGGGGCGAAAGGCCTATAAATCGCCAAACATGGGAAAAACGCTGTAAAATCTCATAACAAATTATTCTAAACATGAGTGAGAAGGGGGTGCAGAACAAAACAAATTGCTCCCCTTAATATCAAGATCTACGATAATTAAGGTATATTTTTACAATAGACTTATATTTCAAGTTAATTGGATCACCGCGTACAAATTGATTATACTGACCCATACACCACTTCTTAGTCTTGACATTATGTAATATTTATCGTAATTCTAGTTTATATACTTTCATCATGGCTAGATTGTTGACATTTTTCAACCAATTGATATCACTTCTCATGAAGCCTTAGGTAATGCCATCACCCGAGGATCACCTTCCTTGACTCTAATAAACATCAATTATCATGGTTAACATAATCTTATATACCATCACCAACAGCATAACACACACACACACACACACACACACACACACACACACAGAGTTTACCCACTTCAGTAATACATTTATATTGGAGTCCTGACATTAAGAATCACATGGCACCCTTCTCTTTAGGTTGAACACAAAAATATTGATATGCAGCATATTTATTATGGGTATGGAGTATGTGGACATATGCCAGTCTGTAGAGAAACTAATCCCACTAGTTGCACCAACATAGCTGATCTCTGTTACTAAAGGTTCTCTATTCATATATCCATGAATATTTACGACAGGTGCTGCGCTTCATGTAATTGCAACTCATCTGCAATCTCCTCTTTGGTCTAGTGTAGTTTTTCTGTGTAAACATCTTCCCCAGCTTGACTGCCAATGTGTTCACAGTATAATACACCCGTGAGAATCAGATCACCTTCCCCAGGTTCTCCTTGTTCCCAGATATGACACGTCTTGCGGTTCTGATAACACGTCCACAGCTGCTCTTTATATTGTGAAACCTGCTCCAGAATGTTGGGGTCTCCGGCTCGGCCCTATACACTCCGAGTATCTCACTGCCTTGCTTGATGCGTCTCCGGCTGATGTTTCGGACAAAGAGACCCTTACGAAGGTCCCCCATGTTCTCCTTCATGTTGACGTCCTTCAGCTTGTGCCTGGTGGTGAGGTCGAAGGCGTTCTTCTTGTTGTCGAGGCGCCGCTGAGCTGAGAACAGATCAAAGGGCACGGCTGACACTCGGGTCATGGCTGCTGAGTTGGGTTGCTGCAGCAGGTGCTGAAAAAGAGGGGGATGGATCAGTAGAATGTTTATCCCGAGGGGAGAGTACTGTCAGAAGAGGGATATCAATGAGTTACGGGGAGGGGGGGGCGGGGAGATATGACTTTTTAACAAGATAAACAATAATCTGAAAGCAAAACCATTGCTATACGATTTTAAGGAAGTTTCCCTGTCCAATTATAATGTCATCATCACTATTGTTAAACAAATATAATGAAAATAAAGACAAACATAGAGTTAAACATTGATGCCTAACATATTATAAAATGTGGACGCTTTGTTAACACGTGCATGCACACAAATCTGCAAAAGACTAAACGGCCTACCCGACGCAGATGAATTTCACAATTGATATAATTCATGTCGCTAAACAATTTAAGTATGAAATTATCACAACACTAGTTAACCTAGCGGATGTATCTACAGGCCTTTTTTATAAAATATATATTTGCAGATGTATGTTTATCAATTTTTAAGTTATCATACCTGTAACAAATTAATATTGCCGGAGTGGGTAATAAACGTAAATTATGTGGAGGGTTCTGAAAAGAAATTAGATAAATATTGGAAAAATAAAGACCAATTTTATAACTATAGAGCAAAAATCACATCCACCACACAAACCCATCATAATGTTGTTGTGGATCTAGACCTGGAGTCACAGACTGGTTAGCCTCTTCCAGAAGGACTTCTGTGAGTATCTGTGAGTATCTGTGAGTATCTGTGAGTATTATATACTCTATTATTATGTACACTATTATCTGTGAGTATTATATACTCTATTATTATGTACACTATTTCGTCTGCATCTCACGGATCTCAATTTTTCACTAAGCTTTCTAGCTTAAAACAATTAGCTTACTATCTGATTGACACTGCCTGATCGTCATTGATTAAACTGATACACTTTAGTGATGACAAATTAAACCACATCGGTTAGTGTCAAGCTGTGTATTATATATATAAATGACCTGGATTGAGATATAACTAGTAATATAAGCAAATTCGCAGACAATACCAAAATGGGGAGAACAATAGATTCAGATAGCGACATAGAGAGCTTCCAAAGGAATCTAGATACTTTACACGAACGGTCAGTAAATTGGCAGATTAATTTTAACATTGACAAATGCAAGGTATTTATGGCGGATTTAAGGAAGATAAGTTTACTCTAGGCTACTTAAGACTGAAAAGGTCCGCTCTTATAATATATAAATTAATAATAATGACGGGAGTGTAACTCACTATTAAAATCACCATAGAATATTGCAGTTAGGCAAGGTGGAAATGCTGATGGAGGTGCTGATGGATGGTAGGCAAATGGCTACTATTCGAACACCATTGGATGTTTACCTTAAGGTGACCACGAGGATGCACCTGAACAAATAGTGAATAAATAAGTAAGGTTGAAGAAAGTTAAATCATGAGAATAAGGCTTAGCTGTCAGTCGATCTGTCTGTAGAATGAAATTGAGTTTAAGTTAATGATGAGAGCTAGATGAAACCGGAACCAGGATCGCGGCGAACTAAAGAGTGGAGTTGTTGCTAGGACGATGTATAAAAGTGCTCTGCCGCGGTGCACCACAATCCAAGACGTCATCGTCTTATGCTACGAATCTAGCGGCTACTTCTAAGTTAGTAGCAGATATCTAGCGGTAAATATCGCACCGCTTGCATAATATTACGGCATGGTTTATATTATAAATCATTTATGCATTCCTAAAGACACTTAAATACTATACTTTCGTATAATAGGTCTTATTTAACTTATTAAGCTTACATACTGTACAAACTGTATTTAGGGTATGATACATAGAAAATGTAGGTTATACCACTGACTATCGTGAATCCGCGATACACTCCCCCCAAAAAAAACACAATACCTGAACCCCACCTTATATCTAGAGTTGCTCAGA
The DNA here is from genome assembly GCA_032716605.1 of Paralithodes platypus. Taxonomy (NCBI): domain Eukaryota; kingdom Metazoa; phylum Arthropoda; class Malacostraca; order Decapoda; family Lithodidae; genus Paralithodes; species Paralithodes platypus. Next base: position 16,817,495 of record CM064565.1, on the reverse strand, counting down.
AGCAATCTTGTGTCGCCACATATCAATGGCACCACGGGCTGCCCGTCTGGGTCTAGTCCCGATCCGAGGCGGAACCCCAACGGGTTGCGGTGGATCGGCTAAGTCAGCCTCCTCAGATCCAGCATCATCAGGTGGAGCTTCTTCTTGTGTAGAAGAGCCAAGCTCCATAGCGTACAGTCGTGCGACTGGACGAACAGTAGTCCCAGTAGCTGTCTTGAGCAGCGCTACTCGCCCTACCGAGCCTTCGCCCTCGTACACCTTCACTACGCGGCCCAACTACCAGTACAATCTAGGACTATCATCATGGATGAACACTATCTCGCCTACAGTGGGTGCTGATGGTTGACCAGCAGGCTTACTTGCCCTCTCACGTAGTGCCAATAAGTAGTCATTCACCCATCTCTTTTTAAAATCACCTATAACCCTAGAAATATACTGGTAACGTCGTGACACCGCAGCCTCGGTGAACATCGAAGGGTCCTCCAGCTCTGCCTGTGACTGCAAGTCAACTGCTTGCCGTAGAGCAAATGCGCTGGTGTTAGTGGCAGTGGTTCTTGCAGGTCGGTATATACATAAGTGAGAGGACAATCGTTAACAACCGGATTGACTTCAGTGAGCACAGTTACTAGTTCGCTCCTTTTTAACAAGGCACGTCCTGCAACCGCCCGTAAGACTGACTTCACGATGCCTACACACCGTTCCCACATTCCACCAAACCACGGCGCTTTGACTCGTATGAATTTCCAATCGCACCTCCGCTCTCCCAAGTAAGCAACAACCGTTGGATCGTCGTTCATATCTATCAAGTACCTGGAAGCTTGAAGAAAGGTGGGAGCATTGTCGCTAAGAATCAAATGAGGGAAGGAACGACGTGCACAAAATCTCCTGAATGCCAGCATAAACTCTTCACAAGACATATTGTCACAGAGTTCTAAATGTATTGCATGTGAAGTGGCACAAGTAAATAGCAAAACATAAACCTTGTCCAGTTCCCTAGTTCTCAGTGCGCCAGTATAGTCTAGTCCTGTAACTCTGAAGGGTTCTAGATGATTAACGCGACACTCTGGCAAGGGTGGAGCAGGTCCAGTCGTAAATGGTCTTCCTTTTAGTCTACGGCACACCACACACCTATTGAATACTCGTCGAACTACCTGCCGAACTCTGGGTATCCACCAGTTGTGACGCAATTTAGAAATAACGTGGTGGACCCCGTAGTGCATTACTTCCTTGTGTGTGCGTTGTACCAGTAGATCGGTGACATGGTGTGTTGCAGGCATCAGGATAGGATTGTTGGCACAGTCGTCTACACTTGACCACTTTAAACATCCCTCACATCTAATTAAGTCATTCTTCAGGTGTAGCCTTAGTTGACGCACAATGTTAGGCATTATAATCTTACTAGAACTTCTTATGGATACTAATTCCTGACTGAAGGATTCCCTTTGAACCCATCTAATTAGTGTTACCTCAGCTGCTTTTATTTCTACTGACCCAGATTGCAGAGTCGTCCTTGTAGCCTGGCCTTTATGTTGGTGATATAACGCAACACCCAAGCTACGACCCTGACTAATTTATTGTACCCACCGATCCTTACCCACTCTAACATAGGACTCGGTGTTGATGTCGGTTGAATGACAGCTGTCACCGGTTCTAAAGGCAAAGCTAACTCAACCTCGGCATTCCATACAGCCCAATCCCCTTCGTGGAGCAGCCATTTTGGGCCTTGCCACCACAGGTCGGACTTAATCAATTTGGACGCCGTTACTCCCCTACTTATTAGGTCACTGGGGTTGTCTTTGGTTGGTACATAATGATAGAAGGCGTTTGGTAGTAGGGATCGTATTTCATCCACCCTATTGCGCACATAGACGGGCAATGTCCTTTGACTATGCACCCAGCTTAGTGCAATTTGGCTATCGCACCATACGTGTACCGCCCTTAGTTGCAGTTCCTTATCGTATGAAATGCGTACATGATTAACCAAACGTCCCAATAGCAGCACGGCACTTAGTTCCAATTTGGGAATCATGACCCCCTTTACCGGTGCAACCTTAGCCCGGGCGGTGAGTAAATTAATCCCAAACGAGGTAACACAATAAATAGCTACTCCATACGCTGTGGCACTCGCATCACAGAATACATGTAAAGACATGGGTCCAAATGCGGCCACTTGGCGCGGTAACTCTAATGTACATAGGGTGTACGACTTTACTCAACAGACTACGTTTTGTGTGTGTCCCTGCCTGTTCAGTATAATCTTTGTTCCGGTACATCAGTATGTCTTTCCCTTGTTGCCATATCATCCCCAAGATTCTGGCTTAATCTTGGTTATCAGAAGCTACCCCATCTATTATGAGACCATCCCGAAGCAACACAGAATTTGAAACCCACTCGCGGAGAAACAGATGAGCCTCAGTGAACAACCTACTAGCCTGCCTATAGCTTGCGACTAGTTCCTTATCACTATCACTAGACCCCTGTAAATTGTCTATATACAGTATAATCCGCGAGCGAGTTCAGTTGTGTCTTCTTCAGAATCCTCAACGTGTTTTTTAATGGTCGCGTTTAATATAAATTGTGAACATGTTGCGCCAAACAAGACTACCTTAAACCGATAGGTTAGTATGGGACTCTCGGGGTCGTCGATGTTTTCGAACCAGAAGAACCAGGTGACGTCTCTATCCCCCTTCTGCAGTTTCACCACCAAGAAGGCCTTTTCAATATCGCTGGTGAATACGTATCGTCCCAGTCTAAATCGAAGTAATTGCTGAGATAGATCCGACACCATTGAAGGGCCGGTCAACAGACAGTCATTTAGACTGGGACTATGGCCTAGGTGGGCTGAGCAGTCATATACCACACGGATGGGAGTGGTAACACTATCCTTCTTTACCCCATGATGTGCGAGGTAATGGACCTTCCCGGTACTCCCTGGTTCATCCACATCGACGGCGTCGATAAACCCTCGGTCGAGATAATTTTTAAAAACCTCGTCATAAGCCTTGTAGGTGCTAGGTTCTTGGGTTAGTTTCCGCTGCAAGGCGCGTAACCTACCCAACGCTAAACCATAATTAGTGGGTAAACTGATATTATCATGTTTCCAGGGTAGACAAACTTCGTAATGCTTTTCCGTGGTCAAGTAACGCACAGATTCCGAGAACTTCTCGATCGCGAATTTTGATTCCTGGTCATTCTCCACAGGTTTAATTCCTATGTGGTCTAGTTTCCACAGTCTTTCTAGATTGAACTCGGCAGCTAACTTTGGGTCCTCAATGTGAGTATCATCTTCGGTGAACTCTTCTGCCGCGGTCGTGCTCATCCTCAACACGGCTACCGTGTCAATCAAAACATTTGACTGGGTAGTTTGGACTGTACCGCTCATGCAGTAGCCAAACTTAGTGGGGATCAAGATCACTCCACTCTCTCTTTTAAAACCCGGGTGTACTACATCATAATAATAATCTGCTCCTAACAGTATGTGCACCTCCTTCAAGTCACCTACGGGATCAGACAGGTAAATACCTTTCCTACGAAGTGCATGCTCTACTTTGTTAATTCCTACAGATTGATAGTCTGGGAGTTCATCTACCACTACACACTGGAACAAGTGTTTCTTCTTATTGTAGATGTAAGCAACTTCAACAACTTCGTATTCTCTACTGTTGGTCACTCCTGTAAAACTTTGCAACCTAAGGGTCTCACTACCTACTACACAGTGTTTTAGACCGTCCAGCACCGATCTCTTTATAAAGGATCGTTGTGAGCCCTGGTCTAGGAGTAGCCGACAGACTTGTGTCCTGCCATAACCCTCTATGGGTATCTTGATTGTGGGTAAAATGGTGGTGTCCTTCCTACTGCCTAGCATTAGTGTTGCAGTACCCCCTACTTTTTCATCCTTGACTAGACTACCTGTGGGGCATAACTTGTCAAAGTGATGACCCTCACAGTTGCGACAGGGCCTCAAATAGGAAGCAGTACATTTACCCTGCATACCATGGTCCTTACTCAGACATCCCTTGCACAATTTTAGCTTCCTTGCTTGAGCTAATTTGGCTTCATAGTTTGATATTTGGTACAGCTTAGCCATTTATGCTTGGGATTGTTGCATAGCCTACATGATATTTGTGGTTTCTTTCGTGATTCTTCAACCTTCCCTTTAGAACCTACCATCATATTAATTGAACCCCTTGCTGTTGTCCCTTCTGACCCACACACTGTCCTACCATTTTTCAATTGTATGTTGCTAATCTATCTATCTATCTATCTATTGCCTGACGCCGTGATCCCCGAAGGGGTGGCCACGAACGAACCGCCCTCATGAACCTCTGTTCCCAGTCAGTCGACGCCCCTCCCCCCAACCAGCACCGCCTTCGTTCATGCACTTCCTCACTCCATCCTTCCACCTCTCATTCGGTCTACCTCTCCCTCTCTGTCCCTCCACCTCGCTCTCGTATACCCTCTTAGTCATTCTCTCGCTTTCCATACGTTCCATATGGCCGAACCATCTCAAGTTGTTCCTTTTCACACTTTCCAGCACATCTGCCTCCACACCACACCTTCTTCTTACTTCCTCATTAGTCTGTCTATCCCTCCATGTAACTCTGCATGCACTCCTTAAGTAATTCATTTCCACTGCTCTCACTCTTTGTCTGAGTCTCTCAACCAACGTCCATGCTTCGCTTCCGTAAGTCAGTGTCGGGATTACCACACTGTCATGCAAGGACTTCTTCACTTCCATACTGACCACCCTATTTCTTGTTACTTCTTTTAGCATTCCTTCAACCCTCTTCCACTGTTGTACCCTCTCCCGCACTTCTTCATCCATAGTCCCATCTTTACTCAACACATTGCCCAGATACTTAAAAGAGTTGACGATCTCCATAGCCTGACCGTTCAGCTTCACCTTACTCTCTGTGACTTCACCCCTTTCGAAGACCATAACCTTGCTCTTCCCCGCATTTACCTTCAAATTCCGTTTTTCACACACTGTTCCAAACTCATTTACCAGACCCTACAACTCCCATTCATTATCACTCATCAGAACTGTATCATCCGCAAACAGCAGTATAGGTAGCTTCCACTCAATTCCCTCCCTTTTCAGCGATACACCAACATCCACTGCTCTTGATAGTATTTCTTTCATGACTTCATCCATATATACAGTAAACAACTGTATGTTGCTAATCTCCTTGCTAAATGCCTCTTTGAACTCCTCCAAGTTAAAGGTACGAACCTTATCTAGAATAGCTAGAGGTAATTTCTGTCTTAAAATTATGACCAGCATTTCTTGTGAGGTTACCCCCAACGCATCTAATGATCTTGTATGACACTCCATATCGGCCCTAAACTTTGTCAGTTCATCGACCCTGTACCTAGGCTGTACTAGGTTCAACAGGGCGTTCACGTGGGCTACCTTGAGCTGGTCAGTATCTCCATACGTCGCCTGTAACAATCCCACAACACTATCATAATTTTCACCTACGATGGAAAAACCTTCTACCAAATGTAAAGCTTCATCCTCGAGTTGGCCTTTCAGATAATGGAACTTTCGTACATCGTCAAGTTTTGAATCATGCACTGTGGATTTAAAGACGTCCCAAAATGCTAACCACTCGGCCAAGTTTCCCCTGAACTTCGGTAAATTTAATTTGGGCAAGTTGACTTCACGACGGGGATCTGTCTGCCTGGCATCGCTGCTAGTCGAGGTTATCTCTACCTTCTTCACTGCCCTTCGCAGTAAATGTATTGCCTCTAAATGGGCGATATCATGGACAGCGCGCTGCTCGTACTCCGCCTGAATATCTGACTCTTCCTCCAAACCTGATACTATACTTTCATTCAGGGTAGCTTTCCGATCGTAAGTAGTTTGTAGGTATTCTAACTTAGCCTCTAGCTGTGCAGGAGTTGCACTAGCTACAAAGTCTTCCAAATCGGACGTTAGCCTAGTGATGAGACCCCTCAAACCCCCTCTCTGGTTTTTCAAGACTGTGATAGACATAATTATGTTTTTTTTATCTTCTGGTTTACTAGCCATTAAATTATTCACACAAATTAGCTTAACCCTTCGTCGGCCAATACGGACCTCTATAATAAGTCTCAACCGTAAATTATAGGCCTATCCCTTTGTTAATTGTCATATGAAATTACATTTTCACATTAGCCTACCCTTCATAGATTAATGTAATTGAAGTAAAGAGGTCGAAATGACTATATAAACCGCTTACCTTACACAATACATAGTAGGGTCATTTGCTTGGAATCCGTGACCATTTTCTTCCTACCTTTTTCTCTCGATGGATTTGACAACCTGAACTATTTTAAAGGAACAATAGCTCCAATGCCCCTCTGAAAAATGATGGCTAACTCTGCTAGAACCCAATATTCAAAATGGCCGCCAATGCCATCTTGAAAAACATGAAATGTAATATTTCTGGCATCAGATGAGCTACAAGGACGAATGAGGAGTCCTTTTTCACTAATTCTGGCATTACAAATCCACTGAAATGGTTATTGTATTGTATTGTATTGTATATTGTATTGTTATTGTATTGTATTATACTAATTGTACATACTAATCTGCCACTTCACTGTCACTACATGATTCACTGTATGAGCCACTATCAGAATCACTGTCCTTACTTTCGCTGCTATCATCACTGTTGTTCTCTGCCTGCGGTGTATATCTAATATTACTATTTTACTGTTTCAGATGGATTGCATGCCCATCTGATGAAAACCGCCGACTTGTGAAGTGACCGAAATAATGGATAATAGAAGAGAGAGTGAAGAGTTACCAGACAAGACATTAAATGAATACGAGTGCATTTTACTCTGTGGTAAGCGATGCACCGCAGATGATCGTTTGGAAAACATTACACCTGAGAAGTGGGAATCCATCCGGGAAAAGTCTTTACAATGGAAAGGACTTGATAAGTTTCAAAATATACATGAAAATGTGGATTGGGAGAAGGGACCAAAGGGTCACCAAATTCATAGCACTTGTTACGCATCATTATCCAGCAAGCGCAAGCTCTCTCAAGCCGAAAAACGCAAACACAAATCCGAGGAACGTCTTGAAAGAGATGAAGCATCAGATCAACAAGACCCTTCCCCAGAGGCCAGTGCACCTAAAAGGCTCCGCTCCAGTATGGGTGTCCTTCACGATAAGACTCTATGTGTGTGGTGCATGAAAGGGGCATACAAGAGTAGTGATCGTGACAAGCAGATTTTACTCCTATCAACAGTAGATGCCTGGACTAATTTCAAGTTACATACTGTCTGTCTGGAAGATGAGGTCATGAGATTGAGACTTGACACTCTGATTGCATCCATCCCAGATAGTCAAACAGCATTGGGGTTGGAAATCCGCTATCATCGTGCGTGCTGGCGCAAATATGTAAGCGACCACAAGCCCCTTTCAGATGAAAGCTGCACTCCACATCTGCAGCGTGTAAACCTCTGAGAGGCCCAAGCTCTCTTCTTTCATCATATTCGTCAAGTCATCTTCAAAGACCATGAAATTCGCACACTGCAAGGCCTGCTGCAGGACTATAAGCGCATTATCTCAAATCACGGACATAACTCAGTAGTAAAATCCAGCTACTTAAAGGAAATTCTCGTCAATGAATTTGGGGAAGACATCGGATTTCATGAACGCATTCAAAAGAATGTGAGTGAACTGGTATATGATACAACAGCAGCAGGTACATACATCGAGGCAGCAATATCTTCATTGGGTGTCAGCAATGATCAGTTGGTGATGAATGTTGCGGCACGACTCAAAGAGCAAGTCATCAGGACAAATACTATTCCCTGGCTCCCATATATACACGAGTTGGAGAGAGAAGAAGACCTCAGTGAGCTCCTGCTGAAGCTGCTCACATGGCTGAAACACCCAAATAAGTCTGCAATTGATGACAGTCCATCCGTCCAATCGATTGCATCTATCCTCACAAGCTACATCACTGGAAAACGCACTGCATTTGAGATAAATCTCTCTGTCTTGCTACATGGACTGACCAAGAGTAGGGAGATAGTCGACATAATGCGCAAAGATGGACTGGGCATCAGTTACAATGACGTACTTATGCTGCAAGATTTTTGGGTGGTCAATGACCTCAAGTGCTCATCTGATTGCCCCTTCGAACTAGCTGAGGGTAAGCCTGCTATCGCTATAGTCGACAACGATGACTTCAAGAGCGACACACTGACCGGTGCTGGCCAGTCACACTGCACAAATGTCATGTATGTGCAGCCAGAATAATTTGATACAGAACTTCCTTCCGAGAATCACGAGGATAGACCAGTTCCCGGTGCCAACTTTGCATCAAACCTCTCGACAACTCTCAAAGAGCTCGGAAGTGAAATGCAAAAAGTCAACCCATACAAGACAGCGAAGTGTGGGGAACCACCTCTCAGGAAGCTACCAGCTGATCAAAGTACTCCTCCTCCTGACACATCGGTGCAAAGAATTCGTGGTGTGATCCATGCATTGGCCAGGGCGCAAGTTGACCGAACGAGACCTAAGCCAGAAGAACAGACTGTGCCGGGGTTTTCAGGGTTTCATGCCAGCATGTCAAATGCAGATGAGAAGAGTCGAGCAATATACCACATGACCTATCCCAACCCACCCAGTAAGACAATTCTCAATGATGTGATGTGTAAGCTTGCAAAATCAGTCGAAGAAAAAAAGATGCCTTTTGCAATAATTGTTGGTGATTATCCTGTCTACGTGCTCATGCTAGAGTTGAAAAGTGAGAATGCTGAGCTGTTCAGCAAAATCTTACCATTCATGGCACCCTTGCACATCCAAATGTCGTTCATCTACACTATATACAAGAGGTTTAAGGGATCTGGCATCTCAGATGAGTTGGTGGCAGCTGGTGTTATAGCAGACGGGTCTGTTGATCAGGCCCTTCGTGGAAAACATGTTAAGCGTGGGGTTCGCTGCTTGCGACTATTCTACGAGACTCTGGTCCACCATGTCATAGACAAACGTTAGGAAGATTCCCCTCTATCTGAAGAAGTAAAGGCATCCCTTGCCAAGCTTCGACATCCGATTGATGCACAGGAACTTGCAGATGAACATGCAGAGCTAGAGAGAAATGCTGAGCTGAAGGACCTCGTTGATGCTCTCTTCAAGGACTTTGAGGGTGCCCCACAAGCAGAATACTGGATGAAATTCATGGAAATGGTTGAGGTTCTAACTCAAAATATCCATGCAATCAGAACAAGCAACTGGACTGAGTTCAAGTCCTCACTCAAGCTCATGCTTCCTTTGATGCAAATCTATGATAATGACAAGTATGGTCGGCATCTCCCCGATTTCACCGCAGTGCTTGATACCCTTCCTGTCGATCAGGCTGCATTCATGGAGAGTGGTATATTTGCACAGTCAATGACAGGAAAACCATATTCGTGTGTCGCCCTCGACATATGGATAGAGTCAACAATGAATAAGGGCTCTAAGCTGAAGTCTGGTTGGTTGGCCATTCTGAACAATGAAAAGCAGCTCCTTTCAAACAGTTCCCCCATCCATACCACTACCTACAAATCTGCAGGCAGAGAACAACAGTGATGATAGCAGCGAAAGTGAGGACAGTGATTCTGATAGTGGCTCATACAGTGAATCATGTAGTGACAGTGAAGTGGCAGATTAGTATGTACAATTAGTATAATACAATACAATAACAATACACTATACAATACAATAACCATTCCAGTGGATTTGTAATGCCAGAATTAGTGAAAAAGGAAACCTCATTCGTCCTTGTAGCTCATCTGATGCCAGAGATATTACATTTCATGTTTTTCAAGATGGCGTTGGCGGCCATTTTGAATATTGGGCTCTAGCAGAGTTAGTCGTCATTTTTCAGAGGGGCATAGGAGCTAATTTTCCTTTAAAATGGTTCAGGTTGTCAAATCCATTGCGAGAAAACGGTAGGAGCAAAATGGTCACGGATTCCAAGCAAATGACCCTACAGTACCACGAGAAATTGGGATATGAGTAAACAATGAAGGAAATATGAAATGGTAGGTCAGTCATGAGTCAAAGAAAAAAGTAAATAATAATGAAATTAGGGAAACAAATGCAGGGTTAACAAAAAAGAAAGAAAACAAAAAAGAAAGGAAAGAAGGATAATTTACTGGGGGAAGGTGATGGGCGGGATGCAGAACTTAGGGAGTCGCAGGCTTATCACTCCAGCATCACGGTCTAGCCATCGTTTAGTCATGACCGTGATCTTGTCATGCAGGGTCTTGTTAGTGTCGAGGTCTAGATTGACACCGTCGATGTCAAGATCCTGCGGTTTAGACGAAACCGACAAAAAGCGATGGCGCGTTACGTCTAACCTAGAGCGCAATGACCGGTTAACCGAATTCCTGATTTTATTATACTGCTCTGCTGGCATTCCCCTTACTCTAGAGCGGTATTCTAGGGAAATCAGGATGCATTTCCCTCCCGTGTCCCTCTCGACAGCCAGAGCCAGGTCCCCTAATGCCGCAGCCAGAGCACGGGGTTCGGTGTCGGGGGTTGTGTCGTTGCCCCCGATGAGTAAATAGGTGTAGAGGGGCCGGTATAATACCAGCTTACCCCACTCATCGGAGGACTTAAGACTTGAGATATTAGCCCCTGGCACCCCAAAGTAGCGGAATTGAAAGTTCCGATCCCCGGTCGCTCCCCTGTAGTCAACAGGGCCCTGGTCTGCTGCCCTCAGTCGGGTTGCGTATGAGTGGCCGAAGATCGCTATGTGATCTACCTCGGCCACTACTTGCACTGGTTTATACCCCAGATCTACACCCCCCCCGGATCCTTTGATCTACAACCTCCCTTAACATTTCCTTAGCTCATGCCTAACTTAGGAAATTTAATTGTGGGTCAAAGTCCCGAGGTCTGGGCACCAATATGGCGGATTTAAGGAAGATAAGTTTACTCTAGGCTACTTAAGACTGAAAAGGTCCGCTCTTATAATATATAAATTAATAATAATGACGGGAGTGTAACTCACTATTAAAATCACCATAGAATATTGCAGTTAGGCAAGGTGGAAATGCTGATGGAGGTGCTGATGGATGGTAGGCAAATGGCTACTATTCGAACACCATTGGATGTTTACCTTAAGGTGACCACGAGGATGCACCTGAACAAATAGTGAATAAATAAGTAAGGTTGAAGAAAGTTAAATCATGAGAATAAGGCTTAGCTGTCAGTCGGTCTGTCTGTAGGATGAAGTTGAGTTTAAGTTAATGATGAGAGCTAGATAACACCGGAACCAGGATCGCGGCGAACTAAAGAGTGGAGTTGTTGCTAGGACGATGTATAAAAGTGCTCTGCCGCGGTGCGCCACAATCCAAGACGTCATCGTCTTACACTACGAATCTAGCGGCTACTGCTAAGTTAGTAGCGGATATCTAGCGGTAAATATCGCACCGCTTTCATAATATTACGGCATGGTTTATATGATAAATCATATATGCATTCCTAAAGACACTTAAATACTATACTTTCGTATAATAGGCCTTATTTAACTTATTAAGCTTACATACTGTACAAACTGTATTTAGGGTATGATACATAGAAAATGTAGGTTATACTATCGTGAATCCACGATAGTATTAAAGATCGGGAAGACGAATACAAATGCAATATATAAACTAGCTAATACGGAATTAGAAAACTCAGACTGCGAGAAAGATTTGGGTGTGTTTGTTAGCAATGAGTTGAAGCCTAGAAAACAGTGTATAAGCGTTCGTAACAAGGCAAACAGGATTCTCGAGTTCATCTCTAGGAATGTGAATAAGAGAACTGCCGATGTTATCATAAAACTTTACTTGTCATTAGTGAAACATCATATGGATTATATGCTGTCCATTGTTGGTGTCCTTATTACAGAATGGAGAGAGTACATCGAAGAATGATACAAAATAATTCATAATATTAGAAATCTACCATATGATGAAAGGTTGAAGAAATTAGGCTTACATTCGTTAGAAAGACGCAGAGTTAGAGGGGATATGATAGAAGTGTTCAAGTGGGATTAATAAAGGGGACATGAAAGATGTACTGAAGCTCAGTGATAGCGAAAGAACTCGAACAAATGGTTTCAAATCAGATAAATTTCGTATCAGAAAAGATATAGGCAAATATTGGTTTGGTAACAGAGTTGTAGACATGTGTAATAAGCTACCGAGTGATATGGTAGGATAGAGAACGATAGGATGCTTGAAGATAAAATTAGATAGGCATATGGACGAGATGGGTTGGGTGTGAGGGGGATCTGCCGGGTTTGGGACAATCAGCAGACCCCTGTAATCTTGTGTTGATCTCTGACCGTTTTGGTGAAGTCGGTCCTCATTGAATTAGAGAGTTGGAAACTATATATTCTATAGTAAAATATTGATCAGCTAAACTCCTAGTCATATATAATCCCTCACTTATACACACAACATATACAAATACTAGATTTGAACCGTGCATTTAAAAATATATATACCCCAAACCTTTTTCGACTCGGCTCTTTTCCAACTCGGACTCGGACTAGGACTACCTCTTTTAGTGACCACCTATAATTAGGCCCTGTATTCGAGGTTGGGTTTGAAAGGGATCTGCCTTGTGTGAGCCGATTGACTTTTTGCAGACTCCCATTTGTTTATGTTCTTATGACGTTGGGATATATATTTATGTGTGTATTATGTTATTATGTTGTATATATACTGTATATATACATATATTTATAAATGTATTATTATTATTATTTATTATTATTATTTTTTTTTTTTTTTTTTATTTTGCTTCATCGCTAGACCTCAATCAAGTTTTAACAAATACCCCAAAACACTCCTCTTCGAGAGAATTGTGCCCAGTAGAAAAATGCCTTGGCCAAAGGCCTTATCTACCTAAATTGCAAGCTCGCTATCGCTCGGCACGAAAAATCGACTCTTAAATGGCACGATAGGTCTTAAAATCGCCTAATTAATGGGCTATTAGGCTATAAGAACATAAGAAAATGGGAATCTGCAGAAAGCCGATCGGGCCCGCACAAGGCCCTCTCACACCCAACTCCAATTACAAGGCCTAATTATAGGCCAAACTCACTAATACCATGAGGACCGACCTCACCAAACAGGTCAGAGATCAACACAAGATTACGGGGGTCTACAGAGCGCCGATTGGCCCACACCCGGCAGATCTCCATTCACACCCATCCCATCTCGTCCGTATGCCTATCTAATTTTATCATAAAGCTCCCTGTCGTTCTCGATCGTACCATATCACTCGGTAACAGTGCAGTGCAGTTGGGAGCAGTAAGTGATTAGATTAATATCCAGTATTCGATAAATGGATATTATTCGTAGTCATCTGTTGTAATTATAACTGTCTTGATGGCATAATGATTAGAGCGTTTAAGATATATATGTGGTAAGCTAGGTTGAATTAGAGCGTTTAAGATATATATGTGGTAAGCTAGGTTGAATTAGAGCGTTTAAGATATATATGTGGTAAGCTAGGTTGAATTAGAGCGTTTAAGATATATATGTGGTAAGCTAGGTTGAATTAGAGCGTTTAAGATATATATGTGGTAAGCTAGGTTGAATTAGAGCGTTTGAGATATATATGTGGTAAGCTAGGTTGAATTAGAGCGTTTAAGATATATATGTGGTAAGCTAGGTTGAATTAGAGCGTTTAAGATATATATGTGGTAAGCTAGGTTGAATTAGAGCGTTTAAGATATATATGTGGTAAGCTAGGTTGAATTAGAGCATTTAAGATATATATGTGGTAAGCTAGGTTGAATTAGAGCGTTTAAGATATATATGTGGTAAGCTAGGTTGAATTAGAGCGTTTAAGATATATATGTGGTAAGCTAGGTTGAATTAGAGCGTTTAAAATATATATGTGGTAAGCTAGGTTGAATTAGAGCGGTTAAGATATATATGTGGTAAGCTAGGTTGAATTAGAGCGTTTAAGATATATATGTGGTAAGCTAGGTTGAATTAGAGCGTTTAAGATATATATGTGGTAAGCTAGGTTGAATTAGAGCGTTTAAGATATATATGTAGTAAGCTAGGTTGAATTAGAGCGTTTAAGATATATGAGGTAAGCTAGATTGAATTAGAGCGTTTAAGATATATGTGGTAAGCTAGGTTGAATTAGAGCGTTTAAGATATATATGTGGTAAGCTAGGTTGAATTAGAGCGTTTAAGATATATATGTGGTAAGCTAGGTTGAATTAGAGCGTTTAAGAATATATGTGGTAAGCTAGGTTGAATTAGAGCGTTTAAGATATATATGTGGTAAGCTAGGTTGAAATAGAGCGTTTAAGATATATATGTGGTAAGCTAGGTTGAATTAGAGCGTTTAAGATATATGTGGTAAGCTAGGTTGAATTAGAGCGTTTAAGATATATATGGTAAGCTAGGTTGAATTAGAGCGTTTAAGATATATATGTGGTAAGCTAGGTTGAATTAGAGCGTTTAAGATATATGTGGTAAGCTAGGTTGAATTAGAGCGTTTAAGATATATGTGGTAAGCTAGGTTGAATTAGAGCGTTTAAGATATATATGTGGTAAGCTAGGTTGAATTAGAGCGTTTAAGATATATATGTGGTAAGCTAGGTTGAATTAGAGCGTTTAAGATATATATGTGGTAAGCTAGGTTGAATTAGAGCGTTTAAGATATATATGTGGTAAGCTAGGTTGAATTCCCCGGAGGATCACATGCTTTCATAAATTTAATTGGGAGGTGTTTGGCGTTGGGAGTGTAATTAATAAATTAGATTAAGATATAAAAAAAAACAATCGAGGTAAACATGAGGGAAAAGAGGATCCAGAAACCCCCATTTGTATCTAACTCGGTGATATAATACTTGTTCGTGTCTACACTGGGACATAGTTTGGGTTTATATTGGTTGAAAAAACGAACAGTTATAGAAGATAGGGGTTTCACATTTATATAGACGTTTCTAAGGATCAATAATGTAACTAAATAGATATCTAGAACAGGCTGCAGTTAGCTGAAAGTTAAGTTAAACATTCATATTGATGAGTTGCTTTGGGTGTGAAAATAATCTGTCCTGTGTGAACCATTTGACTTTCTATAGACATGTGTAGTATGCTATGCGTAGGAAAACTGTATACATTTTAATTTATTTAATGAATGACCCTCGCCGAGGCCTTTATGCGTAAAACGTATACTGTATAATTATTCAAATTAATAAAAGGAACACTTATTAGTCTAGTTTAAAAATGCCACCCAGTGATCCAACCCCCACTGAATACTTACTGTATACTCAGCTGTGACGTCACCACGAACACCACAATGAACGGGGTGTGGGAGGACCTCTGAATGTTGGAGTATACACACGATAATATAAACAACACTGTGGACGTATGGGGAGAGAGTGTGTGGCATTCAAGATATAGAGAAATAATGAATAAACACAACTGCATTAACTCAACTATCCAGAAATATGTCCTCCATGTAATGGCCGCTACGTGAGTGGGCGGGGGCCTATTGGGATATCTGATTTCTTATTGGTTGACTGATTACCAGGTTAGCCAGTTACTATGGAGGGTAGTGACACTTTATTGACCAATAAGAGGCCTGAGCTACGCTTACATTGTGTCTTCTTTTTCTTCAATATACAGATAACTTACTAATAACATAATTGTATTTTATCAAAGGAGTGCAATTATAATGAACCATGACGCTAGTTGTCGGCGGTCAAGCTATGCAACGAGAATTATAATATATTAATATATAGCAGACTCTCACCTATAGTACTTAACAAAATATACATTAGAAGCAGGCATAATTGAGCACAGCGGTCTAGCCTGGTTTCTGTCCAGTCTACCAATATACTTTAACATTTCTATGCTTTACTTCTACTCACACAAAACCTCAAATTATTATAAATCACCCCACTTACCCACCATTTATCTTCAAACCAAAATATCCTAGATTCCTCAAAAAAATAGCAATATAATTCTCATGCTATAGTTCGGCCATCAGATCCTCATCCACATTTCTCACTGCGCACTGTTCAACTTCATTAACTTTTAGTTTGGATGAACAAAACTGTTATGCTAGGCAGAACAAGTGGTGTGGATTCAGTAAACGGGGAGAACAAGATATCTAATATACAGCATATGCACAAAATAAGAACAAGGCCATTCATACACTCAAAGACAGAACATGAATTTGTAAATTATCAATGGCGGATAATGTTGTGGCTTCCCTGATCCTGGGCCATGCCGTTTTCAAGCCATTGTTCTCCATTTGGTAAGGGTAGAAGTGAGGAACTGCTGCAGCAGTATCGGGATGTGTTAGATAAAGTTAGGATGAAGGGAGGGATCCCTGTAGTACATTGTATCCTACCCAGAAGAGGATTTCCCAAGGAATGGACATCCAGGGCGATTGGTGTCAATTGCCGTTTGGAGAAATATTGCAAAGAAAAAGCAATACCATTCATTGATAACTGGGATAGTTTCTATGGGAGAGATGGGATGTACGCAAGGGATGGGGTTCATCTTTCACGGTTAGGGGTTTCTACATTAGCTAGTTCTTTAGATAGGGTGGTTGTGGGGTTTTGAACAGAAATATTGAGAGTGTAAATGAGAGGTTAAATGGAACAATTTTAGCGTCAGGCGAAAGCGATAAGGATATTCAGTCTCATGCTAAAAATGATGACTATAATGCAAATGATAGTAGTGATGGTGCAACGGAAGATGGAAATGTCGCTAAAAACAAAGGTAAATTAGGTATAAAGAAAATAAGTAAATTGAGAGTATATTACACAAACTGTAGGAGTCTATGTAACAAAATGAACGAACTTAGAGCCCTTGTTAGCAAAGAAAATATAGACATAATAGCGCTAACTGAAACGTGGATTAATACAGAAACCAGGCATTTTTTAGCAGAATTTGATATACCAGGATATAATTTGTTTAAATATGACCGAACAAGTAAGAGGGGTGGCGGTATAGCAGTGTTTGTCAGGAGTACATTAAAAAGCTGTATTAAATCAGGTATTAGACTAATTAACGATAATGAAAGTGTTTGGGTAGAGGTTAACGAAGGTAGTGAGACCATAGTTATTGGAGTTATGTATAGACCGCCAAATATGAGTAGAAATGACGGAACGTCATTATGGGAGGAAATTAAAATGGCATCAAGGTTTAGCAATGTGTGCATTATGGGGGATTTTAATTTTCCGAATATAGATTGGCAGCATCAAATAGGAGACTCTGATTCTGAGGAGTTTATAGAGGTAGTACAAGATAGTTTTTTATTTCAATTCATAGATACTCCGACTAGAGGTAATAATATTCTCGATTTAGTTTTCAGTAACAATGAACATATGGTAAATAATGTAGAGATAGGGGACCACCTAGGAAATAGTGACCACAATTCTGTGTATTTTAATATACAATGGAAAGGTAATACCAGAGAGAATACAACATTAATACCTGACTTTAGAAAAGCCAATTATGGTGGGTTAAGAAGAGCCCTATTAGCGGACCCTATGCTCAAAACATTAAGTCGATCCAGGTGTCCAAATGAGTGTACCCCTTCTCAGGCACCTGTCATCTTAAGTCAGGAAGAGACGTCAACCTTGGTAGATACATACGATAATTTTATCAAGTCAGTATTCAATGCACAAAATAAATACATCCCCAAAAGAAAATTTAGATCAACACAGAACCAACCCAAATGGATGAATAATAGACTATTAGATCTTCTAGGACAAAAGAGAGGAATATATAGAAAAATTAGAAAAGGCGAAATTCACCTACTTGCTTACTATCAGAATCTATCAAGACAGGTAAAAAAGGATATTAGGAAAGAAAAAAGAAATTATGAAATTAAGGTTGCCAATGACTCAAAAAATAATCCTAAAGCTTTTTACCAACTATATAAATCCAAGGTTAGAGATGTAATTGGTCCCCTTAAAACTTCGATAGGAGAAATGACAGAAAATGATTTAGAAATGTGCAGTACATTAAATAGTCAATTTCTTTCCGTTTTCACTAATGAAAATTTGGCACAGTTTCCAGAAGTCCGTAAGGTATATAGCGATAGTATAGAAAATAGGTTAAGTACGGTTACTATAAGTAGAAATGATGTGCTTAAGGAAATTGACAGACTGAAACCTCATAAATCGCCTGGTCCTGATGAGGTATATGCTAGAGTATTTAAATAATGTAGGGATGAGTTAAGTTACCCATTAACATTTTTATTTAACAAGTCATTGGAGACAGGTATAGTTCCAGAAGCTTGGAAGCTTGCAAACGTAGTTCCGATCTTCAAAAAAGGTGACAAATCAATAGCATCCAATTACCGTCCCATTAGTCTTACATCAATCATAGGAAAGCTACTAGAGTCAATTATTGCTAGTAAAATTAGAAACCACTTAGATACATTTAATTTAATAAATTCTTCTCAGCATGGATTCACTCAGGGACGTTCTTGCCTTACTAATTTGCTTAGTTTTTTCTCAGAGGTATATGAAGCAGTAGATAATGACAAGTCATATGATATAATATATTTAGATTTCAGTAAAGCTTTCGACAGAGTCCCCCATGAGAGATTGATGAGAAAGGTTGAGGCGCATGGAATAGGTGGGGCGTTGTTGGGATGGATTAGGTCATGGCTAATTGGTAGGAAGCAGAGAGTCAGCATAAATGGTACGATGTCAGAATGGGGAGCAATCAAAAGTGGTGTCCCCCAGGGATCTGTATTAGGTCCTCTGTTGTTTGTTATATACATAAATTACCTTGATTTAGGTATAACTAGTAGGATAAGTAAATTTGCAGACGATACCAAAATGGGGAGAACAATTGATTCAGATAGAGATATAGAGTGCCTTCAAAGGGATCTAGATACCTTACACGAATGGTCAGTAAATTGGCAGATGAAGTTTAACATTGACAAATGCAAGGTATTAAAGATAGGGAAGATGCATACAAATGTTAAATATAAACTAGCTAATGTGGATTTAGAAAACTCGAATTGTGAGAAAGATCTAGGTGTGTTTGTTAGCAATGATTTGAAGCCTAGACAACAGTGTATAAGCGTTCGAAACAAGACAAACAGGATTCTCGGGTTCATCTCAAGGAGTGTGAGTAACAGAACTGCTGATGTTATCTTAAAACTTTACTTGTCATTAGTGAGACCCCATATGGATTATGCTGTTCAATTTTGGTGTCCTTATTACAGAATGGACATAGATTCATTGGAGAGAGTACAACGTAGAATGACAAAAATTATCCATAATATTAGAAATCTTCCGTATAAAGAAAGGTTGAAGAAATTAGGCTTGCATTCGTTAGAGAGACGCAGAGTTAGAGGGGATATGATAGAGGTGTTCAAGTGGGTTAGTGGGATTAACAAAGGGGACATGACAAATGTACTAAAGCTCAGTGATAGCGAAAGAACTCGTACCAATGGTTTCAAATTAGATAAATTTCGTTTCAGAAAAGATATAGGCAAATATTGGTTTGGTAACAGAGTTGCAGAAGGGTGGAATGGACTACCAAGTGCTATAGTGGGATTAAAAACGATAGGGAGCTTTAAGATAACATTGGATAAGCATATGGACGAGAAGGGTTGGGTGTGAAGGGGGATCAGCAGGGTTGGGCCAATCAGCGCTCTGCAGACCCCCGTAATCCTGTGTTAATCTCTAACCGTTTTGGTAAGATGATCCTCAGGGTATTAGAGTGTTGAGCCTATAATTGGGCTTTGTAATTGGGGTTGTGTGGGACAGGGATCTGCCTTGCTTAGGCCAATCGGCTTTCTGCAGACTCCCATTTTCTTATGTTCTTATGTTCTTATTTCTCGGTCTATTGTTAGTGATAGCAACAATAAAACATTGAGCCGATTTATTGTCTTGTGCATCAGCATCCCAAATGGTGTGTGGGTTATTTTCCGCAAGAGGAATTAATGGGTTTGATTATTGTTTTCAGTCTCCACTGATTGAGAGTTATCACAACTTTCACTGGTAAAAGTTGTAGTATATAATTACATTTGTGGTGTCAGTGTGTCGACCCAGATGATCCTGGTCAGCAGTTGTTTGCCAGCTTCAATCCTCCGGTAAAGGTCGATGGCAACTATTTCGATGTTTTGTCCCCCCCCCCCCCCCCCCGAAAGGTTGAAGAAGGGATAGAGAGCCAATATCAAAGTACGTTACAGGTAATTTAGGTATGTTGAAAGGAAGTATGGTCTGCTTTTAAGTGTACTGAAATTAATAGGAGGATGAGTTTGTGAGAGTTACCTGGATTACTCTCTGTGTAGGTGAGGCACAATTAAAGACAGTGGGGTAAGCCAGGCAAATGAAACAGGATTTCCAGCAACTTCTTATCATAGGCCTATGTGGCCTCCCCTGGGTGCTGCCCTACTTTGGTATCCATTAGGAGACAGTAGATACTCTACCCTTGGTGCACACATTTTTAAACAAATATGCATACAATAAGTTCAGACGTAGGCTATACTGCAAACACTGCTTAGCCAGAATAACCTAACAATCTTTTATGTTACAAAACCATGTGGACACTGTTTTCCATAATTGTTTGACCGGCGCCTTATTTATGTAATTTTGAACTGTTTTACATTGGTAGTGTGAACTTGATTAATCACTAATTTATAATATAAATGTAAATAAACAAGCTATAAGATTAGACTCCAAAATAATTATAGCTTATAAACGTGGATGGCGTTAAAGCGACGTCATGCCAACTTCTTTGGACATAGTTATTGCCAGTTAGGCCTAAAAAAAAAATATTTTCTATTTGGAGTTGTTGATTCCCCTTTCTTTAGCTCAAAAGGCTTTGATAAAGGCATCTTCAAGTTGTGTATAATGTGTGAAGTGTATGGATAATATTTTGTACTGCTGGAGTGTCTGTGGCTATGAGTGTTGTCTGTAACCAATTTAATCAGCTCGATCATGGTAATCAGATGACAATATTTGCATTGCAAATGTGACGCAAATCTACTGCACCTCTGATGTCCGCCATTGCAGAGAGGGATTGAGGAGTCAGTGGCAGGTGGATACCGCCTCCTTCATCAGAATTCTAAGCTCTGCCTGAAGGTATATTATTTTAGGTCACTAAAATCTTTTACAACCATGTTCAGAAGTTGTTACGCCAGAATTGCTGATAAAATTGCCAAACAAAGTGGCCGTTTGACTCTGACTATAATTTCTTCTCGACAAGAGCGAAGTCCTTCTGCATATATCTGTTGACCCGCACAGAGTTACTCTTGTGCAGTGCGGGGACAGTCGGAGATGGATTAGGATATAATGTTATACTGTATATATTATTAATTATACTCTACCAAAATAACCTCTCGTGAGTTTGTTATGCCTTACCTGATCTTAGAGTTATCCTTGAATATTACCTATTCTGAAGTTGCTATTATCCATTACTTAAATTACTTGCCAGTAGTAAATCACCACCTGTTCTACTTCCATGGGTGTGACAGGGATCTGCCTTGTGTGGGCCGATCGGCTTTCTGCAGATTCCCATGTTATTATATTCTTATGTTGTTTTGGTTACATGCCAAGATTACCATTGATAATGTTATTGTTTGAGTGGAACCCCTGACCCCGATACAACCCCACCGTCATACAATACTTGTGAGACACCAACTTTATAACGGAGACACTGGCTGACACTACCCAGAAACTTCATTTTTGTTCCGTATATTACATTAAAGCAAGTTTATTATAGATCACATTGTCATTTACACTGATATACTGTGTATATATATATATATATATATATATATATATATATATATATATAAGAACATAAGATCATAA
Source organism: Paralithodes platypus (assembly GCA_032716605.1). Classification (NCBI taxonomy): domain Eukaryota; kingdom Metazoa; phylum Arthropoda; class Malacostraca; order Decapoda; family Lithodidae; genus Paralithodes; species Paralithodes platypus. The sequence goes on along the minus strand of CM064565.1, from coordinate 16,795,680 downwards.
GAAGAACATAAGGAAATGGGAGTCTGCAAAAAGCCGATCGGCCCACACAAGGCCTGTCACACCCAACCCCAATTACATAAGAACATAAGGTCATAAGATCACGGGAAGTGGCATATGGCCATGCGGCCCACATGAGGCAGCTCCCATTCACACCCAGCCCATATCACCCATATGGGAATCTAACTTATGGTTAAAGCTTTCAACTGTTTCTGAGATAATTACTGTTCTGGGCAGTGCATTCCAAATGTTAACAACTCTATTCCCATATATACTGTATATATATATATAATATATATAATATTTGGTATTGATAAATACGTTCAATGTAATGAACGTTCATTACATTGAACGTATTTATCAATACCAAATATTAGTGTGGAATTAGTGTGGAATGGGATATATATATATATATATATATATATATATATATATATATATATATATATATATATATATATATGAGTATTTTTTAGTTCAAACGTATTGGGAATGGACGAATAATGTAATGATCAGAACTTAGGAAAACTGATATATATATAAAAGGTTAACTGGCCCACACGAGGCAGATCACTATCACACCCAATCCATGTAATTTATATAATTAGCCTGTACTGTATAGGTGTAATGTTTCCCACCGTTGCTGAGCAATATTCCACTTAACCACAACCATTTTACAAACCGGGACTTGCCTACATATTCTAATTATTGAAACACTTTGAGGGTTCCACCTGTTGTTAATTGCGTAATATGCGTAATTGCGTAAATTGAAATTAGTAATGTTATTTATACATTAGTTTTAAAGCCACTGCAAATATAATAAATAATTATACAGGATGGTTGATCAAATTTGCCAAGCGCCGATCACACCTAAACAGCCCCAATTTGGTATTGGTTTACATTATTTTGTTTTATAACCTGGAAATGCCTCCATGCTTTTAGCCTAACTTGATTCGAACTAGCCAAGTAGGCTTGTGTAGTTAGCGCATGTGGAGAAGATGGATGAAGTATGTTGGGTGAAAAGATGCAACTCCGTGAACGTGGAGGGAGCTGCACCATGGGGTTGACAAAGAACACAGCACAGCCCATCAAAAATAAGTTCATAATCACAAGTCCAGCTAAAGCTTCAAAATCACGCCTGATGTCTTCTTGTTCACAATGCTACATACTCTGGCCTTCAGATCATGTGTAACAAGAACTCATAAGAAAATGGGAGTCTGCAAAAAGCCGACTGGCATAAGAAAGGCAGATCCCTGTCCCACACAACCCCAATTACAAAGCCCAATTATAGGCTCAACACTCTAATACCCTGAGGATCATCTTACCAAAACGGTTAGAGATTAACGCAGGATTATGGGGTCTGCAGAGCGCTGATTGGCCCAACCCGGCTGATCCCCCTTCACACCCAACCCTTCTCGTCCATATGCTTATCCAATTTTATCTTAAAGCTCCCTACCGTTTTTAATCCCACTATAGCATTTGGTAGTCCATTCCACCCATCTACAACTCTGTTACAAAACCAATATTTGCCTATATCTTTTCTGAAACGAAATTTATCTAATTTGAAACCATTGGTACCAGTTCTTTCGCTATCACTGAGCTTTAGTACATTTGTCATGTCCCCATTGTTAATCCCACTAACCCACTTGAACACCTCTATCATATCTCCTCTAACTCTGCGTCTCTCTAACGAATGTAAACCTAATTTCTTCAACCTTTCTTCATACGGAAGATTTCTAATATTATGGATCATTTTTGTCATTCTACGCTGAACTCTCTCCAATGAATCTATGTCCATTCTGTAATAAGGACACCAAAATTGAACAGCATAATCCATATGGGGTCTCACTAATGACAAGTAAAGTTTTAAGATAACATCAGCAGTTCTGTTACTCACACTCCTAGAGATTAACCCGAGAATCCTGTTTGCCTTATTACGAACGTTTATACACTGTTTTCTAGGCTTCAAATCATTGCTAACAAACACAACTAGATCTTTCTCGCAGTCTGAATTTTCTAATTCTAAATTAGCTAGTTTATATTTAACATTTGTTTGCATCTTCCCTATCTTTAATACCTTGCATTTGTCAATGTTAAACTTCATCTGCCAATTTACTGACCATTCATGTAAGGTATCTAGATCCCTTTGGAGGCACTCTATATCGCTATCTGAATCAATTGATCTCCCCATTTTAGTATCGTCTGCGAATTTACTTATCCTACTAGTTATACCTAAATCTAGGTCATTTATGTATAAAAGAAACAACAGGGGACCTAATACCGATCCCTGGGGGACACCACTTTTGACTGCTCCCCACTCTGACTTGGTACCATTTATGCTGACTCTCTGTTTCCTACCAATTAGCCATGACCTAATCCATCCCAACAACGACCCTCCTATTCCGTGTGCCTCAACCTTTCTCATCAATCTCTCATGAGGCACCCTGTCGAAAGCTTTACTGAAATCTAAATATATAATATCATATGACTTGTCACTATCTACTGCTTCATATACCTCTGAGAAAAAGCTAAGCAAATTAGTAAGGCAAGAACGTCCCTGAGTGAATCCATGCTGAAAAGAATTTATTAAGTTAAATTTTACTAAGTGGCTTCTAATTTTCCTAGCAATAATAGACTCTAGCAACTTTCCTATGATTGATGTGAGACTAATGGGACGGTAATTGGATGCTATCGATTTATCACCTTTTTTGAAGATCGGAACTACATTTGCAAGCTTCCAAGCTTCTGGAACTAAACCTGTTTCTAATGACTTGTTAAATAAAAATGCTAATGGGCTACTTAACTCATCTCTGCATTTTTTTAATGCTCTAGCATATACCTCTTCAGGACCAGGCGATTTTTGAGGTTTCAGTCTGTCAATTTCCTTAAGCACATCATTTCTACTTATACTAACTGTACTTAACATATTTTCTATATTATCACTATATACTATATTGACTTCTGGAATCTGTGCCAAATTTTCATTAGTGAAAACGGAAAGAAACTGACTATTTAATGTACTGCATATTTCTAAATCATTTTCTGTTATTTTTCCTATTGTTCTTAATTAATTTGTCTTTCTCACATTTTGAGTTTTAGAAATGTAATATATTGTTTTTATCTGTGTGTGTATATGAGGTTGGGTACTTGTTTGTGTCTATGTGTGTGTGCTCGTCTGTGTGTGTGTGTGAGCGAGAGGTTGGGGACTTGTTTGTGTGCATGGGTGTCGATGTGTGCTCTCTCTCTCTCTCTGTATGTGTGTGTGTGTGAGAGAGATAAAGTACTGCATACGTAAGCTCATGTGGGTGTGTAGGTGTACAGACTCACCTCAAACGTCCTACATTCTTTCACGTATCATATAATTATAGGTTAAGTCTATTTGTAGACGAACTTGACTCAAACTTCGGCTTTCTATACAAACTTCACTTACTAACTAATATTGGAAAACACAATATATATTCAACATAGCACACAATATATATTCAACATAGCACACAATATATATTCAACATAGCACACAATATATATTCAACATAGCACACAATATATATTCAACATAGCACACACTGTGAAAGCACTAAAATACCGAGATAGATTGTGCGCGGTAGTAGTGTGCAACAAAAGTTGTAGCTATGGACCTTGGTAGTGTATGGCTTGTATTGTTGACGGATAGCGTAAGTGTAGGTCAGACAGTCAAAGGTCAGAAGTCAACATGTAGGTTATTTGTAAAGGGATCCTGGTTGGGACTAATATCGTGCACATTTTCTTGGGCTTATAATAATAAAGTAGAAGTGCCGTTTTGCCAAAATCAAAACGGCATACCCAACTCTGCGATGGGTTACCATCATCACTACTAATACCATCATCAAATACAACCACCATCATCACTATTACTGCCATCATCACTACAACTGCCACAATCATCACAACTACTGTCATCATCACCATTACTATGATCATCATCACTACTACAATTTCAATCATCACTACTACTCTCACCATCATCACTACCATCTTAATCACTACTATCATCATTGATACTACACCTATCAACCATCATTACTACTATCATCACCACCATCTTACAATCATCATTACTACAGTTAATATCATCACTACTACTATAACCATAATCATTACTACTGTCACAAGTATTACCATTATGTATCCTACTATCACCATCATCTACTACTACTGCCATCATCACCATTACTATGATCTTCATCATCACAACTATTGTCATCAATACAACTTTCACCACCATCACTACTACTCACCATCACCACTAATACTCACACCATCGTCACTACTGTCATCATTATCACTACAACTATCATCATTACTTATCACCATCATCACTACTACTAGTTCTGTCACCATCATATCTACTACTGTCACCATCATATCTACTACTGTCATCATCATCAATACAAATACAACCATCATCACTACTATTATCACCATCATCACTACTATCACCATCAATCCCACTATTACTACCATCACTTCTAATGCCAATTAAACTAAGTTAACCTAGCAAATGCAGAGCGAGATGTTTTCGCCCCCAGAACGAATGCGTTCTTAGTGTGTGAGCCCCGACACTAAGAACGCATTCCTTGCTGGGGGGGGGGGGAAAACCATATTTTGGGTAAAACCATAACTATTGCATAAATTAAAAACATATTTTTTGACTGACATTCGCATTCACGCAACAAATGTTTGTGTGAAATTTGGTGAAAATCCGTCCAACGGTCTAGGAGGAGTTTCGAGACAGACGGACAACGACAACAACAACGACGACAGATTTGTTTTTGTGTGGTACCCACTATATCGGGGGGGGGGGGGTGTGGGGGGGGGGGGGGGGGGGGGGGGCGATACCAAACTCTGCTTACGCAGAGTTGACTAGGGAAGGTTGGGTCAGATTTAGGGGAGAGTTGTGCTTTGCTCCCTAGACCTCCATCAAACTTTAAAACAAAAAAAAACTATGATCCCCCTTCAAGATAAACGTGTACATTTTTCGGTAGAAAAATTTCCCGGCCGATGACCGGTTTCTCTTTATATTACAGGCTCGTTGTCGCTCTCCAGGAAATTATTGACACCTAAATGGCACGAAAAGTCTTAACATTTTCAGAAATTGGGCGATAGGTCTTATGATCGCCAAACTAATGGTGCTAGCATTTTAAAATCGTAGAAGTAATGGGGCTAAACATGAGAGAGTAGGGGTGCAAATAAAGCGTTGTCGGTGATAAATCTCCCCTTAAGCAGAGATGGTTAGGGTATTTGTATAATTATACAGTATACCACATATACAGGCTTACCGCCCTACACGCATACACATACAAAGGAGTACAAAGGAGTACAAAGGAGTACAAAGGAAATCAAGCAACAACAGATCTAGTGACCCTTCTAGGTTGCTTGTCCTCCAAAACACTGAGGATCAAGTGTCCAAACAGTGGTTTAGAGTGGGTAAGGGAACATTGGAAAGGGAAATACTGCCCTGGAACTAATGTCCGTGGCAGGATTAGGAAGTTAGTAGGGGACAGATGGGTTAGTAACTGAGGGGGGGATAAAATAAAGTTATTCATTTACAAACGCAGTCAGTCGCGGGTTTGATGCGAGATATTTGTCTAGGCGGAGTTTAAATGAATCAACGGTGATGCAGTCTATAACGTTTCGGGGAAGCCCATTCCACAAGTTGACAACTCGATTGAAGAAGAAATTCTTAGATTCGTGCGAGTTAAAAGATTTACCAATAATTTTGCAACCGTTTCCCCGCGTGTAATTAGATTGGTCGATAGTGAAGTACTTACTACAGTTCATATTGTCGATGCCTTTGATGATTTTGAACACTTGAATTAAGTCACCTCTTAATCTGCGCTGGGTTAAAGGAAATAGATTTAATTCTCTAAGACGCTCTTCGTATGGTTTGTTCTTTAGGCTAGGTATCATTTTGGTAACTCTACGTTGAACTCGTTCTAGCTTGTTTATATCTTTTTGGTAATAAGGGCACCAGGATTGAACGCAGTATTCCAGAAGAGGGCGGACTAATGAATTGTAAAGGGTTAGGATAACTTCTTTGGATTTATGCTCAAATGACCTGCCTATAAAGCCAATTATTTTGTTTGCCTTCTTAACAACTTCTGAACATTGTTGACTCGGTTTTAGGTTACTCGATATTGTTACTCCCAGATCGGTTTCTCTGTTTACATTCTTAAGCTGAGTGCCATTCATCGAATAGTTTGCTTTCTCATTTAGGTATCCGATATGTAGTACTTTACATTTATCCGCATTGAAACTCATTTGCCAAATTTGGGCCCAACATGACAATTTATCTAGATACACACACCTGCACCCAACCATAACACACTTAAGGGGGAGGGGGCTACTTTTTCGTTCCCCCCCCCCCCTTCTCCCTCATGTTAAGCCCCAGTAGCTTTGATATTTTAAGATGTTTGCTCATTAGTTTGACGATTCTAAGATCCTATGTCTTTGTCAATATTGGATCTTTTGTTCCATTTAGGTGTCGATTTTTCTTGGCGAGCGATAGCAAGCCTGTAATTTTAGGAGGAATAGGAATTCGGCAGGGACATTTTTCTACCGAAAAATGTACACATATAAGAACATAAGATCGCGGGAAACTGCATAAGGCCATGCGTCCCACACGAGCCAGCTCCCATTTACACCCAGCCCATATCATCCATATGAGAATCCAACTTACGCTTAAAGCTCTCAACTGTTCTTGAGCTAATCAATGCTCTGGGCAGTCCATTCCACATTTTAACAACTCTATTTCCAAACTAGTGTTTTCCTATATCTTTCCTATATCTAAACTTATCTAACTTGAAACCATTTGAACGGGTTATGTTGCCGTTCTTTAGCTTTAATATCTCATCTAAATCGCCCTTATTTATACCTTAAATACCTCTATCATGTCTCCCCTACATCTTCGTCTTTCTAGTGAGTGCAAGCCTAAGGATTTCAACCTCTCCTCATACGATAAGTTTCTAATATTATGTATCATTTTCGTCATTCTTCTTTGGACTGCCTCTAAAGGGTCGATATCCATTCTGTAATAAGGGCACCAGAATTGGACAGCATAATCTAAATGGGGTCTTACTAGTGCTAAGTATAGTTTTAAGAAAACTTCAGCAGTCCTGTTGCTAACATTCCTAGATATGAATCCTAGAACTCTAAACTCTAAACTTAAGGGAGAAGGGGTCCAGAAACAAAAACTACCCATTAACCCGGGAACTGCCGGAAGACTCTTAAGAGTTCCCCCGGCGGACTGCGGGAAGACTCTTAAAAGTCAGAGAAAAAAAAAAAATCAACTTTAACACCTTAAGAGCGGCCTATGCGGTTTATTTATATGTACCGCCCAGCGGGGTGTTTTTAGCCAAAATAGGGCTGTTTACGTGATCATTTTCATGCCTAAATAAAACCCAGAACGTAAAACAAGTATCTATCCCTGAAAGGGCATAAACAGAGCTTTCGAATGACACCATAACGATCCTTTTATGATGGCTAGTTTTCTTGCAATAACCGTGCAACGCGAGTGCAAAAAGCATGTAATTAGGCACTTTCCCCATACAATTCCTTATATAGCGAGTGAGAGAGGTAGGAGGGAGGTGAGATTCGTGTCAGTAGGTTCGCCGCGGTGGTCTGGAGCAGTCATACGCTCGCTACTCTCCTGCCACCACTTGTCTCTCTCTCTCAGCAACATTACGTGCTGAAATTGCCACTCGAGTTATGTCGAGCGCCGCCACATAGTCCAGCTTTATTTAACTCGACTTATGTGGTGAGCCGCTAATTAAGGGTTAAACATCGAAAGTTTTTTTTTTTTTTTTTTTTTTTTTTTTCCCTGGGCCATGCAAAATATCACTCCTCTACCTCCCCTCCTTCCCCACTTTCCTCCCCTCCTTCAGTTATCACCTATTTTCCCTGTTATTCCCTTATTCTGAGGTATATTTTCGCGCTAACATTAGCGAGTTGCAAGCAGGGCATTGACATCACTGTTAGCAAGCGAGTGCAAGAGAGAGAGAGAGAGTATCGATCGACTGTGTCTCAGTGGCCTTGGGGGAAATTGGTGGGAAAGCAGGTTGCCTCACCCATACATTATATAACTCGCGGCCTGTATCTCGGATTTTGACCATCCAAACGCTGTTTTCACTCGTTTTATTGTTGTTTCAGGTTAATACCTTTATAATCAACCCATAATAGGCGCGTATGGTTAAGTATTAATACTATATATGGTAAAATGAATATTTTAGTGATGGAAACAGCTCAAATACGTCAGCACAGGCAGAGGTGTCTAATTACCCCCATGTGCACTTCTTAGGTTAACCATCTCGGCTTACCCTCTCCCCCTCTCCCCCCCCCCCCCCCCGCAACACACACTTCCCTAATTATAGTTAACCCGCCGATAAACCACACCTTTACGGTAGTGTCACACGAATGCATTGTCCGCCAATTTTAGACGAACTCTTTTTTTCGTACTATTTTGAGGCTCTTTTATATCTCTTTTATATTGTAATCGGAAACTATGTCGAAGGTACTGCTCATTAAGTTAGGTAGTTTAATTCTAATGGATCATATATTTTGGATCTGCCAGACTACAATATGCCCATAAAAATAGACAGATAAATTGTTCGTGTGACACCGCCTTAGTTCCCCCAGGGATATTTTCAGTTAACCTACATGCTGACCTCCGACCTTTGACCTGACCTACACCTGCGCTACCCGTCTTCAATGAAAGCCACGCACTACGACCACGCAAAAAACGTCTTAGCTTTTTAGTGTTTTCATGTTGTTGGTTTGTTTGAATAAATATTCAGTTTTTCAATAGTAAGTTAATCTTGTATATAAAAGAAGACCAACGTGAGAGTCAAGTCCATCTACAAGTCGACATAAAATGTTATTGATATGTGAACGTGTGCAGGACGTGTGTAGGTGAGTTTGTACACTTATATACAGGACACACACACACACACATACACTCAGGAGCAAACGCCGCTGCTTGCGGTCTACCACGCACCCGCGGTCTACCACAACGGGTTAGTTTTGTATCCCATGTACTGTACTGGGTACTTGGAACGAGTACTAGCTGGTAGGTAAGGGTTAGTTTTGTATCCCATTTACTGGGTACTAGGAACCCACACTAGCTGGTAGGTAAGGGTTAGTTTTGTATCCCATCTACTGGGTACTAGGAACCCACACTAGCTGGTAGGTAAGGGTTAGATTTGTATCCCATGTATTGGACACTAGGAACCCACACTAGCTGGTAGGTAAGGGTTAGATTTGTATCCCATCTACTGGGTACTAGGAACCCGCACTAGCTGGTAGGTAAGGGTTAGCTTCGTATCCCAGTTACTGGGTACTAGGAACCCGCACTAGCTGGTAGGGCATAGGTTCATTTTGTATCCCACCTACTAAGTCTAGGATAAGTTAGGTTGTTTGGTTTGGTTAATACTCATACTAGGTCTCAGAAACAATAATCATTGACAAAATGCTTAACACACTTTTGGGTGTTTATTTAATGTTAGTGACCTGGTAGACAGTAGGCTAAAGCGTGAATGTCCAGGAAGACCGAACACTAAAGCTGCACCAGAGCAAACACTCTCATACCCACAGTCAAGCACACATATACAGTATACACAAATAAGTCCTCAACCTCACATACACACACACATGCAAAACAAACATTACATCTCAGAAACTCAGAACGTGAGAAAGATAAATTAGTGCTTGTAACACATGATCTGAAGGCCAAAGACAAAGTATCAGTACTCGAAATACACCAAACGGATTGATCAAATGTATACTGTATGTAGAAGTACATGTGAACAAGAAGGCGTCAGATTTTTTTTTTTTTTCTATATTCCAACTTACTTCCTCTCGGGCATAGGCTGAGAGCCTTAACATTCACCGCTTTACAATGAACAGTGAAGCCCGTGAGGTCTTGTTCCAGTCTAGGGAGTGAGACATGTGAAGCACGTAGAGTACAACGAGCACCTGCCATCTTGCCTTCACATGAGGCACGGTGCTCACTCATGGCCCGAAACGACCCCATCTCTGAAGCCACCTCGTTCCCGTGCTTCACTGTCTCACCCCCTACACTCGGACTCTCACACTTACACACACACAACGCCACCTGTTGAGCAGATAACTCACCAGGCATTGCACCCCTATAGCATATTTTGAATATGGGAATATTCATACAGTGCTATTTAATCAGGGAACAATGAGGGTATTTTATTGACGTTTCGGTGGGCTTGTGGTAATGCACTGATACTAGGTACAGCACAAATTCCATCCCAATAATATCTTCCCATTGATACATCGGGATTTGAACCCGGGACCTTTGGATTACCAGGCCAGTGGCAAGACCACTCCACCACACCTCCCAGATGTGATCTGGACTTGTGATTATGAACTTATGCATGACTGGTGATGCTGTATTCTTGGTCTACCCCTTGGTGCAGCTCCCTCCACGTACACAGACATCTTTTCACCCAACATACTTTATAAGAACATCAAAGCATAAGAAAATGGGAGTCTGCAGAGAGCCGATTGGCCCACACCAGACAGATCCCTCTCACACCCAACCCTAATTATAGGCCCAACTCACTAACACCATGAGGACCGACCTTACCAAAACGGTCAGAGGTCAACATAAGACAATGGGAGTCTGTACACACCCGGCAGATCTCCTTCACACCCAACCCATCTCGTCCATATGCCTATCTAATGTTATTTTGAAGCTCTCTATCGTTCTTGATCCCGCCACATTGCTTGGAAACCGATTCCACATGTCTACAACTGTTACCAAACCAATACTTGTCTATATATACTGTATACAGTATACACAGTATATATATATATACCGGTATATATATATTTTTTTTTCAAACTAAAATTATCTAATTTGAAACCATTTGTTCTAGTTATTTCGCTATCACTGAGCTTGAGTACATTTTGCATCTCCCTTATACTCATCCCATTAATCCACATGAAAGATATACTAAAGTTCAGTGATAGCGAAATAACTCAAACAAATGGTTTCAAATTAGATACATTTCGTTTCAAAAAGATATAGACAAATATTGGTTTGGTAACATAGTTGTAGAGAGGTGGAATAGGCTAGCAAGTGCTATAGTGGGATCAAGAATGATAGCGTGCTTTAGGATACAATTAGTTAAACATATGGACGAGATGGGTTGGGTGTGAGGGGGATCTCGGCCCACGTGAATGTAAACTCGGCCCATTCAGTAATACCAACTCGGCCCACCATATAGAACCTTTTATCTATCAATCTATCAAATGTGTTTGAGATCTTGTTATTGTTGATGTCTAAGGGCGAAGGTTAACGCCCTACGAGCGGGCCCGTCACTAACTTCTACTACCGGCCAAGCGGGTGGTTTTACCCTAAACGACCTTGTTTCCATGCTCTTTTTCCTGCATAAACAAGAGCCAGAGCGTAATACAACTATGTATCCCTGAAAGGGCGATAATTGAGCTTTCCAATGACACCAGAACTATCCTTCTACGACCACACGTTCTCTTGCAACGATCGTGCAAGACGAAGGAAAAATCCCTAAAATACGGTAATTTCCTTACATAATTCCCTGTGTAGCGAGATAGTGAGTGTGGATGTGTGTGGAGGGGACGTCAGTTGCCGCGCGGAACCCGTCGGACGGTCAGAACCGACCTACGCTCCTCCCACCGCTCGTCTCTCTCTCAGAGCCAAATATTGCTCAAAATTGCACACCGCCTGAAGTCGGTCCCCGCCACATAGTCCTTTTTTTCTCTAGACCGACTTAAGTCCGGTCCCGCCAGACTAGGGTTAAGGTATTGAGAGATAAGCCTTTAAAACGGCATCTCGTAGCTACTTTCTACTTTTTCCTCGGACGTGAAGTGTTTTAGATGTTTTCTTCTTCTTCGATTGAGTGAAGGTTGACCCTAATGATTCCAGTGGGGCCGAGTCAACCTCCCGCCGCAGATTATTAAACATTTGTGGTATACTGTATGTTCATGTGGTAAGTATGGTAGAGCTAGCACCTGCCAAATTGCCACTTCAAAATCGACAACAATCTGCTTCACCACAGTTCACCAGAAACTAACTCAATCGTTAATTAATTCATTATAGAAAGACCATTACTGGACTGACGGGATTTTTGTGTTTCTTGTCTCGTAAGTTTAATCCTTTGAGAATCGAGATGTATTTGTGATAATTTGTGAGATAATTGATAGTTTTTACCGTTTTTATTCCCACATAATTATCTTTCTTAATTTGTTTATAACACTCTAATGCGAGCCGGAACATATATAGCTTCAAATGGTTAGTGGTTCAATTGATATTTAATTTCTTCGATTCAGAAATAAATGTGGGAGTTAAATGGGTAAAAACTCTCACAATGATCTCACATATCACAAATACATCTCGATTCTCAAGGGGTTAAACTTATGAGACGAGACAAAACATAAAATATATATACTGTATGTTCTCGCCAATCCTCAAGCGTGATGAAATGATGGTACCGATGAAAAGGTGATACTTCCGAAGCTTTCATCATCATTTCATTATATGATAGCTCAGTGGTGTATGCACTATAACTTCATTTTGAATGGGTAGATGTTCTTGGTGGTCCGAGTTGGGGATGGGCCGAGTTGACCCGACCCCTAATAATACAGTACAACATAAATATGCCGGTATCTAAACCTTCCAAGTTCAGTAAAGAGGGATCAGCAACTCCAAATAGAAAGATATTGTTGGCAATAACTATTTCCAAAAGAGTTAGCTTGGAAAGCTCTCACATTATCTCGCTTACTTCATGTTAGTGGCAATCAAATAGAATCCCAGCCACATGTAATGATAGTAATGACGAGAATACTGATAAAGTAGAATTTCCGTCTAGATCTAGTATTCTAGTAGTTCAACAGGTAATGATAAATTGGTTAAAAACAATAGAAAATTAGTTGCCAAAAAAAAGTAATAGGTTGAAGGTATATTAAACAAATTGTAGAAGTTTATGTAACAAAATGAACGAACTTGGAGCACTTGTTAGCAAAGAAAATATAGACATAATAGCGCTAACTGAAACGTGGATTAATACAAAATCCAGGCATTTTTTAGCAGAATTTGATATAGCTTGTTTAAATATGATCGAAAAAAGCAGGAGGGGCGGCAGTATAGCAGTGTTTGTAAGGAGTACATTAAAAAGCTGTATTAAATCAGGTATAAGACTAAATAATGATAATGAAAGTGTTTGGGTAGAGGTTAACGAAGGTAGTGAGACCATAGTTATTGGAGTTATGTATAGACCTCCAAATATGAGTAGAAATGACGGAACGTCATTATGGGAGGAAATTAAAATGGCATCAAGGTTTAGCAATGTGTGCATTATGGGGGATTTTAATTTTCCGAATATAGATTGGCAGCATCAAATAGGCGACTCTGATTCTGAGGAGTTTATTGAGGTTGTACAAGATTGTTTTTTATTTCAATTCATAGATACGGCAACTAGAGTTAATAGTCTTCTTGATTTAATGTTCAGTAACAATGAACATATGATAAATAATGTAGAGATAGGGGACCACCTAGGAAATAGTGACCACAATTATGTGTATTTTAATATACAATGGAAAGGTAATACCAGAGAGAATACAACATGAGTACCTGACTTCAGAAAAGCCAATTATGGTGGGTTAAGAAGACCCCAATTAGCGGACCCTATGGTCAAAAAATTAAGTCGATCCAGGTGTCCAAATGAGTGTACCCCTTCTCAGGCTCCTGTCATCTTAAGTCAGGAAAAGACATCAAACTTGGTAGATACATAAGATAATGTTATCAAGTCAGTAATCAATGCGCAAAATAAATATATCCCCAAAAGAAAATTTAGATCAACATAAAACCAACCCAAATGGATGAATAATACACTATTAGATTTTCTAGGAACAAAGAGAGGAATATATAGAAAAATTAAGAGAGGCGAAATTCACCTACTTGCTTACTATCAGAATCTATCAAGACAGGTAAAAAAGGATATTAGGAAAAAAAAAATAAATTATGAAATTAAGGTTGCCAATGACTCAAAAAATAATCATAAAGCTTTTTAAAAACTATATAAATCCAAGGTTAGAGATGTAATTGGTTCCCTTAAATCTTCGATAGGAGAAATTACGTAGAAATGTGCAGTACATTAAATAGTCAATTTCTTTCCTTTTCACTAATGAAAAGTTTGCACAGTTTCCAGAAGTCCGTAAGGTATATAGCGATAGTATAGAAAATAGGTTAAAGACGGTTACTATAAGCAGAAATGATGTGCTTAAGGAAATTAACAGACTGAAACCTCATAAATCGCCTGGTCCTGATGAGGTATATGCTAGAGTATTAAAAGAATGCAGAGATGAGTTAAGTTACCTATTAACATTTCTATTTAACAAGTCATTAGAGACAGGCTTAGTTCCAGAAGCTTGGAAGCTTGCAAATGTAGTTCCGATCTTCAAAAAAGGTGATAAATCAATAGCATCCAATTACCGTCCCATTAGTCTTACATTAATCATAGGAAAGCTGCTAGAGTCAATTATTGCTAGTAAAATTAGAAACCACTTAGACAAATTTAATTTAATAAATTCTTCTCAGCATGGATTCACTCAGGGACGTTCTTGCCTTACTAATTTGCTTAGTTTTTTTATCAGAGGTATATGAAGCAGTAGATAATGACAAGTCATATGATATAATATATTTAGGTTTCAGTAAAGCTTTTGACAGAGTCCCCCATGAAAGATTGATGAAAAAGGTTGGGGCGTATGGAATAGGTGGGGCGTTGTTGGGATGGATTAGGTCATGGCTAATTGGTAGGAAGCAGAGAGTCAGCTGTTTCGACCGGGGCTCGTATAAAACAAGGGCTCTTAATCATTGGACTAGAAAGGCACACAGCCACAACGGTAACACTAGATCCAACCCTCGAACTTATAATGCCGGGGCACAAAAAACACCTATACCCTCCAGAGTTAAATCTGCGATAATGGGGTATCCTATAACTCGGTATAAGTGCACTACTACTACAGGCTGATGATCTCTGATACAGCCTGATCACAACAACTTACAATTACGTTAATAAGGTATACAAGGAAAAGCTAGAGATCTTAATTAAATCACTGCAATGATTTAATGCAAACTAGAAGAAGGTATATTTAAAGTTACTCTAAACAATAATGAACTGTCACTCCTATACTAAAGAAAGTGAACGAAAGTCCCAAAGCATTGAGCAGGAATCTTCTGAAGAAAGTCGGATGCTGGGGTAAGATGATCGTATCGGATTTTGAACTGTTATATAAAGCAGGGACAATATAGGACAAGTGTAGAGACAGACAGTGTCAACTGACACGGGAATAACGATAAATGCTCACTAGTATTATCTCAAACAACAAAAGAAGTCCTTCGTCAGGCAACTCAAAAAACCTGCTCAGGTTGTGCAACTCAACAACAACCAAGGCTTACAGTTAACGTGAATAAGAATGCTGCATACATAACATAAGAGTTTATAATTCTAAACGGGTGTCTGCTAGGCTAATAAAGTCTAGCTGGGATGTCGTAGGCTAGGAAACAATGGCTGAGCAAGCGGCTCGTAGCCTAGCGAGGTCCTTAAGACTGTGCGGCCAAATTACGTTAATTGACGGGGTGCTCTCTTGAGAGATCCAGATCGCTAGTATCTGGTTCTCTCCTGGCGAGCCTCTCAAAGTCAAAACAAAACGAGTTAGCACAGTGCTGGGTGGCAGAGGCAAAAGCCCTCACTCGCAACACAGTGCTAAACTCACAAGGTACACAATCAGAAAGACCACCTAGGCTTCCCACGTCTCCGTTGCGATTGTACAGGTTCAACAAAACCTGTTACACATCGGAAATCACAACACAAGTAGCCTTACCCCCGTCTAGCATTAAATAACCCAGCAGACAGCCAAGGAATAGGCAGGGAGACACCGTGAGTGTGTCGAACCTCTACTGACAATATCTGAGAGCTTCAGCATATAATACGATGGCCGATATATGAAATCGTGCAGAACCAAAGGGGAGTTATGATATTAAATAGAGAGGAAGAATGAGAGGTAAGAAGTTGAGAGAGAGAGAAAGTGCTCTATAGGTAGAAGTCGGGGACAGGTGGCAAGGGATATGTTAAGGGTATGCTGGTCAAGCAAGCTCTGAGCAAGGAAGGCACCAGGCAGCAGGGAAGTGCGGGGGAACTACCTCCTGACGCGGCGGGAGGGGTGGTGAGGCGGCCAGCCACTTAGAGGGCCCGGCCGTGGCATGACGTCACTGAGGCAACGTGTAACCCTCCCCGAGTACCCTCTGTCTCCTGCACTTACTCACTCACACTCTCTAGCTGTATCATTCAGTCTTATACATTAAACTTACAACTGATGATATAAAATACAATGCATTGTCACAGGCGAAAATAAAGACTACTTCTGTACTGCCTGTGACATGACGATTCACAAGAAAGAAAGTACAACATTGTAGATAGACTGTAGCCAAATACACTGCCCTGGCGAGTGCTAGCGAGTGGCCAAGCGAGCGGCTGAGCCCACGTGGCGTTCTGCCAAGCTGCAGGCGTCACACCCCACCCCCAAGATATTAGACGCTCAACCATGAGCTCTATATCTGACAAGCAGAACGCCGACAAAACAACACACACTGACTGAACGGCGAGGGTTCTCCTGCAAACAAACCCTCCCGTGACAAACAATCAGCCAAAACATTATCAGTGCCCTTAGCATGCCACACATCCAACTTGTGTTACGGCAGCACAAGAACACCTGACACTGCTAAACTGCCCAGTTCATCACAAGACTGGCACTTCTCTTCGCTCTTTCCGGCAACGGGGCCTGCCAATAACCTTTCACTAGTTCTACCTTCGTGATTAGCGATTCAGCCCCGATGAGTTCTATGATGTCGTCAACTCTCGATAAGGTATAGGCATCTGTCAGGGATAATGCACACACACTCTCGCAATCAACAAACACACTGATCTAATTGCCACTTAACACAGGTTGTAAAGTTACAGGCAACGACCACACACGACATTCCTTATCTCTCAGACCTTCGTCAATGGATAGGTGTCTGTCAGGGATAATGCACACACACTGATTTTGCCACTCAACTCAGGTTGCAAACTCACTGGCAACGACCACTCACAATATCCTTTATCCCTCAGATCCTTTTTCCACATGTCGTCTAGCTCTGTTTTCACGACAGGCTTTTTAGCAGGATTTATACGGTAGGGAAGTAAACTGAGCCTCGCACTGTCTCCAGCCTCCATGTCGGATTCTACCCCGTACATCAGGCCTGGAGAAGTAACAAACATGCGGATGCACTGCCACAGCCTAGTAAACAACTTATCTCGCAGAACATGCCTAGTGCCCTCCCACAACCCAGCCGAGACCGCAGCTTCTAACCTGTAGTCTCCCTCCTTCTCCACCTTCGTCCCTAGAACAGCCAGGTCATGAGAGGGACAATCAGTACCACCTGTGCAGTCACTCCCATAGTTCATTATTGCTAAGGCTTCCCCGCCGATACCGTACATGCGCACCCCCGCATTCCTTACGACTACATCTGCCTGCGCAGCATCACCGCTTTTAGTGACATGGCCAGATACAGTCGGTCTATGGTAGGGCTGTTGCATTCGACCAGAGCAGCATTGGGAGGCTATGCGACGACCGGGCACTTCTATGCCACAGCCAACCTCACCAATCTTCTCAATGTCCTCCTTCTGACCACCACCCTTGGCAGCCATGGGTCGACCCCGACCTGACAACCATGTCCAAGCCTCGTCGCCCACCTTGAACCACCGAAACAACGAGGCTAACGGTCTCCCAAACATTCACGTGACCTGCCCGCGGAACATCTTGCACCGCCTAAGTTGTGAGGCTCGGGGGCTCGGCACGACCAGTGGGATATGAACCGAGCTGGTGCTGGAGCGCTGCACACTGCAGCTCAGGCAGGTGCTCTAGCGCTTCCACAGCCACCAGACTCGTGTCCCCCGCCCACTGCTCCGCCGAGACATGACAATACCTACTCTCCTCCACCTGTGCCCTACTGCACCCCTCTCCTTCTCCACCTTGGCCGCTGCAGACCAACGCAGGGACAGTAGGCTGCTCAGGTGGTTGCCTCACAAACTCCTCCAACAGGGTCACATGACATGTTTCCCCGTCCTCGTGTTTGATCTCGACAGCACCATTACCACACTTCTGAACTTCCGGATCCTCCAACTGCAGTTTACAAATATCTGAGGGAACCAACCTGTCTAGATGCTTCCGAAGCAACCCAAGTCCTCCCCCAATATCAAACTGAGCAACCCTTTTTTCTCTCTGTGTGTAACGTTGCTGCCTCGGAGTCTCTTTTTGCCCTACCTCCTCTCTAGCTGTGACAGGTCCTGGGGCTTCTCCAGACTCCAACAATGGTGCCAATACTGAGCCGCCAAGAAGAACTGCTGGAACTAAACTCTCCAAACTTTTACCAACATCAGCCGTCTTCTTCCAACCGTTCCTCCGCTGATCAGAAGACTGAGGAATAGGCTGTGACACTTTGGATGCAAAAGGTCTTGTAACAACGCACGCCATAGGTTGTACTTGACACTTCTCTACCCACTCCTGTTCCTCCCTACTCACGTCGGCCGGCTTCTCGGCAACGACTAAGGGGGAAACCTCAGAAGTAGGCACCGCAAAGTCGTTGCCGAGAAGGAGGTCGACGCCCCCAACAGGCAAGTTCTCCACAATTCCCACATCCAACTCTTGTGTCACACCATCTGTTCCATCCTGACCAACGGGTATGACCTGATAGCATTGATACCTTGCACCACAACCACCCGTGCCGTGTTTATTGGTCTACCAGTAAAGTTCTTCATTAAAGTCTGAGAGACACCCGTGTCTCGCAACAGCTCAACTCCATGCTTCTTACCAGCTTACTTCACGCAGCCATGCCCTCGATGGTCACAAAAGACATCGCGGACAGGGTTCGAGCCTTCCGGATTCTTCTCCACTGGCTGTGTTCCAGCCTCTGACGTTATACCCCGGGCAAACTCAGATGACTTCGGGGACACCCCAATGTTGCGAGCCAAAGACACAACTGCATTAGGTGGCTTGCTTGGACAGGCTCTTGCAAAATGCCCCTTCTCATGACAATGAAAACACTCTAACTCCCCGTTGGGCTTCCCATGAGGTGGGGAAGGGCACTGACCCTTCTTAACCCATAACTAGCGGCGCGCAACATAAGTCGAGTATAATAAATCTGGACTATCTGGCGGCGCTCGACATAGGTCGTGTGGCAATTTCAGCACGTAATGTTGCTGAGAGAGAGAGACAAGTGGTGGCAGGAGAGTAGCGAGCGTATGACTGCTCCAGACCACCGCGGCGAACCTACTGACACGAATCCCACCTCCTCCCTCCCTCTCTCACTCGCTACATATGGAATTGTATGGGGAAAGTGCCGAATTACATGCTTTTTGCACTCGCGTTGCGCGGTTGTTGCAAGAAAACTAGCCATCATAAAAGGATCGTTATGGTGTCATTGGAAAGGTCTGTTTATGCCCTTTCAGGGATAGATACTTGTTTTATGCTCTGGGTCTTATTTAGGCATGAAAATGATCACGTAAACAGCCCTATTTTGGCTAAAAACACCCCGCTGGGCGGTACATATAAATAAACCGCTAGCCCGCTAATCTAGTGTTAAACGGGACGGTACTAGGTTTATGGTCAGTTTTGGTGTCGTTGCTCTTGTTCTTAGTGTAATTATGTGTATCAGTGTTTCGGGGAGGGGGAGGGTTACGCTCCTTATTGCCTGCATCACTTCTCTGTGCAAGACCGCACCCACGAATCAAAGATAACCGAAGGTCAGCCATCTCAGCTGCCTCCTGAAGAGTTTTCGGGTTTTTCTCTTTAATATTCAACGTCAGATCGCCGCCCGTACACTTGAACAATTGTTCTAGAAGCATCAGCTGTTTCAACTCCTCAAACGTCGATGCCTTTTCAGAACGCAGCCAGTTTCTAAATGCATCGGACAGATCCCGGGCATGCTCAAGAAAGGTGCACTCACGACCCTTCGTTACACCCCGGAACTTCAATCTGTACGTCTCTGGTTGTAACTCATATGCCCGCAGGACAGCCTCCTTCAATACCTCATAATCGATGCACGACTCCAAAGGCAACGCATCATATGCCTTGAGTCCTTTGCCAACCAACCTAGAGGAAACAAGGGCTGCCCACTTAACCTCGGGCCATTGGTGCTCCCGGCACTTCTTCTCAAAACGCACACAAAAATCAGTGACACCCGACTCGTCAAATACAGGGACTAACTTAAGAAGGCGCGATAACGACTGATCAAGACCACGATTCCCAGAACCGAGACGCTGCCCTGTCAACTCCACCCGCGACTTTTCAAGATCTATGTCTGCACAGTACCTAGCCTTTCTCTCCTCAGCCTGAATCCTAGCCATCTCAATCTGCTGCTCAGATTCATGCTTTCGTTGCTCAGCCTGCATTTTTGCCATCTCAAGCTGGAAGAGCATATCTGCAGTTAAACCTTGAGGAGGAGGAGATGCAACAATTGGAGACTCACCCAAGTGCAAACCACGCTGCCAGTGACTATCGGCTTGTGGGAACGTACCCAGCTCCGGAGCCCGAGGGGGTGCCATGGTAGGAGTCGAGTGGAATGGGGGCTGGGCCGAAGGTGCCCCAGCTCCCACTCCACCCGAAGCCCCACACACCCCGCCGAGCACACAGGCCACCAGGTCACCTCTCGACATGCTGCTAGTGCCCACATGCCCCATGACCATGGCCAAACACTGGAGACCATACCGATCAATCCCCGACACCCGGTGAACAGTAATAGGTATCTCCAGAAACTTCCTTGCATCCTCCTCACTAGTTATAACTCTAATGCCTTCTGACAAACCCCGCTGCTGTACCTCAGAGTCTGTTTCCCGTACTGTATCCCCACTGTACACTGATCCGTTGTCCGTCATATTGTCTACAGAAAATTTTCAACGTTTATAAAAAAAAAGAAGTACCTAAACTCTTATGTAGCACTATTCACTCAAAAATATAAAATGCTTGAAGACTCTTAAGTGTTATACTACTTGCCAAAAAAAAATTCACGTGTCCACTATATTCCTTTAAACAAAAACAAATGACCACAACACTCCTGCAATATTTCTCTAAGTTCCCAAAATCCTAAGCAAGGTCACCATTTGTTACGACCGGGGCTCGTAAAAAACAAGGGCTCTTAATCATTGGACTAGAAAGGCACACAGCCACAACGGTAACACTAGATCCAACCCTCGAACTTATAATGCCGGCGCACAAAAAACACCTATACCCTCCAGAGTTAAATCTGCGATAACGGGGTATCCTATAACTCGGCATAAGTGCACTACTACTACAGGCTGATGATCTCTGATACAGCCTGATCACAACAACATACAATTACGTTAATAAGGTATACAAGGAAAAGATAGAGATCTTAATTAAATCACTGCAATGATTTAATGCAAACTAGAAGAAGGTATATTTAAAGTTACTCTAAACAATAATGAACTGTCACTCCTATACTAAAGAAAGTGAACGAAAGTCCCAAAGCATCGAGCAGGAATCTTCTGAAGAAAGTCGGATGCTGGGGTAAGATGATCGTATCGGATTTGGAACTGTTATATAAAGCAGGGACAATATGGGACAAGTGTAGAGACAGACAGTGTCAACTGACACGGGAATAACGATAAATGCACACTAGTATTTTCTCCAACAACAAAAGAAGTCCTTCGTCAGGCAACTTAAAAAACCTGCTCAGGTTGTGCAACTCAACAACAACCAAGGCTTACAGTTAACGTGAATAAGAATGGTGCATACATAACATAAGAGTTTATAATTCTAAACGGGTGTCTGCTAGGCTAATAAAGTCTAGCTGGGATGTCGTAGGCTAGGAAACAATGGCTGAGCAAGCGGCTCGTAGCCTAGCGAGGTCCTTAAGACTGTGCGGCCAAATTACGTTAATTGACGGGGTGCTCTCTTGAGAGATCCAGATCGCTAGTATCTGGTTCTCTCCTGGCGACCCTCTCAAAGTCAAAACAAAACGAGTTAGCATAGTGCTGGGTGGCAGAGGCAAAAGCCCTCACTCGCAGCACAGTGCTAAACTCATAAGGTACACAGTCAGAAAGACCACCTAGGCTTCCCACGTCTCCGTTGCGATTGTACAGGTTCAACAAAACCTGTTACACATCGGAAATCACAACACAAATTGCCTTACCCCAGTCTAGTATTAAATAGCCCAGCAGACAGCCAAGGAATAGGCAGGGAGACACCGTGAGTGTGTCGAACCTCTACAGACAAAATGGTAACCCCTCCAAAATGCCTAACTAAACATATAATATCTGAGAGCTTCAGCATATAATACGATGGCCGATATATGAAATCGTGCAGAACCAAAGGGGAGTTATGATATTAAATAGAGAGGAAGAATGAGAGGTAAGAAGTTGAGAGAGAGAGAAAGTGCTCTATAGGTAGATGTCGGGGACAGGTGGCAAGGGATATGTTAAGGGTATGCTGGTCAAGCAAGCTCTGAGGAAGGAAGGCACCAGGCAGCAGGGAAGTGCGGGGGAACTACCTCCTGACGCGGCGGGAGGGGTGGTGAGGCGGCCAGCCACTCAGAGGGCCCGGCCGTGGCATGACGTCACCGAGGCAACGTGTAACCCTCCGCGAGTACCCTCTGTCTCCTGCACTTACTCACTCACACTCTCTAGCTGTATCATTCAGTCTTATACATTAAACTTACAACTGATAATATAAAATACAATGCATTGTCACAGGCAAAAATAAAGGCTACTTCTGTACTGCCTGTGACATGACGATTCACAAGAAAGAAAGTACAACATTGTAGATAGACTGTAGCCAAATACACTGCCCTGGCGAGTGCTAGCGAGTGGCCAAGCGAGCGGCTGAGCCCACGTGGCGTTCTGCCAAGCTGCAGGCGTCACACAGCATAAATGATACCATGTCAAAATGGGGAGCAGTCAAAAGTGGTGTCCCACAGGGATCTGTATTAGGTCCTCTGTTGTTTGTTATATACATAAATGACCTTGATTTAGGTATAACTAGTAGGATATGTAAATTTGCAGACGATACCGAAATGGGGAGAACAATAGATTCAGATAGAGATATAGAGTGCCTCCAAAGGGATCTAGATACCTTACACGAATGGTCAGTAAATTGGCAGATGAAGTTTAACATTGACAAATGCAAGGTATTATAGACAGGGAAGATGCATACAAATGTTAAATGTAAACTAGTTAAATGGAATTAGAAATCTCAGATTGTGAGAAAAATCTAGGTATGTTTGTTAGCAATGATTTGAAGCCTAGAAAACAGTGTATAAGCGTTCGTAACAAGGCAAACAGGATTCCCGGGTTCATCTCTAGGAGTGTGAGTAACAGAACTGCTGATGTTATCTTAAAGCTTTACTTGTCATTAATGAGACCTTATATGGATTATGCTGTTAAATTTTGGTGTCCTTATTACATAATGGACATAGATTCATTGGAGAGAGTACAACGTAGAATGACAAAAATCATCCATAATATTAGAAATCTTCCTTATGAAGAAAGGTTGAAGAAATTAGGCTTACATTTGTTAGAGAGATGCAGAGTTAGAGGGGACATGATAGAGGTGTTCAAGTGGGTTAGTGGGATTAATAAAAGGGACATGACAAATGTACTAAAGCTCAGTGATAGCGACAGAACTCGTACAAATGGTTTCAAATTAGATAAATTTCGTTTCAAGAAAGATATAGGCAAATATTGGTTTGGTAACAGAGTTGTGG
Source organism: Paralithodes platypus (assembly GCA_032716605.1). Classification (NCBI taxonomy): domain Eukaryota; kingdom Metazoa; phylum Arthropoda; class Malacostraca; order Decapoda; family Lithodidae; genus Paralithodes; species Paralithodes platypus. The sequence goes on along the minus strand of CM064565.1, from coordinate 16,771,823 downwards.
ATAGGTAGGATAGACTGTCAAGTGTTATAGTGGGATCAAGAACGATAGGGAGCTTTAAGATAAAATTATATAGGCATATGGACGAAATGGGTTGGGTGTGAGGGGGATTTGTCAGGTGTGGGCTAGATGTGGGGCTCTGCAGACCCCCGTTTTTCTGACCTCTGACCATTTCGGTGAGGTCAGTCCTAATGGTGTTTTTAAGCTGGGCTTATAATTAGGCCTTAAAATTAGGGTTGGGTGTGACAGGGATCTGCCTTGTGTAGGCCAATCGGCTTTCTGCAGACTCCTATTTTCTTATGTTCTTATATGATATAGTTTACTTAGACTTCAGTAAGGCCTTTGATAGAGTTCCACATGAAAGGCTGTTAAGGAAGATAGAAGGACATGGTATTGTGGGGATGCTATTCAAGTGGATTAGGTCATGGCTGATTGGTAGGCAGCAGAGAGTTTGTATAAATGGTGTAAAATCGGAGTGGGGATTAGTTAAAAGTGGGGTCCCCCAAGTGTCTGTTTTGGGCCCCTTTCTGTCCATTATCTACATAAATGATCTTGACTGAAAGAGTAGGATCAGTAAATTTGCTGATGATACTAAAATGGGTAAGAAAATAGAGTCAGCTAGCGACAGGGAATGTCTTCAAAAGGATCTCGATCATGTGCATGAGTGGTCCATAAATTGGCAGATGAGTTTCAATGTAGACAAATGTAAGGTATTAAGGATTGCAAGTCGTAATTTAGAAGCGAAATACAAACAAGACAATGTGGAATTGGATAACTCGAGTGTGAGAAGGATCTGGGGGTGCTCGTTAGTAATGATCTGAAACCCAGAACACAATGTATAAGTGTTACGAACAGGGCAAATAGAGTTCTAGTATTCATATATAGGAGTGTGAGCAACAGGACTGCTGAAGTTTTCTTAAAACTATACTTTGCACTAGTAAGACCCCATTTAGACTATGCTGTCCAATGTTACATAAGAACATAAGAAAATGGGAGTCTTCAGAAAGATGATTGGCCTAAGCAAGGCAGATCCCTGTCCCACACAACCCCAGTTCAATTACAAAGCCCAATTATAGGCTCAACACTCTAATACCCTGAGGATCATCTTACCAAAACGGTTAGAGATTAACGCAGGATTATGGGGGTCTGCAGAGCGCTGATTGGCCCAACCCGGCTGAACCCCCTTCACAGCTGGAATCACTCCAAGAGTTTGTAACACTCAACGTTGGAGTACCACAAACTTCAATTGTCACCGCAACTCCAGCTGCCACCAACGCCCCAACGTCAACTGCCAACAATTCAACGCCTACAGTAGCCACTTCAGCTGATGTTTCCGATACTCAAGATACAAATAGTGACTCTCTTCCCCCTCAAGACAACTTCCGTGTCATGAGGAACAACGTTTGCCCCAAGACCAGGAAACACATACCGATCACCGAGTGTCAAAACCGTTTCCAGATACTCACAGACTCAGATGACGAAGAGGAAATTGAAGAAGTCCGGCTCGTGGGAGACTCGATGATACGTGGTCAGCTCACAGAGTTTTGCGCCAGGGCACCTAAGACCAGGAAGCGTTTTTGCATCCCTGGTGGTGGTGTGGACGACGTAGTTGCAGCAGTTGACGAAGTATCAAAGCTGGCCCCTGTTAATACAATGTACGTCATCCATGTTGGATCCAACGATGTACAGCGAACCCGGTCGGAAGATTTGCTTTTAAAGTACCAGCAGCTGATCAAGTCGTTTAAGGAGAAGTCATCAAGGATCATCGTCTCAGGAATCGTCCCCCGGCTCGGTGTAGACAGCCGATTTTACAACATAGCCACCAGCACAAATCGTTGTCTAGCAAACCTCTGCAGGAAGGAGAACGTGGGATTCGTCGACACCTGGGACAATTTCTACTACGATGACTATTTGTTTTCAGACAATGGAGTTCATCTGAACATGGTGGCAGCAGCACGTTTTGGGCGTCTTCTCAACGATGCGGTGAAGGATTTTCGGAGAAGAAATCGACTCAGCACAGGACAACCAGGAAGGAGGACCGAAGACAGCGAGGACGGCAACCTACAAAGGAATTAAAAACTAATCCGTCAAGAACCGCGAATTTGGATAAAGCTCCACCAACACGACCCAAATTCAAAACCGCCAGGGATAACGACCGAGGACCGAGGACAGCCATGAATGTAAATGTAGATCCGACTAGAACCAAAAATTCGATGAAAGAACGTTCTGTGAGTTCTAAAACCGCAACTTTAAAGGTTTTCTATGCAAACGCTTGTACCATACGCAATAAATTTTCAGATTTAGAGGAACTAGTGTTTACAGAAAATTATGATGTGATTGGCATAACAGAATCTTGGCTCAATACAGAAGATAGAGACTTTTTAGCAGAGTATTCACTTCCCGGTTATGTAATGTTTGAGAACAGCCGAATAAATAAAAATGGAGGTGGAGTTTTATTTTATATCAAAGAAAGTCTTAACCCGACCCTCGTGTCAAAACCTCAAATTGTGAACGTCGACACATCTTTTATGCTAATAAAGAATAATAAAGGTACAAAAATAATACTTGCGTTAATATACAGACCTTCTTCTCAGCATGGATCCACTCAGGGACATTCTTGCCTTACTAATTTGCTTAGTTTTTTCTCAGGGTTATATGGAGCAGTATATAATGACAAATCATATGATATAAGAAGTGGGTGGGGAGGACCCCATCATCTTCATCAACGCGGGATCCAATGACATATGGAGATGCAGGACTGAGGAGTTGCTGACCAAGTACCAGGAAATGCTGGAGAGGATCAAGGAGAAGGGTGGATTTCCTGTGGTACACAGTATCCTGCCAAGAAGAGGGGTACGGAAGGAATGGTCCTCCAGGGCTATTGGTGTAAATAGCCGGCTGGAGAAGTATTGCAAGGCAAAGTCAATACCATTCCTAGATAACTGGACCCACTTCTATGGTAAGGATGAACTGTATGCCCAGGATGGAGTACATCTTTCTCGACTAGGAGTTTCGACCTTGGCCAGCTCACTGGACAAGATTGTTGCGGGGTTTGGTTAAAAAAACCTGGGTGTGTAAGTAAAATACTGTCTCCATATGGAGCAGGTACTTCATGTGACAAACCAGTGAGTAAAATAAAAATAATCAGTCAAGATAGTGCGAATATAGTGATGTGTAATAGTAGTATCGATAACACTACACATGTAACTGATAGTAAAGATGAGATTACTGATAGAGTAGAATTTCCGTCTAGAGCTAGTAGTTCAACAGGAAATAATAAGTTAGCTAAAAACAATAGAAAATTAGTTGCAAATAAAAGTAATAGGTTGAGGGTATATTATACAAATTGTAGGAGTTTATGTAACAAAATGAACGAACTTAGAGCACTCGTTAGCACAGAAAATATAGACATAATAGCGCTAACTGAAACGTGGATTAATACAGAATCTAGGCATTTTTTAGCAGAATTTGATATTCCAGGATATAGTTTGTTTAAATATGACCGAACAAGTAGGAGGGGCGGGGGTATAGCAGTGTTTGTCAGGAGTACATTAAAAAGCTGTATTAAATCAGGTATTAGACTAAATAATGATAATGAAAGTGTTTGGGTAGAGGTTAACGAAGGTAGTGAGACCATAGTTATTGGAGTTATATATAGACCGCCTAATATGAGTAGAAATGGCGGAACATCGTTATGGGAGGAAATTAAAATAGCATCAAGGTTTAGCAATGTGTGCATTATGGGGGATTTTAATTTTCCGAACATTGATTGGCAGCACCAAATAGGCGACTCCGATTCAGTAGAGTTTATTGAGGTAGTACAAGATAGTTTTTTATTTCAATTCATAGAAACGCCGACTAGAGGTATTAATATTCTTGATTTAGTTTTCAGTAACAATGAACATATGATAAATGATGTAGAGATTGGTGACCACCTAGGAAATAGCGATCATAAATCTATTTATTTTAATATACAATGGACAGGGAATGCTAAAGAGAATACGACACTTATCCCAGATTTCAGAAAAGCCGATTATGGTGGGCTAAGAAGTGACTTAAGGGTGGACCCTATTCTTAAGCAATTAAGTCAGGATATGCCAGAGTTAAACTTGCCACCTACATATAACCAGTTTATTGCTTCACTCCACAATGCTCAAAATAAATATATCCCTAAAAGAAAATTTAGATCGCCGCAGAACCAACCAAAATGGATGACTAATAAGCTAATAGATCTTATAGGAAAAAAGAAAGGAATATATAGAAAAATAAAGAAAGGCGAAAATCATCTACATATATACTATCAGACTCTATCAAGACAGGTCAAAAAGGAAATCAGGAAAGCAAAAAGAAATTATGAAATAAGGATAGCCAGTGACTCAAAAAATAACCCTAAAGCTTTTTACCAACTATATAAATCTAAAGTTAGAGATGTAATAGGCCCCCTAAAAACTTCAATAGGAGAAATAACAGAAAATGATTTAGAAATGTGCAGTACATTAAATAGTCAGTTTCTTTCCGTTTTCACTAATGAAAATTTGGCACAGATTCCAGAAGTCAATATGGTATATAGTGATAGTATAGAAAATATGTTAAGTACAGTTAGTATAAGTAGAAATGATGTGCTTAAGGAAATTGACAGACTGAAACCTCAAAAATCGCCTGGTCCTGACGAGGTATATTCTAGAGTATTAAAAGAATGCAGAGATGAGTTAAGTAGCCCATTAGCATTTTTATTTAACAAGTCTTTAGAAACAGGTTTAGTTCCAGAAGCTTGGAAGCTTGCAAATGTAGTTCCGATCTTCAAAAAAGGTGATAAATCGATAGCATCCAATTACCGTCCCATTAGTCTCACATCAATCATAGGAAAGTTGCTAGAGTCTATTATTGCTAGGAAAATTAGAAGCCACTTAGACAAATTTAACTTAATAAATTCTTCTCAGCATGGATTCACTCAGGGACGTTCTTGCCTTACTAATTTGCTTAGCTTTTTCTCAGAGGTATATGAAGCAGTAGATAGTGACAGGTATATGAAGCAGTAGATAGTGACAAGTCATATGATATTATTTATTTAGATTTCAGTAAAGCTTTCGACAGAGTCCCTCATGAGAGATTGATGAGAAAGGTTGAGGCACATGGAATAGGAGGATCGTTGTTGGGATGGATTAGGTCATGGCTAATTGGTAGGAAACAGAGAGTCAGCATAAATGGTACCAAGTCAGAGTGGGGAGCAGTCAAAAGTGGTGTCCCCCAGGGATCGGTATTAGGTCCCCTGTTGTTTCTTATATACATAAATGACCTAGATTTAGGTATAACTAGTAGGATAAGTAAATTCGCAGACGATACTAAAATGGGGAGATCAATAGATTCAGATAGCGATATAGAGTGCCTCCAAAGGGATCTAGATACCTTACATGAATGGTCAGTAAATTGGCAGATGAAGTTTAACATTGACAAATGCAAGGTATTAAAGATAGGGAAGATGCATACAAATGTTAAATATAAACTAGCTAATTTAGAATTAGAAAATTCAGACTGTGAGAAAGATCTAGGTGTGTTTGTTAGCAATGATTTGAAGCCTAGAAAACAGTGTATAAGCGTTCGTAATAAGGCAAACAGGATTCTCGGGTTCATCTCTAGGAGTGTGAGTAACAGAACTGCTGATGTTATCTTAAAACTTTACTTGTCATTAGTGAGACCCCATATGGATTATGCTGTCCAATTTTGGTGTCCTTATTACAGAATGGACATAGATTCATTGGAGAGAGTACAGCGTAGAATGACAAAAATGATCCATAATATTAGAAATCTTTCGTATGAAGAAAGGTTGAAGAAATTAGGTTTACATTCGTTAGAGAGACGCAGAGTTAGAGGGGATATGATAGAGGTGTTCAAGTGGGTTAGTGGGATTAACAAAGGGGACATGACAAATGTACTAAAGCTCAGTGATAGCGAAAGAACTCGTACCAATGGTTTCAAATTAGATAAATTTCGTTTCAGAAAAGATATAGGCAAATATTGGTTTGGTAACAGAGTTGTAGATGGGTGGAATAGACTACCAAGTGCTATAGTGGGGTCTAAAACGGTAGGGAGCTTTAAGATAAAATTGGATAAGCATATGGACGAGAAGGGTTGGGTGTGAAGGGGGATCAGCCGGGTTGGGCCAATCAGCACTCTGCATACCCCCATAATCCTGCGTTAATCTCTAACCGTTTTGGTAAGATGATCCTCAGGGTATTAGAGTGTTGAGCCTATAATTGGGCTTTGTAATTGAACTGGGGTTGTGTGGGACAGGGATCTGCCTTGCTTAGGCCAATCGGCTTTCTGCAGACTCCCATTTTCTTATGTTCTTATGTTCTTATAATATAGTTAGATTTCAGTAAAGCTTTCGACAGAGTCCCTGGGAAATGAGAGATTGATGAGAAAGGCTGAGGCGCATGGAATAGGTGGGTCGTTGTTGGGATGGATTAGGTCATGGCTAATTGGTAGGAAGCAGAGAGTCAGCATAAATGGTACCAAATCAGAATGGGGAGCAGTCAAAAGTGGTGTCCCCCAGGAATAAGAACATAAGAACATAAGAAAATGGGAGTCTGCAAAAAGCCGATCGGCTCATACAAGGCATATCCCTGTCACACCCAACCCCAATTTCAAGGCCCAATTATAGGCCCAACTCACTATAGACCTACAGACCTAAACAGGCGGTTATGGGTGCGGTCTCCTACCCTTACACTGGTGCCGGTTGTCCTTTTGACCCTTTCCGTACCATAACCTTTCCAAATTACTCTCGCTATATCTTTCTCCCTCTCTCCACCTCCCCCTGTTCAAGGTACAGTCGCGCTAATAAGAGATGTTTCGGCACCATATATGTTTTGATCAATAATTAGTATCAGCAATATCTAATCTTCATTTCTTCATTTCTTCAACCATTCTGTGATTGTGGCTTTATTATTTGAAGACGTTGGGGGTTTATCTATTTTCTAGAGTGATATGATGCATTGTCCATCACAATTATTGAAGATGGATGAATGTTTGGGAGAAGTTGATGCTCAAACCATTTTAGTTTAGACGTGACAGTACTAATTTCGTGCGCCTGGCAGCGCGCCATCACGTCATTTTTTTTTATAGTTTAAAGGGATAATCTGAGAGAGAGTTTTTTGCCCAGAAACCTGACAACGTGCAGTAGCTACGTTGCCAAGTTGGGTACAATGTCCGTTGTATTTACTAATAACCAGCGAATTAATTATAAAAACAACGCTTTTTTGTACATGTAGAAATTGCCTGAGCATTTCAAACCGATTTAAGGTACTTAATACCGAAAATAATATATTTTTGTTGTAAATAATTATACATATGGCATCAATGTAAAGGGAGTAACCGCGGGTAGGACTGCCTGTTAAGATCTGTTGGACTATAATACCTTGAGTATTGACCCCACCTAAAACGGTCAGAGATTAACACAAGATTACGGGGTCTGCTGAGCGAAGATTGGCCCACACCTGGTAGATCCCGCTCACACCCAACCCATCTCGTCCACATGCCCATCTAATTTTATCTTAAAGCTCCCTATCATTCTTGATCTCACTATATCACTTGGTAGCCTATTCCACCCATCTACAACTCTGTTACCAAACCAATATTTGCCTATATCTTTTCAGAAACGAAATTTATCTAATTTGAAACCATTTGTTCGAGTTATTTCACTATCACTGAGCTTCAGTACATTTTTCATGTCTCCTTTATTTATCCCACTAACACACTTGAACACCTCTATCATATCCCCTCTAACTCTGCGTCTTTCTCACGAATGTAAGCCACATTTGTTCAACCTTTCTTCATATGGTAGATTTCTAATATTATGAATCATTTTTGTCATTCTTCGCTGTACTCTCTCCAACGAATCTATGTCCATTCTGTAATAAGGACACCAAAATTGGACATCATAATCCATATGAAGTCTCACTAATGACAAGTAAAGTTTCAAGATTATATCGGCAGTTCTGTTACTCACACTCCTTGAGATGAACCCTAGAATCCTGTTTGCCTTGTTACGTACGCTTATACACTGTTTTCTAGGTTTCAAATCGTTGCTAACAAACACACTCAAATCTTTCTCGCAGTCTGAGTGTTCTAATTCAGCATTAGCTAGTTTATATTTTGCATTAATATTCGTCTTCCCTATCTTTAATACCTTGCACTTGTCATTGTTAAAATTAATCTGCCAATTTACTGACCATTCGTGTAAGGTATCTAGATCCCTTTGGAGGCACTCTATGCCGCTATCTAAATCTATTGGTCTCCCTATTTTGGTATCGTTTGCTAATTTACTTATCCTACTAGTTATACCTAAATCAAGGTCATTTATATATATAATAAATAACAGAGGACCCAATACAGATCCCTGGGGGACACCACTCTTGACTGATCCCCACTCTGACTTAGTACCATTTATGCTGACTCTCTGCTTCTCACCAATTAGCCATGACCTAATCCATCCCAACAACGACCCACCTATTCCATGCGCCTCAACTTTTCTCATCAATCTCTCATGAGAGACTCTGTCGAAAGCTTTACTGAAATCTAAATGTATTATATCATATGTCTTGTCATTATCTACTGGTTCATATACCTCTGAGAAAAAAACTAAGCAAATTAGTAAGGCAAGAACGTCTGTATCTGTATTAGGTCCTATGTTGTTTGTTATATACATAAATGACCTTCATTTAAGTATAACTAGTAGGATGAGTAAATTTGCAGATGGTACTAAATTGGGGAGAACAAATAATTCAGATAGCGACATAGAGTGCCTCCAAAGGAATCTTGATACCTTACACGAATGGTCAGTAAATTGGCAGATGAAGTTTAACATTGACAAATGCAAGGTATTAAAGATAGGGAAGATGCATACAAATGTTAAATATAAACTAGCTAATATGGAATTAGAAAACTCAGATTGTGAGAAAGATCTAGGTGTGTTTGTTAGTAATTATTTGAAGCCTAGAAAACAGTGTATAAGCGTTTGTAACAAGGCAAACAGGATTATCAGGTTCATCTCTAAGAGTGTGAGTAACAGAACTGATGATGTTATCTTAAAACTTTACTTGTCATTAGTGAGACCCCAAATGGATTATTCTGTTCAATTTTGGGGTCTCTATTACAGAATGGACATAGATTCATTGGAGAGAGTACAACGTAGAATGACAAAAAATATCCATATTAGAAATCTTCCTTATGAAGTAAGGTTGAAGAAATTAGGCTTACATTCTTTAAAGAGACGCAGAGTTAGAGGGGATGTGATAGAGGTGTTCAAGTGGGTTAGTGGGATTAATAAAGGAGACATGAAAAATGTACTAAAGCTCAGTGATAGCGAAAGAACTCGAACAAATGGTTTCAAATTAGATAAATTTTGTTTCAGAAATGATATAGGCAAATATTGGTTTGGTAACAGAGTTGTAGATAGGTGGAATAGGCTACCAAGTGCTATAGTGGGATCAAGAACAATAGGGAGCTTTAAGATAAAATTAGATAGGCATATGAGCGAGATGGGTTGGGTGTGAGGGGGATCTGTCAGGTGTGAGCCAATCGGCGCACTGTGGACTCCCGTTTCCTGACCTCTGACCGTTTCGGTGAGGTCAGTCCTAATGGTGTTAGTGAGCTGGGCTTTATAAGCCCAGCTTACAAGGCCTTATAATTGGGGTTGGGTGCGAGAGAGATCTGCCTTGTTTGGGCCAATCGGCTTTCTGCAGACTCCCATTTTCTTATGTTCTTATAAGTTAACTTTAGTAAGACTACAATATAGATTATATTGGGTTGAATTTGTTGAATTTATGGTTCTGAAGCGCTTAAGTCTATGTGGAAATAAGGGGAGATAAATATGTATTTGTTTATTTAACTGTAATTATTATTTATTTATTAATAATTATTATATATATATATATATATATATATATATATATATATATATATATATATATATACCGGTATATACTGTATACTGTATATATATACAGTATACCGGTATATATATATATTTTTTGTTTTGGCTTCCTCGCTAGACCTTAATCAAGCTTAAAAAAATACCCCAAAACACTCCTCTTCGAGATAATTGTTCTCGGTAGCAAAATGCCTTCGCCAAAGGCCTAATCTCACCTAAATTGCAGGCTCGTTATCGCTCGGCGCGAACAATCAACTCCTAAATGGCACGATTTGTCTTAAAATTGCCTAACTAATGGGCAAAGATAAGGTAGGGGTTTCATGTTATATAATCATAGACGTTTGGTCTTGGCCTTGGTAGGAGAGTCACTCTCAGGTGTTTCCGAGGTGAGGCATTGGTATCGGCTCTCTCTCTTATGTTTTAAAAACACACACACCACCACTTATGACTACAGTTTGTAGTCCTGCGTCATGTTTCCCTCGCTGTTTATAAAGATCAGTAATGTCACTATATAGATATTTAGAACAGGCTGCAGTTAGCTCCAAGTAAAGTGGGTGTGAAAAGAATATGCCCTGTGTGAACCATTTGATTCTCTATAAACATTTGTATTATTCTATTCTTAGTAAAACTGTATACATAAACATGTATTTAATGCATAACCCTCGCCGAGGCCTTTATGTCCCTCGCCGAGGCCTTTATGAGTAAGACGTATGCTGTATATTCTAATACATAAAATGAACGCTTATTAGTCTAGTTTAATAATGCCAGCCAGTGACCCAACCCCCACTGAACACTTACTGTATACTCAGCTGTGACGTCACCACAAAAACCACAATGTGGGTGTGGGAGGACCTTTGAATATTGGATTATACACACGATAACAAAAACAACACTGTGGACCTATGGAGAGATGGTGTGTGGCCTTCAAGATATAGAGAAACAATGAGTAAATATAACTGCATTAACTCAACTATCCAGAAATCTGAATTCCATGGCTTTTACATGAGTGGGCGGGGGCCTATTGGGATATCTGATCTCCTATTGGTTGACAGACTACCAGGTTAGCCAGTTACTATGGAAGGTATTGACACTTTATTGACCTGAGCTACGCCTACATTTGTTTCTTATTCTTTTTCTTCAATATACAAATAACGTACTAATAAAATCAAGGTATCCCTTATTAAAGGAGTGCAATTATAATGAACCATGACGCTAGTTGTTGGCGGCCAAGTTATGCAACCAAAATAAAATTTAGATTAATATATAGTAGATTCTAACCTATAATACTTAACAAACTATAAAATGCAATTTTAGTAGAAGCGAGCACAATTGAGCACAGCGTTCTAGCCTGGTGTCTGTCCAGTCTACCAATATATATCACACTAGCAGGGGTACCCGGCGTTGCCCGGGTTTAAATTCTACTACCATAATCACCATCATCAATCACTACTACCACAATCATCACAATACTACTACCACCATAAGCACCGGCCTCGACCTCCCTGTGCCTCATTAAGCGGCGATCTCGATTTCGGCCGCTAAATTACCTCCGATTTTGGATCTGACCTCATCCGTACCCCCATTTTGGGGGGCTGCGAACAACTTTCGTTCCATACACCTTTTCGATCGGAGGCCTCCTTCTGCCCCAAACGGCCATTTTTTGTCAATGTTTTTTTTCAATTTCGGCCTCGAAACGACCTCCGATCGAGGCCTCGCCACCTCTATGACCTGAACCAGGTCAATTGACACCCACATGCAAAGTTTCAGCTCCCCAGGTCCAAAACTGCGGCCGCCTATCTAGAACACACAGACAGACAAACAGACACACGAACTGATTTAATAATATTGATTTCTACGCTTTCGTTCTACTCACACAAAATCCCCACTTACCCACCATTTGTCTTCAAACCAAAAATCCCTAGATTCCTCCAAAAACATAACAATATATTTTTCCTGCTTTACTTCAGCCACCAGATACAGATTCATGTTTCTAACTGCACACTGTTCAACTATATATATTTTTAGTTTGGAGGAACAATATTGTTATGCTGGGCAGAACAAGTGATGTGGATTCACTAAACGGGGAGAACAAGATATTTAATGTACATACAGCATATGCACAAAATAAGTATAAGGTAATTCATTCACTCAAAGACAGAACATGGATTTTTAAATTATCAAAGGCGAATACAATGCTGGTTTCCCTGATCCATGACCACGCCGTATTCAAGCTAATGTTCTCCTTTCCTCGGTCTATTTTAAGTGACAGCAACAATAAAACATTGAACCGATTTATTGTTTTGTGCATCAGCATCCCAGAGGGTGTGTGGGTTATTTTCCGCAAGAGGAATTAGTAGGGGACACCTCGACGACATATACAGACTAATAACACGCATAACAAAGCCACTCCAATAGCTTCCTCTCTCTCCGACACCCCTTCTGGCCTTCTCCCCTCTCTACACTCTTCAGAAAATAGGAAAAGTAGAAAGTAGCTACGAGGTGCCGTTGTAAAGGCTTAACCTATCAATACCTTCACCTGACCTGGATAAAAAAATAAAAATAAAAAAAATAAAATAAAAAAAACAGTCGCCACTGATTGAGAGTTGTCACATCATTCACAGGTAAAAGTTGTAATATATAATTACATTTGTGGAGTCAGTGTGTCGACCCAGATGATTCTGGGCAGCAATTGTCTGCCAGCTTGCATCAATCCTCTGGTAATGATTGATGGTGAATTATTTCTGGGCTGTTTTACTTTGGTATCGGTTAGGAAATAGTAGATACACTACCGTAGGCGCGCAAATTTGTATATAAAAAGTACAGCCGTATAATGCAAAACCTGCCTAACCAGAATTGCCTAACAATCATTTCGGTTACAAAATCATATGAACCATTTTTTTCAGTAATGGTTTGGTCGGCGCCTTATTTCTGTAATTTTAAACTGAGTGTGTGTGTTTTTTGTTTGTCTATGTGAGTGAGGGAGACAAAGGCTCAAAGGCTCAGAGGAGACAAAGGCTACCGAGTGATATAGTGGGATCAAGAACGATAGGGAGCTTTAAGATAAAATTAGATAGGCATATGGACGAGATGGGTTGGGTGTGAGGGGGATCTACCAGGTGTGGGCCAATCGGCGCTCAGCAGACCCCCGTAATCATGTGTTAATCTCTGACCGTTTTGGTGGGGTCAGTACTCAAGGCATTAGTGAGTTGGGCCTATAATTGGGCCTAGTAATTGGGGTTGGGTGTGACAGGGATCTGCCTTGTATGGGCCGATCGGCTTTTTGCAGACTCCCATATTCTTATGTTCTTATGTCTATAATTGGGCCTTGTAATTGGGGTTGGGTGTGAAATGGATCTGCCTTGTATGGGCCGATCGGCTTTTTGCAGACTCCCATGTTCTTATGTTCTTATGTTCTTATGTAAAAGGCAGAACTGCCTGTATCGAGTGCCTCCCCCAGAGTTGAAAGAGTGACAGGGTGTGTGTGTGTGTGGCTAGAACATATATCACGGGAAACTGCATAAGGCCATGCATGGCCTTACACGAGGCAGCTCCCATTCACACCCAACCCATATCATCCATATGGGAATGCAACTTACCCTTAAAGCTTTCAACTGTTCCTGAGCTAATCACTGCTCTGGGCAGTCTATTCCACACGTTAACAACTCTATTCCCAAACCAATGTTTTCCTGTATCTTTCCTAAATCTAAACTTATCTAACTTGAAACCATTTGAGCGGGTTATGTCATCGTGCTTTAGCTTTAATACATCATCTATATCGCCCTTATTTAAACCTTTTATCCATTTAAATACCTTGATAAAGTCTCCCATACATCTTAGTCTTTCTAGTGAGTGCAAGCCATTCTTCATTTGGACTGCCTCTAAAGGGTCGATATCCATACCGTAATAAGGGCACCAACATGTAAAAAAAACTGGGTGTGTAAGTAAAATACTGTCTCCATATGGAGCAGGTACTTCATGTGACAAACCAGTGAGTAAAATAGAAATAATCAGTCAAGATAGTGCGAATATAGTGATGTGTAATAGTAGTATCGATAACACTACACCTGAAACTGATAGTAAAGATGAGAATACTGATAGAGTAGAATTTCCGTCTAGAGCTAGTAGTTCAACAGGAAATAATAAGTTAGCTAAACACAATAGAAAATTAGTTGCAAATAAAAGTAATAGGTTAGTTAAATCTGTACATTTTTCGGTAGAAAAATGTCCCGGCCGAAGGCTGGTTCCTCTTAAATTACAGGCGCGCTTTTGCTCGCCAGGATAAAATCGACACCTGAATTGCACGAAAGGTCTTAATATAGGGTCAAAGTTCTTAAAATCGCTAAACTAATGTGGCAAACGTTTTATAATATCAAAAGCAATGGGGCTAAACATGAGGGAGAAAGAGGTCAAGAAAAAAATCCCTCAAGTGGAGATCTCCCCTTAAAAGAATGCAGAGATGAGTTAAGTAGCCCATTAGCATTTTTATTTAACAAGTCTTTAGAAAAAGGTTTAGTTCCCGAAGCTTGGAAGCTTGCAAAATTATGTAGTTCCGATCTTCAAAAACGGTGATAAATCGATAGCATCCAATTACCGTCCCATTAGTCTCACATCAATCATAGGAAAGTTGCTAGAGTCTATTATTGCTAGGAAAATTAGAAGCCACTTAGACAAATTTAACTTAATAAATTCTTCTCAGCATGGATTCACTCAGGGACGTTCTTGCCTTACTAATTTGCTTAGCTTTTTCTCAGAGGTATATGAAGCAGTAGATAGTGACAAGTCATATGATATTATTTATTTATATTTCAGTAAAGCTTTCGACAGAGTCCCTCATGAGAGATTGATGAGAAAGGTTGAGGCACATGGAATAGGAGGATCGTTGTTGGGATGGATTAGGTCATGGCTAATTGGTAGGAAACAGAGAGTCAGCATAAATGGTACCAAGTCAGAGTGGGGAGCAGTCAAAAGTGGTGTCCCCCAGGGATCGGTATTAGGTCCCCTGTTGTGTCTTATATTCATAAATGACTTAGATTTAGGTATAACTAGTAGGATATGTAAATTCGCAGACGATACTAATATGGGGAGATCAATTGATTCAGGTAGCGATATAGAGTACCTCCAAAGGGATCTAGATACCTTACATGAATGGTCAGTAAATTGGCAGATGAAGTTTAACATTGACAAATGCAATGTATTAAAGATAGGGAAGATGCAAGCAAATGTTAAATATAAACTAGCTAATTTAGAATTAGAAAATTCAGACTGCGAGAAAGATCTAGGTGTGTTTGTTAGCAATGATTTGAAGCCTAGAAAACAGTGTATAGGCGTTCGTAATAAGGCAAACAGGATTCTCGGGTTCATCTCTAGGAGTGTGAGTAACAGAACTGCTGATGTTATCTTAAAACTTTACTTGTCATTAGTGAGACCCCATATGGATTATGCTGTCCAATTTTGGTGTTCTTATTACAGAATGGACATAGATTCATTGGAGAGAGTACAGCGTAGAATGACAAAAATGATCCATAATATTAGAAATCTTTCGTATGAAGAAAGGTTGAAGAAATTAGGTTTACATTCGTTAGAGAGACGCAGAGTTAGAGGGGATATGATAGAGGTGTTCAAGTGGGTTAGTGGGATTAACAAAGGGGACATGACAAATGTACTAAAGTTCAGTGATAGCGAAATAACTCGTACCAATGGTTTCAAATTAGATAAATTTCGTTTCAGAAAAGATATAGGCAAATATTGGTTTGGTAACAGAGTTGTAGATGGGTGGAATGGACTACCAAGTGCTATAGTGGGATCTAAAACGGTAGGGAGCTTTAAGATAAAATTGGATAAGCATATGGACGAGAAGGGTTGGGTGTGAAGGGGGATCAGCCGGGTTGGGCCAATCAGAGCTCTGCAGACCCCCATAATCCTGCGTTTATCTCTAACCGTTTTGGTAAGATGATCCTCAGGGTATTAGAGTGTTGAGCCTATAATTGGGCTTTGTAATTGAACTGGGGTTGTGTGGGACAGGGATCTGCCTTGCTTAGGCCAATCGGCTTTCTGCAGACTCCCATTTTCTTATGTTCTTATGTTCTTATGTTGAGGGTATATTATACAAATTGTAGGAGTTTATGTAACAAAATGAACGAAGTTAGAGCACTCGTTAGCACAGAAAATATAGACATAATAGCGCTAACTGAAACGTGGATTAATACAGAATCTAGGCATTTTTTTAGCAGAATTTGATATTCCAGGATATAGTTTGTTTAAATATGACCGAACAAGTAGCAGTGTTTGTCAAGAGTACATTAAAAAGCTGTATTAAATCAGGTATTAGACTAAAATTAATAATGATAATGAAAGCGTTTGGGTAGAGGTTAACGAAGGTAGTGAGACCATAGTTATTGGAGTTATATATAGACCGCCTAATATGAGTAGAAATGCCGGAACATCGTTATGGGAGGAAATTAAAATAGCATCAAGGTTTAGCAATGTGTGCATTATGGGGGATTTTAATTTTCCGAACATTGATTGGCAGCACCAAATAGGCGACTCCGATTCAGTAGAGTTTATTGAGGTAGTACAAGATAATTTTGTATTTCAATTCATAGATACGCCGACTAGAGGTATTAATATTCTTGATTTAGTTTTCAGTAACAATGAACATATGATAAATGATGTAGAGATTGGTGACCACCTAGGAAATAGCGATCATAAATCTATTTATTTAATATACAATGGACAGGGAATGCTAAAGAGAATACGACACTTATCCCAGATTTCAGAAAAGCCGATTATGGTGGGCTAAGAAGAGACTTAAGGGTGGACCCTATTGTTAAGCAATTAAGTCAGGATATGCCAGAGTTAAATTTGCCACCTACATATAACCAGTTTATTTCTTCACTCCACAATGCTCAAAATAAATATATCCCTAAAAGAAGATTTAGATCGCCGCAGAACCAACCAAAATGGATGACTAATAAGCTAATAGATCTTATAGGAAAAAAGAAAGGAATATATAGAAAAATAAAGAAAGGCGAAAATCATCTACATATATACTATCAGACTCTATCAAGACAGGTCAAAAAGGAAATCAGGAAAGTAAAAAGAAATTATGAAATAAGGATAGCCAGTGACTCCAAAAATAACCCTAAAGCTTTTTACCAACTATATAAATCTAAAGTTAGAGATGTAATAGGCCCCCTAAAAACTTTAATAGTAGAAATAACATAAAATGATTTTGAAATTTGCAGTACATTAAATAGTCAGTTTCTTTCCGTTTTCACTAATGAAAATTTGGCACAGATTCCAGTAGTCAATATGGTATACAGTGATAGTATAGAAAATATGTTAAGTACAGTTAGTATAAGTAGAAATGATGTGCTTAAGGAGAATGTGCTATATAAATCTAAAGTTAGAGATAGAATAGGCCCCCTTAAAACTTCGATAGGAGAAATGACAGAAAATTATTTAGAAATGTGCAGTACATTAAATAGTCAGTTTCTATCCGTTTTCACTAATGAAAATTTGGCACAGATTCCAGAAGTCCGTAAGGTATATAGCGATAGTATAGAAAATAGGTTAAGTACGATTACTATAAGTAGAAATGATGTGCTTAAGGAAATTGACAGACTGAAACCTCAGAAATCGCCTGGTCCCGATGAGGTATATGCCAGAGTATTAAAAGAATGCAGAGATGAGTTAAGTTACCCATTAACATTTCTTTTTAACAATTCATTAGAAACAGGTATAGTTCCAGAAGCTTGGAAGCTTGAAAATGTAGTTCCGATTTTCAAAAAAGGTGATCAATCAATAGCATCCAATTACCGTCCCATTAGCCTCACTTCAATCATAGGAAAGCTACTAGAGTCAATTATTGCTAGGAAAATGAGAAACCACTTAGAAACATTTAACCTAATCAATTCTTCTCAGCATGGATTCACTCAAGGACGTTCTTGCCTTACTAATTTGCTTAGTTTTTTCTCAGAGGTATATGAAGCAGTAGATAATGACAAGGCATACGATATTATATATTTAGATTTCAGTAAAGCTTTCGACAGAGTCCCTCATGAGAGATTGATGAGAAAGGTTGAGGCACATGGAATAGGTGGGGCGTTGTTGGGATGGATTAGGTCATGGCTAATTGGTAGGAAACAGAGAGTCAGCATAAATGGTACCAAGTCAGAGTGGGGAGCAGTCAAAAGTGGTGTCCCCCAGGGATCGGTATTAGGTCCCCTGTTGTTTATTATATACATAAATGACCTAGATTTAGGTATAACTAGTAGGATAAGTAAATTCGCAGACGATACTAAAATGGGGAGATCAATTGATTCAGATAGCGATATAGAGTGCCTCCAAAGGGATCTAGATTCCTTACATGAATGGTCAGTTAATTGGCAAATTAAGTTTAACATTGACAAATGCAAGGTATTAAAGATAGGGAAGATGCAAAAAAATGTTAAATATAAACTAGCTAATTTAGAATTAGAACATTCAGACTGCGAGAAAGATCTAGGTGTGTTTGTTAGCAATTATTTGAAGCCTAGAAAACAGTGTATAGGCGTTCGTAATAAGGCAAACAGGATTCTCGGGTTCATCTCTAGGAGTGTGAGTAACAGAACTGCTGATGTTATCTTAAAACTTTACTTGTCATTAGTGAGACCCCATATGGATTATGCTGTCCAATTTTGGTGTCCTTATTACAGAATGGACATAGATTCATTGGAGAGAGTACAACGTAGAATGACAAAACTGATCCATAATATTAGAAATCTTTCGTATAAAGAAAGATTGAAGAAATTAGGTTTACATTCGTTAGAGAGACGCAGAGTTAGAGGGGATATGATAGAGGTGTTCAAGTGGGTTAGTGGGATTAACAAAGGGGACATGACAAATGTACTAAAGCTCAGTGATAGCGAAAAAACTCGTACCAATGGCTTCAAATTAGATAAATTTCGTTTCAGAAAAGATATAGGCAAATATTGGTTTGGTAACAGAGTTGTAGATGGGTGGAATGGACTACCAAGTGCTATAGTGGGATCTAAAACTGTAGGGAGCTTTAAGATAGAATTGGATAAGCATATGGACGAGAGGGGTTGGGTGTGAAGGGGGATCAGCCGGGTTGGGCCAATCAGCGCTCTGCAGACCCCCATAATCCTGCGTTAATCTCTAATAATCCTGCGTTAATCTCTAACCGTTTTGGTATGATGATCCTCAGGGTATTAGAGTGTTGAACCTATAATTGGGCTTTGTAATTGATTTGGGGTTGTGTAGGACAGGGATCTGCCATGCTTAGGCCAATCGGCTTTCTGCAGACTCCCATTTTCTTATGTTCTTATGTAATTGGATGCCATTGATTTATCACCTTTTTTGAAGATCGGAACTACATTTGCAAGCTTCCAAGCTTCTGGAACTAAACCTGTCTCTAATGACTTGTTAAATAGAAATGTTAATGAGTAACCTAACTCATCTCTGCATTCTTTTAATACTCTAGCATATACCTCATCAAGACCAGGCGATTTATGAGGTTTCAGTCTGTCAATTTCCTTAAGCACACCATTTCTACTTATAGTAACCGTACTTAACCTATTTTGTATACTATCGCTATATACCTTACGGACTTCTGGAAACTGTGCCAAATTTTCATTAGTGAAAACGGAAAGAAATCGACTATATATTTCTAAATAATTTTCTGTCCTTTCTCCTATCGAAGTTACATCTCCATTCCTGGATTTATATAGCTGGTAAACAGTTTTATGATTATTTTGTTTTGCGTCATTGGCAACCTTTATTTCATAATTTATTTTTTCTTTCCTAATATCCTTTTTTACCTGTCTTGATAGATTCTGATAGTAAGCAAGTAGGTGATTTTCGCTTTCCTTCATTTGTTTATATATTCCTCTTTTGTTTTTCCTAGAAGATCTAATAGTCTATTATTCATCCATTTGGGTTGGTTCTGTGTTGATCTAAATTTTCTTTTGGGGATATATTTATTTTGCGCATTTAATACTGACTTCATAAAATTATCGTATGTATCTACCAAGTTTGACGTCTCTTCCTGACTTAATCTGACAGGTACTTGAGAAGGGGTACACTCATTTGGACACCTGGATCGACTTAATTTGTTGACCATACGGTCCACTAACAGGGCTCTTCTTAACCCACCATAATTGGCTTTTATGAAGTCAGGTATTAATGTTGTATTCTCTCTGGTATTACCTTTCCATTGTATATTAAAATACGCAGAATTGTGTTCGCTATTTCCTAGGTGGTCCCCTATCTCTACATTATTTATCATATGTTCATTGTTACTGAAAACTAAATCGAGAATATTATTACCTCTAGTCGGCGTATCTATATATCTATCCATCTATTGTCGAACGCCTTAATGAGGGTGGCCATACTGAGAAGGCCCCCAAGCGGACCTATTCCCTGTAAGAGGAACAACCCGAGCCAGTTTACTGAAGGACTTACAGGATTGACCACTCAATTTCAGAGCCGTCCGACTCCGAGGCCCTCTATGTATCTGGTTAGCACTATTTTTCTACAGTGGTGTTCGGCTAGTCCATCCACTAACCTGCCTAACACTTAGATAAGCAGTACGGATATGTATCAGGTTTACTCCCCTAGACAGGTTGCCGACCAAGGCTGACGAGTCCCATCCACCCGGTAGTCGGCGTATCTATGAATTGAAATACAAATCTAGTTTGTACTACCTCAATAAACTCCTCAGAATCAGAGTCGCCTATTTGATGCTGCCAATCTATATTCGGAAAATTAAAGTCCCCCATAATGCACACATTGCTAAACCTTGATGCCATTTTAATTTCCTCCCATAATGACGTTCCGTCATTTCCTACTCATATTTGGCGGTCTATACATAACTCCAATATCTATGGTCTCACTACCTTCGTTAACCTCTACCCAAACACTTTCATTGTCATTATTTAGTCTAATACCTGACTTAATACAGCTTGTTATTGTTCTGATAAACACTGCTATACCTCCGCCCCTCCTACTTGTTCGGTCATATTTAAACAAACTACTGTATATCCTGGTATATCAAATTCTGCTAAAAAAGGCCTGGATTCTATATTAATCCACGTTTCAGTTGCGATATTATGTCTATATGTTCTTTGCTAACAAGTGCTCTAAGTTCGTTTATTTTATTACATAAACTTCTACAATTTGTATAGTATACACTCAACCTATTACTTTTATTTGAAACTAATTTTCTATT
This sequence comes from Paralithodes platypus, assembly GCA_032716605.1. Classification (NCBI taxonomy): domain Eukaryota; kingdom Metazoa; phylum Arthropoda; class Malacostraca; order Decapoda; family Lithodidae; genus Paralithodes; species Paralithodes platypus. Next base: position 16,750,668 of record CM064565.1, on the reverse strand, counting down.
GTGTTTAACTAACTTTTTATTTTCCGTTGAACTACTAGACCTAGACGGAATTTCTACTCTATCAGTTTTTTTTGTCATTACTATCAGTTACATGTGGCTGGGATTCTATTTGATTGTCACATGAAATACCATATGCTGCTCCATCTGGAGACAGTATTTTTCTTACACTCCCAGGTTTTTTTAACAAAACCCAGCAACAATCTCATCAAGTGAGGTCGAAACTCCTAGTCGAGAGAGATGTACTCCATCCAACTTATGTTACTGTAAGATCGGCTGTTGGTTTGGTCTGAATCTTTAATATTAGGATATTAGGACAAAAAAAGAAATTATGAAATTAAGGTTGCCAATGACTCAAAAAATAATCCTAAAGCTTTTTACCAACTATATAAATCCAAGGTTAGAGATGTAATTGGTCCCCTTAAAACTTCGATAGGAGAAATGACAGAAAATGATTTAGAAATGTGCAGTGCATTAAATAGTCAATTTCTTTCCGTTTTCACTAATGAAAATTTGGCACAGTTTCCAGAAGTCCGTAAGGTATATAGCGATAGTATAGAAAATAGGTTAAGTACGGTTACTATAAGTAGAAATGATGTGCTTAAGGAAATTGACAGACTGAAACCTCATAAATCGCCTGGTCCTGATGAGGTATATGCTAGAGTATTAAAAAAATGTAGGGATGAGTTAAGTTACCCATTAACATTTTTATTTAACAAGTCATTGGAGACAGGTATAGTTCCAGAAGCTTGGAAGCTTGCAAACGTAGTTCCGATCTTCAAAAAAGGTGACAAATCAATAGCATCCAATTACCGTCCCATTAGTCTTACATCAATCATAGGAAAGCTACTAGAGTCAACTAATGCTAGTAAAATTAGAAACCACTTAGATACATTTAATTTAATAAATTCTTCTCAGCATGGATTCACTCAGGGACGTTCTTGCCTTACTAATTTGCTTAGTTTTTTCTCAGAGGTATATGAAGCAGTAGATAATGACAAGTCATATGATATAATATATTTAGATTTCAGTAAAGCTTTCGACAGAGTCCCCCGTGAGAGATTGATGAGAAAGGTTGAGGCGCATAGAATAGGTGGGGCGTTGTTGGGATGGATTAGGTCATGGCTAATTGGTAGGAAGCAGAGAGTCAGCATAAATGGCACAAAGTCAGAATGGGGAGCAGTCAAAAGTGGTGTCCCCCAGGGATCTGTATTAGGTCCTCTGTTGTTTGTTATATACATAAATGACCTTGATTTAGGTATAACTAGTAGGATAAGTAAATTTGCAGACGATACCAAAATGGGGAGAACAATTGATTCAGATAGAGATATAGAGTGCCTCCAAAGGGATCTAGATACCTTACACGAATGGTCAGTAAATTGGCAGATGAAGTTTAACATTGACAAATGCAAGGTATTAAAGGTAGGGAAGATGCATACAAATGTTAAATATAAGCTAGCTAATGTGGAATTAGAAAACTCGAATTGTGAGAAAGATCTAGGTGTGTTTGTTAGCATTGATTTGAAGCCTAGACAACAGTGTATAAGCGTTCGAAACAAGGCAAACAGGATTCTCGGGTTCATCTCTAGGAGTGTGAGTAACAGAACTGCTGATGTTATCTTAAAACTTTACTTGTCATTAGTGAGACCCCATATGGATTATGCTGTTCAATTTTGGTGTCCTTATTACAGAATGGACATAGATTCATTAGAGAGAGTACAACGTAGAATGACTAAAATGATCCATAATATTAGAAATCTTCCGTATAAAGAAAGGTTGAAGAAATTAGGCTTACATTCGTTAGAGAGACGCAGAGTTAGAGGGGATATGATAGAGGTGTTCAAGTGGGTTAGTGGGATTAACAAAGGGGACATGACAAATGTACTAAAGCTCAGTGATAGCGAAAGAACTCGTACCAATGGTTTCAAATTAGATAAATTTCGTTTCAGAAAAGATATAGGCAAATATTGGTTTGGTAACAGAGTTGTAGATGGGTGGAATGGACTACCAAGTGCTATAGTGGGATTAAAAACGATAGGGAGCTTTAAGATAAAATTGGATAAGCATATGGACGAGAAGGGTTGGGTGTGAAGGGGGATCAGCAGGGTTGGGCCAATCAGCGCTTTGCAGACCCCGTAATCCTGCGTTAATCTCTAACCGTTTTGGTAAGATGATCCTCAGGGTATTAGAGTGTTGAGCCTATAATTGGGCTTTGTAATTGGGGTTGTGTGGGACAGGGATCTGCCTTGCTTATGCCAATCGGCTTTCTGCAGACTCCCATTTTCTTATGTTCTTATGTTCTTATGTAAACATAGACAAATTAAAAGGCAGAGATAAAGAGATACATATGGATACATCCATTCACATATAGATATACACAGACACACAATAACAACACAAGTACACAGACACACATTACTCACATACACTCATACCTTCAATACCTACACTACTTAATCAAATATGTAACACAAACATACGGTACTCATTTACACAGGCGCTGGCACTGACAGGCACACACACAGACACACACACACACACACACACACACACACATAGACACACCCACACACAGACACACACACACACACACATAGACACACCCACACACACACACACACACACACAGACACACACACACACACACTACATGCATAATACACACCCGACATATGCATACACTACTCACACAAACAAGCATATACATGTTTGAATACACAAGCTACTCTTTCAATAAGTAACACATCTATTAATACTCGATAACACTATCGTTAGTGAGTGCTGTATGTATTTTGTACTATTAAAACTCGATAACACTATCGTTAGTGAGTGCTGTATGTATTTTGTACTACTAATACTCGATAACACTATCGTTAGTGAGTGCTGTATGTATTTTGTACTATTAATACTCGATAACACAATCGTTAGTGAGTGCTGTATGTATGTTGTACTATTAATACTCGATAACACTATCGTTAGTGAGTGCTGTATGTATTTTGTACTACTAATACTCGATAACACTATCGTTAGTGAGTGCTGTATGTACTATTACTCGATAACACTCGTTAGTGAGATAGTGAGTGCTGTATGTATTTTGTACTATTGTTAATATCTTGTCAAATTGCAAAGTTGATTTAAATATAACATTTTGATATATATTGTAGTTTCCTTATGCATACAGAATTTAGTAAAATTTACCAGAACGTCCCGGATTTCCCAAATTGGCTAATTCCTTGAACGTGACGATAGTGCGTTGTTATTATGTGAGATTAGTTTGCTTGGGAAACAGATTAACTCGCTCATGTAGTGATGTACACCGTATGTGGAGGATTGTTTTCTTTTATTTCAAAATTTGATTTTATTAATCGTTATTTCCACATAGCGATGTTGATGAGTCATTTTGCTCTTATCTTGTATCGTCACAGTTTTGGTTTGTTTAATTTGCAAGTTTTACATTATAATTCCTCTGTTAACACCAACACCCACACACACACACACACACACACACACAAACATGCAAATACACCCACACCCATACCCACACACACTCACACACACGCAAACATGCAAATACACCCAACCACACACACCATATACATTTTACTATTCTAATATTTTGCACCACCATTAGTGTCCAGTCTTTCACCCTTGCATAACAATAACAGAATAACGAATGGGTATTACTAGAAATGGTATACTGTACGCAACTACTCTTTATGGTTCAATGAGAGAGAGAGAGAGAGAGAGAGAGAGAGAGAGAGAGAGAGAGAGAGAGAGAGAGAGAGAGAGAGAGAGAGAGAGAGAGAGAGAGAGAGAGAGAGAGAGAGAGAGAGAGAGAGAGAGAGAGAGAGAGAGAGAGAGTACATACCGGCATTTATAATTATTAAGAGTTATACAGTTTGTGTATGCACCTCTAGCACCGAAACTCATGTGACTATAAATATGAGACTTGAGTGGGATACTCAGTGGGTACCAAGGATAGATTTTAACGGGAACAAAATATGTATTTTTATTTGTATCTATTAGCCTTTTCTATTGCTTTACTTTATGTATTCGCTCGGCCTTTCATTGGAATATAAACTCCGTAAAGTTATTGTCACTGGATCGGGGTTATATACGCACACAGTGGAAACACCTCGGCTGGTAAACACAACGAGAGAACAGGATTAATTAAATATCAAATTTATCCTAGAAACGATTTTATAAATGTATATCTGAGTTAGATAACACCCAATGAACTCTCCTTGTTTTTCTTATATATATTTTGTTCTTCTTGTTTATGTTAACCCTTTCAAGATCCAAAACGCCATTCTTTTCTGTTTTCTGGTCATTATTAGACAATTTTATTTAGATTAGGAAGGGTATATGGAAGTCAGAGGCTTGATTGAGATAGCCTTTACCCTTTTAATACCCACAGATTCTTCCTAAGCTGCATAACATCGTCTAATGGTAGCCAAAATACACTGCTAAAACGCGTCAGAGCTTCAAGGGGTTAAAGACATTTGTAGCGTCAATGACAAGTACTGTAGGCATAATTCACAAAGCTAATTTTGTCCCCTCAGGCCCTCCCCACAGGGACCCTTAAGGGGAGACTGGCCGTTTGTTTGGTCTATTAATTAATTTATTCATATATTTTTTTAGTTTCCTCCCTAGACCTCCACCAAGGTTAGAAAAACACCCCCTAGACCCCCCTTCAAGATACATTTGTACATTTTTCGGTAGAAAAATGTCCCGGCCGAAGGCCGGTTCCTCTTAAAATTGCAGGCTCGCTATCGCTCGCCAGGAAATAATCGACACCTAAATGGCACGAAAGATCTTAACATTTTCAACGAAATTGAGCGAAAGGTGTTAAAATCGCCAAACTAATGGGCCGAACGGCTTATAATCTCAAAACTAGTGGGGCTAAACATTAGGTAGAAGGGGGTCCAGAAAAACGGTCTACCACATCGACCACATAATGTCTACTATTCCACGAGGGCTGGCCAAATACCCACCAAGAAACGACCCCGCCTCTGTTATCATTTCCCGGGGCCAAATAACGGGTGTTGGGATTCATAACGCAGTATTCTCCGTCTGATTGTTGGTATTATGGGCTTGGTTTCGGGTGGCGAGGAATGGAGGCTTGGCATGCGAGGCGGGTTGGTCTGTGATTTTGGATTTCATTACGTAAACTATATTCTATTTTTGCCTGCGTCTATGACGAAAGCGTACATATGGTCGACTTTGTGGTTGTTGTTGGTGTTGTTATTCGTGTTCTTGGGGTCAAAGATCGACTGAGAATACGAGAGTGCTAAAGCTGTACACAAATATTCAATTTCCCAAAATAATCTACCTTCAATATACTTTCCAATAACAGTACAACAAACGAGGCTTGGCATGCACATGGGGACTGAGTTTTCGCATTTCATTATAGAGATATTTGTTAGTCTATCAGGAGTATTGTCTGGGACAGGTCTTGCAAAACAAATTCGACTACCTTATAAAGGGCTTTTCAAATACATTATTTATTTCACAATCATTTGCTAGAACATATATACCTAAACTTTTTCTATATAATTATCATAATATCGATATATGTATACACTGCTTAAAATAAGAAAATAAATAACTTGTAATTAGGTGCTGTATGTACTAAAAATATATACCGGTATGCAAGATAAATACTTACCCCCTCCACACACACACTCTCTCTCTCTCTCTCTCCACACACACACACAACCACTTTTCCCCAACCCAACCCAAAACTCCCTCTTACCGAACAATACAATAAGGACCAGAATCCCTCATATTAGGTTCCATTATTACTTCTTCCTCCTGGATAATCTTTGGATAATCTTCCTTCCTTCCTTTCCCTTCCGTATAATATATACAGGTATATATATATATATATATATATATATATATATATATATATTGTTACGTATCTTGATCCTCAAGTGGTTAACTTGATGAATCTAGATAGCACAGATATATATATATTAAGGTATCAGTCAGCTGAAGGCAAAACAAAAGTAAAATCTAATAAAATTATTTCCTGTTGTTGCTTCCTCTCCTTTTGGAACTTAGGACTTGCTATCCTTTATTGACATATACTCTTTAATTATGAAAAAATACTGAAACTAATTAAAAGTCATGTAGTATTAATACAAATTATTATTTAACCGAAGCTTAGTAGGCTATGGTTATGCACCGAATAAGTTATATCTAAAGAAGGACTATTAATTCTATAAAAAGTCTTGAAAGATAAATATTAAGGTAAGAATATTTCTGTTTCTTACCCTTTTTGACATGAATAGATAGTTTTCTTATATGTCCTTTTATTTATATTTAATGTAATTATTCTTGGTTCTTGTCTTACGTTAATAGTATTATATTATTATTATCATCAGGATTAATATCAAAGTCACATAAAAAGTTAGATATATATTTAATAATTAGTTAAATGTATTTCTTAACCACGTAACATTGAGGTTTGATTATGAGTAAATTAAGTTACAGGATCGCTTCATAGATTCGATTCAGGTCTCACTCAAATAATATGAAAAGCAAAATAATATTTTGAAGCTAACATAATTTTCTTCAGCTTAGGAAATCACTAGAAGTAACATTGAAACAGCCATGATAGTCTAAGGCGATATTACTAATAAGAGACAATAGCATCACCGTACTAAGCACCGTTAAGCAATGTAAGCTTAATTAAAAGAAAATGAAAGAACTCGTAAGTATTAATATAAAACAATAGTATTACTTTCATCATAACCCAACTACTTAAAGAGTTGCTTTAGTCCACAAGTCAGTCACCTAAAATAGTTAAGTACATAATAGTAGCGTTAACGTTAATTCCCAATCAAATAGTTAGGTACATAATAGTAGCGTTAACGTTAATTCCCAATCACATATATCACTAACCAACATAACGTAAGTGTTTACACCGAATACATTTAACACACACTTATATAATCTGACTGACAGTCACAATCCCATTATAATACTTCACCCCGTCTTCCTCCAGCTGCAAGTTCACCTTCCCCAACTCCAAATGAGACTGATTTGAATGCCCACTACTCGGGTCTTATATACTAAACAATGATGGTGTAGGAACGAATCAGGAGGCGGCGGGTAGTGCGCGCCCCAATCACAGCTCCTCGAGTTGCGTAGCAGGTGCGTGGTCCAATAGAGTCTCCTGGCGTCGATCATACGTCATAGCGTCGAGTCATCGAAGTAGTTTGCAGGGTCCCCTATGACGCACGCAGGTGTGAAGGCTTGTTTGCTGGTATGCGGACGAGCTGGTTTCCCCCTCGCTGATTCGCTCGCTGGTCTGCTTCGCCGCCGGGGTAGTTTGGCACTCCTTCAACTCTTAATTCTAACTCTTAAATAAACATACAGGGCTCCGTATGTCAGACCTTCCCCCTAGAAAAGAGTTTAATGAGTATAGTACATAATATTAAACATAATACATAAATAGATTTACCACCAGATTGGCAACAGCAAGATTATAATGAGGATATAATAAGGATATCACCCAAAGTAGGCAACGTCTCCAGGTACCACATCAGAACATAGCCGGAACGTAGCTGGAGCATTATTCGAACTGCAAGGCATCTCACAGCTGAAGGTTTGAAAGCGCACTACTAATGCATGATATTTACCTGGCTACAAGGAAGAACTAATTGCCAAAATCCTCTCATTAAGTTTATCTTACTGCTGTATGAGGCAACCCGGTAAATGTAATCTTTGATCCGTGGCAGTGGGTAGGTATCGTTCTTTGTGACAGCATTAACTTGCCTATAGTCCATACATAACCTATGGCTCCCGTCTGGCTTTGGCACAAGTATGACCGGACTACTCCACTGGCTTAAGGCCCTTGTGATCAGCTCGTTTGATAAAAGAAAGTCAAGCTCGACCTGCAGTATACTCCTGCGTTGTGGCGAGACACAGTAGGGGGATAGTTTAATGGGAGTTGCATCCCCTACGTCGATGTCGTGCAAGGCCAAAGAAGTGAACCCTGGAGTATCACGGAACACACTGGGAGACTGAGATAAAATAGAGATTAGTTGGTTCGCTTGATCAGAGGGAAGATGACATAGTTTAGATGGTAATTCCACCCAAGCTACTGAATTATACTGAAAGTTGGATAGGCTACATGACAAGTCAAAGTCTGCATGGATACCTTCAGGCTCTGGAACAGTCTGTTGCGGGTCAGTAAGAGAAATGAAGACTTCGTCCGCACCAGGCTGTCCACAGGTCCTGACATTCACTGCCACAGTGGGAGAATCTGGAAGAGAGGAATCAGGGGACCTATGGTAGGGTTTCAACATATTTATATGGAATACTTGCGTGGGCTTTCTCCTGTCTGGGGTAGTTACTTGATAATCGGTAATGCTCACCCTCCGAATGATCTTATATGGGCCCCTGAACTTGGCAGATAAAGGTTGGCCAAAAAGGGGGAGCAGGACCAAAATCTCATCACCGGGCTAAAACTCCCTCTCACGGGCTTTTCTGTCATACCAGTTCTTCATGGAGCTTTTAGCCACTGTCAAGTTTTGAGCGGCAAACTCACATGAGGATCTCAGCCGGGTTTTGAAATCTGAAACATACTTGAGGAAGTTTTGGATCACCTCCTGGCCAACTAGGCTATCCTGCAATAGTTGCAAAGGACCTCATACCTGGTGACCGAAAACTAGCTCATTAGGGGAAAAACCCAGGGATTCAGTTGGAACCTCACGAGTAGCAAATAAAAGAAAAGGTACCCCCTTATCCCACTCAACTCCGGTCTCTGTACAATATTTACGCAACATTCCTTTTAATGTCTGATGATATCGTTTGAGAACCCCTTGACTCTCTGGGTGGTAAGTGCTAGACTTAACATGCTCGATACCCAACTCCTTCAGGGACTGCTGGAAAATGTTAGAGGTAAAATTAGTACCTTGATCACTTTGCACCTCATGGGGGAAACCCATTCTGGTGAAGAATTTGAGCAGTTCCTTGATGACAATTGGAGCAGAGGTAGTTCTTAAGGGTATAGCCTCTGGGTAGCGAGTTGCCATGTCCATAATAGTTAATAAATAATTGTTACCTTGGGAAGTCTTAGGCAATGGGCCTACAATGTCCACTACCACCCGAGTAAAAGGATTCTCGAAGACGGGCAAGGGCACCAGAGGATGTACAGGCACCTTTTGATTGGGTTTTCCTGTCATCTGGCAAGTGTGACACACTCTACAAAACTCCACTACATCTGCACGCATTCCTGGCCAGTGAAAGTGGGCTCTGATTCTGTCTAGAGTTTTTCTCACACCTAGGTGTCCTGCCAATGGTATATAATGTGCCATTTCCAAGATATCTCTATGACAAGTTTTGGGGACTACTACTTGATGGACGTCCCAGGCCCCGTCATCGATTGGTCTGTGTGGCTGTCTCCATCTACGCCACAATACTCCTCCTTTGAGGTAGAAACATTCACCACCCTCCTTCTCACATTCCTCTTCACTCACGGCCCTGGCAGCTAACTCCTTGCATTCACTATCATTTCTCTGTAGCTCTACCAGGCCACTAGGACAATTTGGAGGGGTTTCATGGTCATCGTTGGGGTCAAGATGAGCCATAAAGGTGTCAGATAAATTCACCTCAGTCACATCATCAGGCACAGTTGAAGCGTCATTCACACTCTCATCATCCCTTTCATCAACTCTTACATTCGGTACATTTCTGTCTTAGGAAACTGCTACTTGAGACATTGAACGTGTTACAGCACACACAGGGAAAACTGTTGGCATCTCCTTTTCGAGCTCACCGGTTAGTGGCTTGTTAACAGGAGAAAGTGACAAAATGGGGTCTGGTCGGACCTTCTCACCTGCTACATCATTCCCCAAAAGGAGTGTTACCCCAGGCACAGGGATATCTTGGGACCTACACAAAGCTATGGTGGCCTCACCCTCTAGTAACTCACATTCAATTCGCCTTTTACCAAGTATGCATAAAATTGGCCTCCAGCACCTCTCATTACAACTGGTTCACCAGGTGGGCACTCAGTGTAAGGATTCACCATGAGGGTGCTAGTAGATCCTGTGTCTCTCAGAATTTTTACCTCATGCATGCAACCATTTAATCTCACGTTGCCAGATGAAATAAAGGGACGGCAACTGTCCTGCACTGATGGTGAAATTATTATTGGCTTAACCCTAGTGGGTTGCACCACACATGCTACTACACCCCTGTCTAGATGGTTTACGTTAGCTGCTAGGTACTCCTTCTGTCGGGAGTCCTGTATTAAAGGAACTTTTGGTGCTAGGTACTCCTGTCGGGAGTCCTGCATTAAAGGAACTATTGGGGCTAGGTACTCCTGTCGGGAGTCCTGCATTAAAGGAACTATTGGGGCTAGGTACTCCTTCTGTCGGGAGTCCTGCATTAAAGGCACATCTGGAATTTGAGATACGGCGGCAACTGTCTGCCCCGATCTCTCGGTTTTCTCCTTGGCCCAGCACTGATAAGCAAGGTGGCCTCTCTTGCCACAAAAAGTACATACTTTAGGGGATACGGGAACATTTCCTCTTTGAGCATTACTATTAATTTGGGCCCCACCTCTGCCACCATTGCCCTCAGTCGCATTTTTAGTTGGGGGAACAATTCTATTTTGGCTAGCTGGGTAAGACGTTATAGGCTTGTGACTGGGTCTGTCAGATTTGTGATTGGGATACTTAAAATTAGAACTAGAATTATCGTAGGGCGTCTTTCCACGAAATTTGTTGTTGAGCACGTATGTGTCAGCCATGTCAGCGGCGTCGGCAAGACAATCTACCTTTTTCCCCTTTAAATGATAGGATACAGAAGAATCAATTTTCCATAGGAAATTTTCTAACAGGACCAACTCCTTCTGATCGTTGTAGCTTGTGACTGTCTTACTCTTGACCCAATGATTGAAAGTTTTAGTCATGGTCCTGGCAAATACCTTATGGGTTTCTTCTACTTTCTTCTGGTTTTTACGGAAATATTGCCTATAAGCCTCAGGCTGCAATTGATAGGTTTTTAGGATAGCTTCTTTGAGATTGTCATAATCCTGCCTAACTTCTGCTACTTCTGACAAATACGTGGCTCGAGCCTGCCCTGTCAAAACGGTTTGTAACATAAAAGGCCATTGATCTCTTGTCCACTTCATACCTCCAGCAACTTCCTCAAACAAAACACAGAAATCCTGCACATTATCCTCAGTGAAAGGTGGAATGACACTAGTCATAGTCAATCCCAGAGGGCGAGCAATTAAGGGAGCATTTGTATTGACATTGAGTTGAGCCGTACGATATTGATGTTCACATTGTTCGGTCATTGCTCTGGCTTTTATGCTGGCTTCTTCGGTATTTGCTCTGGCTTATTCGCAATTTATTCTGGCTAGTTCTATATTTAGTCCGGCTTGTTCGGTCGTTGCTTTGGCTTTTATGCTGGCTTCTTCGATATATGCTTTTATTCTGGCTTCTTCGGTATTTATTCTGGCTAGTTCTATTTTTAGTTTGGCTTGCTCTAGTTCAAATATTTGATCACCGGTCAAACCAGGTGGCAATTGTATATCAAGTTGGCTAGGTTTACTCGGGATCCCACCAACTGCTCCGTCACCCTCCTCGCCTTCTACAGGGAACAGGTGGGTTTTTATGGTCTGAGCCACCTCTACTTTGGACATGTTTGAGACAGGTAACTGGAGATGCGAGGCAAGCACTTTCAGTTCGGATTTTGACAGACAGTCAATATCAGGGGCTGTGGGGTCTGATTCTATGAAAACTCGAGCATCTTCGTCATTAATTAGATGAGGCATGATTAATATTGGATTTTTAAGTAGTGAAACGGTAATGAAACTGAGTGAAACTGTATGAAACGAATCCTGGCGAGGTCGCCACTCTTCTGTTACGTATCTTGACCCTCAAGTGGTTAACTTGATGAATCTAGATAGCACAGAGATATATATTAAGGTATCAGTCAGCTGAAGGCAAAACAAAAGTAAAATCTAATAAAATTATTTCCTGTTGTTGCTTCCTTTCCTTTTGGATCTTAGGACTTGGTATCCTTTATTGACATATACTCTTTAATTATGAAAAAATACTGAAACTAATTAAAGTCATGTAGTATTTATAAAGAATTATTATTTAACCGAAGCTTAGTAGGCTATGGTTATGAACCTAATAAGTTATATCTAAAGAAGGACTATTAATTCTATAAAAAGTCTTGAAAGATAAATATTACGCACGCAGGTGTGAAGGCTTGTTTGCTGGTATGCGGACGAGCTGGTTTCCCCCTCGCTGGTTCGCTCGCTGGTCTGCTTCGCCGCCTGGGTAGTTTGGCACTCCTTCAACTCTTAATTCTAAGTCTTAAATAAACATACAGGGCTCCGTATGTCAGAATATATATATATATATATATATATATATATATATATATATATACCAGGGTTTTTACCAGGTTTAGATATTGGTTATAGTGAGTTCTTTCAAGACTGGGGAATTCAGAGTCAAATAATACATGCACAGAAGTCAGATAGAGGATACATATAACACTGAAATATAGTTTTATGAACAGTTTATTTATCTTAACTCTACGTACGGTGATTATAGATAGTTTATTATAAATGGTTATAGGTAAACGTATATAACATGGAACACTGTTCTAGCACGAACGAGGATCTAGATGGAGCTCAGATATACAAAATAATATTAGCTGTCCTCTTATGTAATACACACACTAAATGTTTATCTCCGAAGTTAATAGTCGAACAATACACATGTAAATTCACTATCCTCTTACAATGTGATTTATATCACGTAGACGAGGATATACAGTGTGTTTATTATTTATGAATTTTGACTCCTAATAGGCACCTGACGCACTGGTGTAATGAGACGGAGTAAATACTGGTGGACTCTCACATAGACACGTGTTACGTCCTGGGATATATAAACACTGGGCTCTTTCTATTGGACTAGGTATGCGGCAACAAGCAACAACGGAAAACGCTAGATTCAACCCTTATCTATAAACCCAGGCAACAAACCACCCTAAACCGTCAAGAGTCCTGCCTGGACAACGAGGTATCCTATGACTCGGTTACAGGGTGCACGCACTATAGAATGCTGATAGTCAAGCAGGCTATGTAAAAGATCACACAATTAAGTTGACTTAAAGCTTCAAGGAAAAGATAGATAACGGAATTAATTTGCAGAAACAATTTAATAACAAACTAGAAGAAAGTACATTTAACGTTACGTTAATTAATACAACTAATCACCCCTGCGTGAAAGAAGGTGAAAGCAAACAGTCCTCAAAACATCGTAAAGGTAGACAAGATGCAGGTTTCTAAACTGCATGCGGCTACTGTAGGATCTGATGCTTAGCAAAGAAAGTACGTTACGGATTTAGAGAACTCTTAACTCATAAGAAGGAATAAATACTAGTGATAGGCCATACAGTGTATAATGGCATAGGTATAATTAAATAAAGGCAGCAACTCCCAACATAACCACATACAGGTGTGCTTCTCACTCTTAGTCAGGCAAGCCTGCTCGGATAGAGTCTCTAAGCCACACCCTGACTCAAAATGCTCACAAAAACGGTAAACTGTGGCACAATAACAAGCATGAAACCACCAAATATGAGACAACAAAAAAGCTTCCTAGGTCTCATTAACAATTACGTCTCTGCATAAGGCCCAAAATCCTATCTAATTATCTGAGAGCTCGTCGTTAATACAATAATAGATATAAGGTCTATCAAGGGGATGGGATAATTAAATAGATTGGTGAAGTAGTGGAAAGAAGGTATACAAAGTAAGAGAGAAAGTTTCTAAGTGGGGTTGAGAGGGATAGATATCAAGGGGGTCCGAAGGGTACGACAGTGAGGTGAGCTCTGAGTCTTGAATCTGTCTGGACCCCACCCTAGGCATGCAGAATACATCCCATGCTTGGCAACACTCAACACAGTTGCCGGGTCAAAATCCTCTACCCCGTGCGTGAGTCGAAACTAAGCCTAACGTTGCAAACAAATGCATATGGCAACGCTTCAGGCTCGTCCCAAGCTGGCAAGCGAAGCAACGTCCCAAGCCGGTCTCTCTCTCCCGCTCATCTCCTCCCGCCCTCACTAGACTTACATCTTATATATTATAATGAAACAATCAACTATCGAGAATAAAATATACTAAGATGCGTTGGTTAAGAATAAGGGCAGCTACAAGCTGTGAAACAACATAAGAATATCCCAGACATTAGTTACGTTGTCGTAGGATATATACCAAGGAAAAGCCTGCATGCGCGCATGTGGCTACTATGCAGAAGCGTCACACCTCCCCCAAGATATAAAACCCTTGAGTAAGTTCTTTATATCTAACAGAAAGCTTCTCATAGTACCACACACTGTTGCGACACAAGGCAGTATATATAAAAAAAATAAAGACTGTTGCGCTCCACCGAGCAAGTTCAACTAACTTAGCGACAATAAGCGAAAACATTCAACTTAGATACTCCTACAACATCTTAAACAAAATTCTACACGTTATAAAAAATAAAGAGTTTTTATAAGGTTTTTGCTTTTTTAATTTGTTTTTTTCGGCTGAACTAAAGTGACAGCCTATTTTCCTCCACACTCAACCCTCATTCCTGTGGCAGTCTAACCAACATCATCCACCCTTGAATTGATAGAGAATTTGAATGTTGGTGATGAATTCAGTAACAGCGACCATCGTACGATAACTTTCACTTTAAAGTTTACTAGTAACGAACCAAATAGTAGCATCGAAAAAGTCCCTAATTTCAAGAAAGCAAACTTCCATAAACTTAGAGTTATGTTTAAAGAAACTGACTGGAGCCTTTTAATTAACAATAACGATATAAATACATCTTGGAAGTTATTCGAAACCACTTACCTAAAAGCAGTGCAAGACTGCATACCATCGAAAATACGGCGTTCAGGCCATAATAATAAGCCCAAATGGTGGAATAAAGATATTTCAAACTGCCTGCTTGCTAACAAATTTGCTAATGATAGATTAAAATCCTCACAAAATGACGAAGAAGGGTTGAAATTTGTAGAGCTACGACGCAAAGCCAAAACGTTAATTAAGCAAAGTAAAAAGACCTTAGAGTTACATATTGCGAATCAAAGTAAAACAAACACGAAAGAATTCTATAATTATATCAGAAAGAAAAAAGTAGTTACTTCAACTGTTGGACCGTTAGTCGATGAAAAAGGAGAATACACCAAAGACGAAGTACAAATGAGTAATGCCCTCAATACCTTCTTTGCATCAGTTTTTACAACAGAAGACCTCAGTGATATCCCTACACCATCGCCGATTCAGATTGATAATTCAGATGTTCTAAGCAATATCACCGTTACAGAGAGAGAAGTATTGAATTGTTTAGATAAACTCAAGGTAAATAAAACGCCAGGACCTGATACAATCTCGCCTAGAGTTCTAAAGGAAGCTAAGAATGAGCTCTCCAAACCACTGACATTACTATTCAATAAATCCTTGCAATCTGGAACTATGCCTGATCAGTGGAAGCTAGCCAACGTAACACCGATATTCAAAAAAGGCAGCAAATCCCTACCCAGTAACTATCGTCCAATTAGCTTAACCTCAGTTGTATGTAAAATGCTAGAAACAGTCATACGAGACAGACTCGTAAATCACTTAGAGGAAAATAACATACTTAAAGATACTCAACACGGCTTTCGTAAAAAACATTCCTGTTTAACAAACCCCTTAGACTTCTTCCCCCGATATCCTCAACCTCTACGATGAGAGTAAAGCTGTAGATATTATATACCTTGATTTTCAAAAGGCCTTTGACAAAGTTCCCCACAAACGTTTACTGCTAAAACTAAAAGCGCATGGATTACAAGACGGTGTGTTGAAATGGATAGAAAATTGGCTCAGCAACAGAAAGCAAAGGGTAGTCATAAACGGTAAGGCATCTAAATGGACCAATGTAAGTAGCGGGGTACCCCAGGGATCGGTACTAGGACCAATTCTCTTTCTAATTTACATCAACGACATAGATGAGGGTCTCACCTGCACAATCTCAAAATTTGCTGACGATACATAAATTGCAAATAGCGTACTCTCAAAAGAACAAGTTGACGATATGCAACACAATCTAGATAAATTGTCATGTTGGGCCCAAATTTGGCAAATGAGTTTCAATGCGGATAAATGTAAAGTACTACATGTCGGATACCTAAATGAGAAAGCAAACTATTCGATGAATGGCACTCAGCTTAAGAATGTAAACAGAGAAACCGATCTGGGAGTAACAATATCGAGTAACCTACAACCGAGTCAACAATGTTCAGAAGTTGTTAAGAAGGCAAACAAAATAATTGGCTTGATAGGCAGGTCATTTGAGCATAAATCCAAAGAAGTTATCCTAACCCTTTACAATTCCTTAGTCCGCCCTCTTCTGGAATACTGCGTTCAATCCTGGTGCCCTTATTACCAAAAAGATATAAACAAGCTAGAACGAGTTCAACGTAGAGTTACCAAAATGATACCTAGCCTAAAGAACAAACCATACGAAGAGCGTCTTAGAGAATTAAATCTATTTCCTTTAACCCAGCGCAGATTAAGAGGTGACTTAATTCAAGTGTTCAAAATCATCAAAGGCATCGACAATATGAACTGTAGTAAGTACTTCACTATCGACCAATCTAATTACACGCGGGGAAACGGTTGCAAAATTATTGGTAAATCTTTTAACTCGCACGAATCTAAGAATTTCTTCTTCAATCGAGTTGTCAACTTGTGGAATGGGCTTCCCCGAAACGTTATAGACTGCATCACCGTTGATTCATTTAACTCCGCCTAGACAAATATCTCTCATCAAACCCGCGACTGACTGCGTTTGTAAATGAATAACTTTATTTTATCCCCTCCTCAGTTACTAACCCATCTGTCCTCTACTAACTTCCTAATCCTGCCACGGACATTAGTTCCAGGGCAGTAATTCCCTTTCCAATGTTCCCTTACCCACTCTAAACCACTGTTTGGACACTTGATCCTCAGTGTTTTGGAGGACAAGCAACCTAGAAGGATCACTAGATCTGTTGTTGCTTGATTTCCTTTGTACTCCTTTGTACTTTGTACCCTTGATAGACAATCCGCTATCACGTTATCAGAACCGGCAATATGGCGTATGTCCAGATTATACTCCTGAAGCATGAGTGACCACCTGGTCAGCCTCATATTCCGGTTATGAAACTGATTCAAGAATTTCAGAGGGTGATGATCGGTATAAACCACTACGACTGGTCCGAAAGCAGGAACATATACATCGAAGTGCCTGAGCGCCAGCACTATCGCCAGGAGTTCTTTTTCAATTACAGAGTAATTCCTTTGTGCACTATTGAATTTTTTACTGTAAAAACTCACTGGATGTTCGATACCTTCATCATCTGTCTGTAACAAGACAGCCCCAGCCCCTACGCCACTGGCATCAGTCGCCAGCTGAAAAGGTCTGCTGAAGTCCGGGGCCCTGAGTATGGGGTCGGTATATAACAGGTGCTTCACCAAGGAAAACGCCTCTGCACACTCAGGAGACCACCGGAACTTCTTGTCCTTAGCTAATAAGTCAGTTAAAGGTGCAAGTACAGTCGAATAGCCTTTGATGAAGCGACGATAATAGCCTATCATACCTAGAAACCGCATGATTTGTTTCTTAGTTGTAGGCTGGGGAAACTGATCGATGGCTTTGATCTTTGTCTGTGGAGGGCACACCTGACCCATCCCCACCTCGAACCCCAGGTACAAAACTGTGGCTTTGACAAAATCGCACTTACCCAGGTTTACCACCAAACCTGCTTCATTCAGTTTATTAAAAAGCTGTCCGATGTGAGCACAGTGACTATTAAAATCATCGTCGTATATTATGACATCATCTAGGTACACCGTACAGTTGGGAATGTCGGCTACAATGTCGTTCATTAATTTCTGAAACGTTGCAGGGGCATTTTTCAGCCCGTATGGCATAATATGTGGCACCATCCACCACAAACCCACACACCTCTCGCGCTCGCTCAGACAAGGGCACTTGCCAATAACCCTTAACAAGGTCTATCTTAGTGAGGAACTTGGCTTTTCCTATCTTATCCACACTGTCGTCCACGCGAGGGAGAGGGTAGGCATTTGTGGGGGTTAAACCATTCAACCTGCGGAAATCTATACAAAACCGCACCTTGCCATCTGGTTTGGGCTACAGTGTGACTGGGGAAGTCCACCTTACTGCACCCTCAGAAATCAGCCCACGTTTCAGCATATAATCCAGCTCTTCCCTAAGTGCTGGTAATTTAATAGGGGGAACACGGTATGGCACTGATTTAAAGGGCGGGTGGTCCCCAACATCGACATCGTGCACCGCTAGAGTAGTGAGGCCAGGATGCTCCGCGAAAACAGCTGGGTTTGAATCAAACAAGTGCTGCACTGCTACACGCTGTTGCTCAGGCAGGTGCAATATCAACTCGTGAGCCACTTGTCTAGAATTTCCCGCCCACTGATCCGCGGAAACATGACAATCCCAGTTATCCTCCCCCGCAGCTTGACTGTCCCTTCCTCCTTCTCCACCACGATCGCTGCAGATCAACACCGGGACAGTGAGAGGCTCGGAGGGGCGCCTCACATACTCTTTCATCAGATTTACATGGCAAAATTGGTTCTTTTTCTTACGATCAGGAGTAGCTACTAAATAGTCGAGATCAGAAACCTTCCTTACAACCCGATACGGACCAGAATACTTGGCAGACAAGGGGTGTCCCACCAGAGGCAGTAGTATCAGTACCTCCTGATCTACTTCAAACTCCCTCAGCTTCACCTTCTGGTCGTATCTGTCCTTCATCTGAGCTTGTGAACTCTTAAGGTTCCGACCTGCTACCTCCAAGCTCTTTAGCATTCTCGCACGGCTTTCAACTACATACTTTAGAAGCGAGCATGGCTTTGTGACTCCCTCCCAGATCTCCTTGACTATGTGGAGGGGCCCCCTGACCCTGTGTCCAAAAACCAACTCGTTCGGGCTAAATCCCAAGCTCTCCCCAGGTACTTCTCTCGCAGCAAATAAAACGTATGGGAGACCTAGATCCCAGTCCTTCCCATTTTCCATGCAATAACACCGCAACATACTCTTGAGAGTCGAGTGCCACCTTTCCGAAACTCCCTGACTCTCGGGATGGTAGGCAGATGGCACCACAGAGACTATCCCATGTTGCTGCATGGTCTGCTTAAACAGAGCAGAAGTAAAATTGGATCCCTGATCAGACTGGATCTCCTGAGGGTAGCCATAACGAGAGAAATAGACAAGTACGTTTTTGACAACAGTCTTAGCCATCCCGCTGCGCATGGGGTAAGCATCTGGATACCGTGTTGCTACATCCATTACAGTTAGTAAAAATGTATTGCCGGCACTAGTGGGGGGCAATGGGCCAACCATATCGATAACTACTTTGCTGAAGGGTGGCCCAATGACAGGGATGGGTTGTAACAGGGCTCTCGGGATGACCTGATTGGGTTTCCCAACAACTTGACAAGTGTGACACTGTGACACCCATGACACGACACTCGCCTTTAACCCAGGCCACCAGAAAAGCTTGCTCAGAGCTGCCTTCGTCTTACGTGCCCCCAGGTGCCCTGCCAAAGGCACATCATGAGCTAATCTCAATAAGCTCTCACGGCACACCCTCGGTACTACTAACTGGTCCACTAATCCTGACCCGCCATCCAACTTTTTCTTGGGATCCTGATGTCTCCGATACAAGATCCCCTCGGACAAGAAAAAATCACCAGGCTGCGCATCCCCATCGCTCTCCAGTTCGACAGCACCATTACCACACGCCCTGACTTCAGGATCTTTCAGCTGCAAGGAACATATATCAGCAGGTGCGAGATTATCCAAGTTCATCTTAAATAATTTATTTCCACCTCCAATGTGGGACGCTGAGCCATCCTTTCCTCACGCTGCGCATAACGATGCTGGCGCAGAGTCTCTTCCTGCCCTGCACCTGCACTAGCGGTGACAGGCCCCAGGGCCTCTCCAGACTCTAACATAGGTGCCAATAATGAGTCACCAAGAAACACTGCCGGCTCAAAACTCTCCAATTGACCAACACTTCCCGTTTTCTTGTGACCTTTCCTCCGCGGTTTGATAGACTGAGGTGGTGGCTGCAAGGCTCCGGATGTCTGAGAACGCGTCACAACACACGCCATGGTTTGTACGCTACACTTCTCAGCCAACTCCTGTTCCTCCCTACTAACGTCGGCCGCCTTCTCGGCAACGACCAAGGGTGAAACCTTAGAAGCAGGCACCGCAAAGTCGTTGCCGAGGAGGAGGTAGACGTCCCCAACAGGCAAGTTCTCTACAATTCAGACATCCAGCTCCTTCGCCACACCACCCACCTCCAGCTCCATCCGCACCAGCGGGTAGGACTTCGTAGCATTGATCCCCTGAACTACCACCACCCGAGCAGCGTTAATCGGTCTACCAGTAAAGTACCTTAACAAGGTCTGAGAAGCCCCAGTATCACGCAATAGCTTAACTCCTCGCCTTTCGCCAGCCCACCTCACAAAACCATGCCCTCTATGACCCCCAAAGACGTCGCGGACAGGGCTCGAGCCTTCCGGACTCTTGAACACAGGCTGTGTCCCAACCTCTGACGAACTACCCTTGGCAAACTCAGAAGATATAGGCGACACCCCTATGCTGCGGGCCAATGACACAACCTTGTTTGGTGGCTTGTTCGGACAAGCATTTGCAAAGTGACCCTCCTTGTGACATGCAAAGCACTCTTTACTCTTTGGTTTCCCTTGGGAGTGGGAGGTACCATTAGACTTCTTATACGGGACGGTATTTGGTTTATGTTCAGTTTTATTGTCAGTGCTACATGGTTTTGTGTATTTATGTGTATCAAAATTCTTGGGAGGGGTAGGGGTACGATCCTTTGCACCCGACTCACTCCTAGCTGCTGCTTCGCACCCTCGAATTAATGACAGTCGGCGGTCAGCCATTTCTGCTGCCTCCTGGAGAGTTCTAGGATTGTTTTCCTTTATATTTAATGTTAAGTCCCCACCTGTGCACTTGAAGAAGTGCTCCAAGAGAACCAGCTCACTCAACTCCTCAAAAGTAGCTGCCCTCTCAGAGCGCAGCCAATGTCGTAGTGCATCAGACAAGTCCCGGGCGTGTTCTAGGAAGGTACTATCCTTGCCCTTAGTAACACCCCGAAACTTCAAGCGGTAAGTTTCTGGTTTTAACTCATAGGCCCGTAGCACAGCCTTCTTTAGCTCATCATAAACTACACAGGACTCTAAAGGTAGTGCATCATACGCTTTTAGCCCCTTTCCTAGGAGTCTTGATGAAACTAATGCTGCCCACTTTTCCTGAGGCCACTGGTGTTCCTGACACTTCTTCTCAAATCGCATAAAAAACTCAGTCACACATGATTCATCGAACACAGGAACTAGTTTAAGCAGGTGCGACAATGATTGGTCCCGATGTCTGTTACCTCCCCCAATATTTCGCCCTGTTACCTCCTCTCGAGATCTCTCCAGCTCCCTGTCAGCAAGATACCTAGTAGACTCTGCCTGCAGTTCAGCCTCTCGTATAGCTGTTCTCTCTGCAGCCTCAGCCTGAGCTCTAGAAGCCTCAGCCTGCACACTAGCCTGTCTCTCGGCAGCCTCAACCTGAGCTCTAGCCTGTCTTTCGGTAGCCTCAACCTGAGCTCTAGCAACCTCAACCTTGGCCATCTCAAGCCGAAACACCAAATCTGGAGTCAACCCTTGAGGAGGGGAAGGTGCATTTAATGGAGAGGGTCCCTGTGATTGAATTCCACGCTGCCATAGACCATCAACTTGGGGGTATGTAGTAAATTCAGGCACCCTGACGTTTGCTATGGGGGTAGAGTGGAGGGGGGCCTGGGGACCGGGGCCCCCAGTCGCCTCTCCACCCAGGTCTCTCCCTTCTAAACCCAATAACAAAGTTCTCAGCTGATCTTTCCTCATGCCACTTAAACCCTGGTGACCCTGAAGACCTGCCACACACTTTAAGCCATACTTATTCAGCTTCAACACCCTGGGAGCGGTAAGGGGCACCTCTAAAAATCTTCTAGCACCCTCCTCGCTATCGACTAGCCACTCCACAGGTCCTTCTCCCTCCGAGCCTGTATCGTGACCTGACCCATCACTGTGTTCTGATGTATTAGACATGCTTGTGTACTGCAGTAATTATCACGGTTATAGAATGTGCCTTATCTTCTATGCAAGTATGTATATACTAATGTTATTTAAAGTCTTTAATGTGTTATATTGGTTGCTCCAAAAAAAAAACTATGTCCACTGTAGGCCTATTCCTCTAATCATAAGGAATCTCAAAACAAATGACCACTATATTCCTCTGTTCAGTAAATCCTATGCAAGGTCGCCATTTGTTACATCCTGGGATATATAAACACTGGGCTCTTTCTATTGGACTATGTATGCGGCAACAAGCAACAACGGAAAACGCTAGATCCAACCCTTATCTATAAACCCAGGCAACAAACCACCCTAAACCGTCAAGAGTCCTGCCTGGACAACGAGGTATCCTATGACTCGGTTACAGGGTGCACACACTATAGACTGCTTATAGTCAAGCAGGCTATATAAAAGATCACACAATTAAGTTGACTTAAAGCTTCAAGGAAAAGATAGATAACGGAATTAAATTGCAGAAACAATTTAATAACAACTAGAAGAAAGTACATTTAACGTTACGTTAATTAATACAACTAATCACCCCTGCGTGAAAGAAGGTGAAAGCAAACAGTCCTCCAAACATCGTACAGGTAGACAAGTTGCAGGTTTCTAAACTGCATGCGGCTACTGTTGTTGTTGTTGTTGTTCCCCAAGCTGCCTGGCCGAACAGCCCCAAGGCCCCGAGTAAGGCCAAGGCCATAAACGAGCGCCCCCACAGAAGTGCGGCTACTGTAGGATCTGATGCTTAGCAAAGAAAGTACGTTACGGATTTAGAGAACTCTTAACTCATAAGCAGGAATAAATACTAGTGATAGGCCATACAGTGTATAATGGCATAGGTATAATTAAATAAAGCATCGCAACATAACCACGTACAGGTGTGCTTCTCACTCTTAGTCAGGCAAGCCTGCTCGGACAGAGTCTCTAAGCCACACCCTGACTCACAATGCTCACAAAAACGGTAAACTGTGGCACAATAACAAGCATGAAATCACCAAATATGACACAACAAAAAAGCTTCCTAGGTCTCATTAACAATTACGTCTCTGCATAAGGCCCAAAATCCTATCTAATTATCTGAGAGCTCGTCGTTAATACAATAATAGATATAAGGTCTATCAAGGGGATGGGATAATAAAATAGATTGGTGAAGTAGTGGAAAGAAGGTATACAAAGTAAGAGAGAAAGTTTCTAAGTGGGGTTGAGAGGGATAGATATCAAGGGGGTCCGAAGGGTACGACAGTGAGGTGAGCTCTGAGTCTTGAATCTGTCTGGACCCCGCCCTAGGCATGCAGAATACATCCCATGCTTGGCAACACTCAACACAGTTGCCGGGTCAAAATCCTCTACCCCGTGCGTGAGTCGAAACTAAGCCTAACGTTGCAAACAAATGCATATGGCAACGCTTCAGGCTCGTCCCAAGATGGCAAGCGAAGCAACGTCCCAAGCCGGTCTCTCTCTCCCGCTCATCTCCTCCCGCCCTCACTAGACTTACATCTTATGTATTATAATGAAACAATCAACTATCGAGAATAAAATATACTAAGATGCGTTGGTTAAGAATAAGGGCAGCTACAAGTTGTGAAACAACATAAGAATATCCCAGACATTAGTTACGTTGTCGTAGGATATATACCAAGGAAAAGCCTGCCGGCCGGCTGCTGCCAGCCGGTTTCTAAACGGCTGGGCAGCCGACGTGCGCGGATGCCCGCACGTGGCTACTATGCAGAAGCATCACACACGGTACACTGGGTTGATTTTAAGTCGAATCACTACTTATACACTCTGACTTTAAACAGGCACCTTACACACTGGTGTAATTTAGGTAGAGTCACTATTGGGGACTCTACCTCTTAACCCGGCAAGCGCGATAGGCCTCACGGAAGGCTTCCTATAGGGAACGCGATAGGCCTCACGGAAGCAGGACCATAAAAAAAGACTTCCATAAAAAAAAAGGGCCTATCAAAACAAAGGAATTTGTCTCTAGGTGAGATAATTCCCCTCCAGTACTCATCCATGTATATCTCACCCACCCCCCTCCCCTCCTTCCCCACCTTATTCCCCCCTCCCTCCCCTCCTCAATTATCACCTATTTTTCCTCTTATTATCATCATTTATCGGTTATTTTTCTCTCCCGCGATAATGTAGCACAAGTGGGTTGCATAAAAGATCGTTATGCAACACCCAGACACCGGCACACACCGCCCCGCTCTCCTCAGTTGACTCCCAGACAGCGAGAGGGGAAGGCTGCCTGTCTCTCTCTCTCGCCTGAGATTATGACCGGGTGGCCAATATCTTCGTTTTTCACCACCCAAATGCTTTTCCCACTTATTTTAGCACTCTTGAAGGTTCATATATACATCATATATGTAAAATAAAAGCATACCGAAAACAAATAATGGTTTATATTGTAAATATAACGAATTCTGTCAGAATCCAGGGCTAGAAATGCACAAATAACTACCCTAGCACCTACTGTCAAATCGCGCTTGTCAGGTTAATGATACCTCGTCACTGGTATCGACTTAACTCGGAGTTATAATACAGCTCCTGAATTAACACTTGGAGCCTGGGGTGAGGTAACAGCTGAAGGTCAAAGGAGTCTCCGTATGGCCGTCCAGGTTGGCCTGTCGTGTGAATCAGCTGGCTTAGTTACAGGTGGAGTAATAACGTAAGATCTTAAATAAGTTCCCTCTCGATTGGAGTATTGGGATAACTTATCGGACTAACGCAAGAGGTATAAGTCTTGACTGTCCTGATCATCAGATTACTCTGTGATGGAATTCCGTTAAGGTACTCTTGAATTGGGGTCTTTAATATCCTGCCTATGTCATGACACAGTGACAGGATATTGGGCAAACACAAGAGGATAGTACGGTCATGACCATATACTATTTCTCTTGACTGCCTCTGACCTTTGTAAGAGGTTCAAGGAATTCAAGACGGTGTTCAAACCTTTTTAGTATTTTTTACTCTGGCATGTCAGTGGGTAAGAGCACTAAAGACTTCTATGTGCAGAGTGCCAATTAAGATATCTCGCGAAGCCCTGAACTAGTCGAAGGAACTTAGCATGCTAAGCTTTCCACGGTAATTAGAGTATGCTGTTTTAATTAAAGAAGTCAGGTGGGAACATGTCCTCTTCTTTAGCATTCTTTTATTAAAGATGTTATTAAACGGCCATGGCCTGTCAATAACAATGACTCCTTCAATAGGTTTGAAGACTCCTAGACCGATGAGAGATTAGGCATGCCTTTCAATCCCACTGGAAGTGGAGGTTAATATTAGGGCTGTTAAAACACTGATATGTCAATGTGTTTTTGGAGTCCCAAAATTGCTTGCCTTATCCAGATTTCTCTAGCTGATATGTCCTGTGGTGATTGTGTGGAGGCAAAAAGATCACAAGTGTAGGCTGGAGATAATGAGGGGATTAAAGGGTCCCTTCTAAAAGAGGTTGGGTCGGTATTTTGGTCCTTGGGAAGTTGGGAGGACAAATGGCGCAAGTGAGTACTCTGGTGGTGGTGACGAGAGTCCTCCTTCTGGCTGAACAAGATTCTTCCTTTTAGATGGTGCTGGGGGGCAGGTGGTGTTTTGATGTACTTCCCGGGTGTAGGAGGACAATCTGTGGCAAGGTAGGTAATTCTGGTTTCCTTCCTGATGCTGGAAATAGAAGATAGAGTATTGTAGGTGGTTAAATGTTCCCGCGCACTACTTGACTCACGGGACATTCCTTCGTGGGTACTTCTTTCTATAGGAATTATCCTGTCTTCTATGGGGAGCGTCTGGTTGTCTGTAGTTATTTCCTTATCTCTTTTCGTCTTCTTGCTGTTCTTCTTATTGATACCTTCAGTCGTGATGGAAGCAACTCGGGCTTCTCTCTTGGTACTGGAAATAGAAGATGAATTATTATATGGCATTAGAGGTTTCCGCGCACTACGTGACTCGGGATGTATCACTCTGCGGGCGCATCATTCCATAGGGATCATCCTGCTTTCTATGGGGAACTTTTGTTTTCCCTAGGTACGTCCTTGTCTCCTTTCGTCTTCCTGTTGTTCTTCTTTCCTTGTTCCTCCGTCTTCTTATCGTTGTTGTATAACTTGGGAATACGGGGCATGGGCGAATATTCTTTGTTGGGTGGTTCTTGTCTGAATTGGTGGTTTCGCTTCTTCCTCAGTTCTTCCTTCGATGGTGATCAGAATTCGTTCTCTTTGATGGCGGCCATTTTGTCCTGGTTGTTCGTCTTTTCTCTCTGTCATGGTATTTCCTTGGGTTTTATCCTTCTCTGCTTCTTCCTTCTTCTTCGTCTTCTCTTCATTGCGTTTTTGGTTTAAATGGCGAGGGTCAGGGATGAGGTGTCTGCTGCTTGCCGGGTCTTCGTCCCTTTGTTTGGTTATCGTCTTTCTTTTTGTTTGTGCATCTCCTTTCTTTCGTCTTCCCATCTGCTCTGTTCCGATTTCTTCCTCTGGTGCTTTCTTTTTCTGGTTCGGGGGTACTTCTCGTTTCCTCGTTATTTTTTTGTTTATATATACCGGTATATATACAGTATATATATATACAGTATATACAGAGAGAGAGAGAGAGAGATATTATTCTTGTAAACTGGCTTACACATAACGATGTTTAGATAAGCCTTTTCATAGATCATTATTTTCATCTTTACATGTTCGCTATGATAATTTGCAGTATTTCATATTACGATGTATTGCTGCCGTGAGTTGATTTTTCCTCTCCATTACTTACATGTTTGACTTGTTTTATATCTATTTTTTTTAGGATAAAAAAGTTCTTAGTATACCTTGGTTACCATAAGCTATATTGTTTACTTTATTTTGTCTTATCACTGTGTCTTATTTACTGTGTGTGTGTGTGTGTGTATGTGTGTGTGTGTGTGTGTGTGTGTGTGAGAGAGAGAGAGAGAGAGAGAGAGCGAGAGAGAGAGAGAGAGAGAGAGAGAGAGAGAGAGAGAGAGAGAGAGAGAGAGAGAGAGAGAGAGAGAGAGAGAGAGAGAGGAGAGAGAGAGAGTGAGAGAGAGAGAGAGAGAGAGAGAGAGAGAGAGAGAGAGAGAGAGAGAGAGAGAGAGAGAGAGAGAGAGAGAGAG
Source organism: Paralithodes platypus (assembly GCA_032716605.1). NCBI lineage: Eukaryota > Metazoa > Arthropoda > Malacostraca > Decapoda > Lithodidae > Paralithodes > Paralithodes platypus. Next base: position 16,723,336 of record CM064565.1, on the reverse strand, counting down.
AGAGAGAGAGGGGGGTAAAATAAGAGAAAGATACTGAAAGATAGGAACTCACCAGAGCACATTAGAGCGGCCCAGGGAAAAAAAGAGAACGCTGAGAAAGCCAGAGAATAGAGGGACGAGGGAGATTGGAAAAAAGAGAGAGGGTAAGAGAGGGAGTTTGAAGATAAAAGTCCCACAACTTGTTCCTTTACCTTCCTTCTGTGTGTGTGTGTGTGTGTGTGTTTGTGTGTGGGAAAGGTGGGGGGGGGGGATGTTAGTGTGTGTGTGTGTGTGTGTGTCCGGCGTGATTGTTGTACACATAGCCGTACACACATTCTCGCACATGTATAGCCGTGGCCATATAATTTAGAATTTTTAGATAATGGGTATAATAAAATATACGTTATAGTGGGAGACGTTATTAGGTTGCTATAATATAGATGAAGTGTAGGGGATATAGGTTGTAGTGGAATATGTTTTTAGGTAGCTATAAGTTAGATAATGGGTAGAGTATATAGGTTATTAAAATACCCCGAAAGAGAAAGCGAGAGGCAAGATCCCCGGACGAGAAGGAACACAGGAAACCAGCACGGAGGCCGAAGAAGATGAGAGAGAAGACAGAAGAGGTACCGGAAGCAGGCACATCACGAATGGACCCGGACCGGATACGAGAAAACACCCCAGGAGAAAAACACCCCACCACACCAAAACGTACACCGACTCCAAATACCACAGCAAAGAAGAAACTGAGGTTCAGTGTCCACTTCTAAGCCACCATGTTCTATGCTATATGATTATCACCTTGTAATTGTTAAGTCATGATTATCGTAACCCTATATAACCCAAAATAAACCAACGTTATGATCAACCATGTATTCTTGTGTATCTGTTATCCCTAACTCACAATATACTCAAGGGAGATTTGAAAAGTAATAATCCATGTATTCTTGTATTATCGGTTCGTCCCAACTCACAATATACTCGGGGGATAATTGAGAAGTAGTATTAAGAGAATCTTTACTACCGAAGAAATCAATGCCAGATGAATCCATTATATGCCTGTATGAAAACTTTGTTATGCAATAAGATGTGAACATATACTTCAATAGACCCTGGAACCTTGTTTTCCATACATTTGACACACATGCCTTTTTTTGACATTCTTCAACTAGTTTACTAGTTATACAAACCACACCTGCTTCTTTCTATATAAGAGTCCCCTGAAAATCCTCGTCCCCATGTAAAATAGCGCGGAAGATCTGCCGCTTCCGCGCCCCGAGAGGGGGCGCTCCGTATGTTTAAATACCTGGTGTACACACAGGCCTACCAACACGAACCAGGAAGGTAGATACGTACACAGCCCTGTAGACACCACCCTGCCAAGAGAGATTTATATATGTTTATGCCTAAAACTACTATCAACCACGATCAGTAGTAAAACCCAGCCAACACCACCACGAGAAGGAGGGAGAAAGAATAACGCTGTCTCACACGTATCGCGACCCTCAACTGTCCGGTCCACACGACACACCTTCAATGCACCTGACACCACCAATCCTCCCGAGAGCTAAACACTCGGAATTCCTTCACTTCCCCCACTATTATTGTTTTTAAGAGTTCTATTGAAGTGACCCCGACCCCCTATGATTTTATAATTTAACCTTGGTGAAGTAGCCTACTCTAGGGACATTAATTGACCCTAATCATCACAGCACCACCGAATATTAACCTTCTATTGAAGGAGACCTGACCAACAGTGTAAGAAGGGTTCAAGGACCCCATCTAAGAGAACTCCCCATGCCCTTACCATCTTAGAGGTACCACAGGAGTGCACTCAGTAATCCGCAATACCAGTTCAGGATTTTTGAGGAAAGTCAGGCAATTGTTGAGGCTTCAAAAAGTTAGTCACTTAAGAAAGCTTGATATTGCTCTCCATTCAGTTGGACTAATACAGCCTGCCAAAAAGTCTTGATACTGTCTGTAAAACCCTATACTAGGGATCTCGTTGGACCAGGGCCTGCCTAGCTGATGTAGATACCCTACTTAGGCGGTGACTAGTTTGTCTAGTGAAGAGTGTATACGGCCTGCCGATATCTCTTCTTAGACTCCAAGTCCCCGTTAACTAAACCCTATACTAGGGACCTCGTTGGACCCGGGCCTGCCTAGCTGACGTAGATACCCTACTTAGGCGCTGACTAGTTTGTCTAGTGAAGAGTGTGTACGGCCTGCCGATATCTCTTCTTAGACTACAAGTCCCAGTTAACTACCAACCCTATACTAGGGATCTCGTTGGACCCGGGCCTGCCTAGCTGACGTAGATACCCTACTTAAGCGGTGACTAGTTTGTCTAGTGAAGAGTGTGTACGGCCTGCCGATATCTCTTCTTAGACTACAAGTCCCCGTTAACTACCAACCCTATACTAGGGATCTCGTTGGACCCAGGCCTGCCTAGCTGACGTAGATACCCTACTTAGGCGGTGACTAGTTAGTCGAGGAAGAATTTGTACGGCCTGCCGATATTTCTTCGAAGACTCCAAAGTTTTCGACAGTTGTGGCTTGTCACAATAACTCTAGAGTGGGAAATCCCAGTGTCGACGTGACATAGACTCCCCCGCGAGGTTCCATTTTCTACAGTGAAAAGTAGAGAGACTACGGCCTGCCGCCCTCTCTATTGGTTCTCTGTTTAAAGTGAACACTGCCACTCGGCACGGTAATCTCAAAACCTCGGAGACTGCTGTGTTAGAGATAGGGCTTGGCGAGATACCCTCACGGGCACTCTGCAGAGACAAGTCCTTGGTACACTGAGTCTATGGCCTCCCATATGACTGTGTAACTTAAAGGTTTAAACACCGCCCCGGGTCCCCCGAACCTCTCATAAAGATCAGGGCAGACAGTAAGATCACTTCCACTGAAATTACTGTGTTCGTCCGATATCGACCACATAAGACTCGATATTTAAGATCCTAGTCCGAGAGTACTTAACAGGACTTCATCAACGGTTGATATACTGATCAGAAAAGTCAAGTAGTTTCTCCTACCTCTGAAATACTCACGTTAGTTCGGTATGGTGCTCAACAGTAATTCGCCAGACGGTTACTATATGTTACGGAGCCATACTTAAGATCTCAAGCCCAATCAACCCATCTGTAACTACTTCACACAGCCGGCCCACCTAGACGGCCTACGGGGAAGCAGCCAACGGGAACCAATCACTTCCAGAAGTGTTCACCGGAGACATCCATCGAGAAGTTACCACGCCGGAAGACCAAGAGAAGAAGATAGAGTGACAACTAGTGGTTAAAGTATCGAGTGTTTAAAACAAGCAGAGTTCCTTCCAAAAGTGGCTTCTAGAAGGGGCAACCTGGGTCAGATTGGCCCCAGAATTTTGCGCGCGCACATGTTTTTGCTTGTGGTGGTGTACCTCTGGCCACTAGTCACGTGGTTTGGTGAGGGAACGTCAGTATTTAGCCAGGTTCCACCGCATCAGGACCTACAGCCGCGCAGCTCCAGCCCTTCTAGCCCCCCCCAGCCCCCTGGGGACATTTTGAACCCACCTTTCCGCTTCTAAGGTACGTTTTTTCAATATAGATTTTTTTGTTTTCGTGCCTGTTACACCTATGTTTATGTACCGAATTATGCCTGATAGTGCTTATATGATGGATAGATAAAATCCCCAGCTTGCCATACCAAAACGATAGGCATTTGACCCCATTTAGTATTTTTATGAATATCTTTCCTAAATTCTTGATTTTCTTGTTTTGAATAGCCGGCCATGGCCAACCCAGAAAACCTATCAAGCAAAGAAAATAGAAAAAAGTGTTTATACAATTACAGAGTGTAAGCACAATAAAACATGTTTCAGGGCCTGTTTTGGGGTTTTATATTTGAGTATAGAAAATGGTGTGATTTGGTGACTAAAAAGTACCTCTCCTTTCTTTCTTCCAGATAGTATACTTCCTTGAGTCTAGGATATTCAGGTCCTCGGAGGGAGTTGCCCCATTATCCAGCCTTCATCCTACAGAGTATCAGCCAAATCGATTGGTAATTTATTTTAATTTTAATTTTTTAGTGAACCCAACTTTTTGGCTCTAAAGTTTTGAAAACAGTGCCTCGAACCCAATATTCTCAGGAAATCGACACTACAACTGTGATAAACGCTAGTTAGATGATGCCTGTGTACAATTAAGGCCTTATGGGCATCAATACAGATTTAGAAATATTTTATTTTATTATTTTCCCTGTCCCTCCTTTCCCGTTTTTGTTTCGTTTTTTGAGCATTCCCCTTCTAGGGTTAAACGTTTATAAATCTGCACCAGTATTAATAAGCTGGTCCTAAAGCTACGAGTTGTACTCCCCTACAGTACGAGTGACACGGGTCAATAACTTGCCATCCATCAGTGAATCCATTTTGAATTTATACATTTTAACCTGTTATTGAGACTTCAAGGACTCAGCCGAAATTTACCCAAAGTGCCAAGAAAATATTTCGTAGTCTACCCGTGACTCCCCATTTTCTATACAGCCCAGCTGCATACTCATAGGGGTACCTGACCTTGAACTTTAAACACCGTGACATTCCTGAAAGAAAGCGACAGTAGTCACCCCACTACTAAGAAATACTTCTCCATCATCTACTCTAGTGTCTTAGAAACTATCTCGAAGATTTAGTGAAGTTGTTCTCCAATAAGTGCTCCCTATCTAGCTCCGCACTGTGCTCGGAGTCAGAGATAAAATTAAGTGCTATTTCACTGGCAGTGATACTGTCTTTATATGTTTCAGTCCCAGATTATTTCTCCAATATAGTGCAAGAGAAATAAAGCTGTATTATTAAACCATATCTTGTGATATACTTATCCTCTGTCTTCCTTTCATATTATATGTACGTAATTGACCTCGGAAGTCCCAGTGGAGTAGAACTCACCATATCCAATTGTTAATCCTGCATAACATCAGGGCATAGCAGTTATAGTGGGATATGTTCTTAGGTAGCTATAATATAGATTTAGTGTAGGGGATATAGGTTGTAGTGGGAGATATTTTTTAGAGTAGGGAAAGAGCGAATGGGTATGTAGAGAAGAAGGGTTCTGCCTCGTATGGGACAATAGGCCTTCTGCAGATTTTCATTTTCGTTGTTTTCTTATGTTCGTACATGTTCTTAACCACTCTATATTTCTTCATTGTGTAATTAATATGTGTATTATCTATTTACGAATAAACTATCTCTTTGCATATATTTACAAATTGATAGTTACATTAATTATTTTACCAATCAATAATTACTGGTCACCACAATATGTAATGCTTGCATAATGAAAATCACAGGGTAGTTAAGAAAATAATTTATGTCCTCGACTGTGCATATAATATTATATATATATTGTTACGTATCTTGATCCTCAAGTGGTTAACTTGATGAATCTAGATAGCACAGAGATATATAAGAACATAAGAACATAAGAAAATGGGAGTCTGCAGAAAGCCGATTGGCCTAAGCAAGGCAGATCCCTGTCCCACACAACCCCAATTACAAAGCCCAATTATAGGCTCAACACTCTAATACCCTTAGGATCATCTTACCAAACCGGTTAGAGATTAACGCAGGATTACGGGGGTCTGCAGAGCGCTGATTGGCCCAACCCGGCTGATCCCCCTTCACACCCAACCCTTCTCGTCCATATGCTTATCCAATTTTTTCTTAAAGCTCCCTATCGTTCTTGATCCCACTATATCACTTGGTAGCCTATTCCACCCATCTACAACTCTGTTACCAAACCAATATTTGCCTATATCTTTTCTGAAACTAAATTTATCTAATTTGAAACCATTGGTACGAGTTCTTTCGCTATCACTGAGCTTTAGATACATTTGTCATGTCCCCTTTGTTAATCCCACTAACCCACTTGAACACTATCATATCCCCTCTAGGCCTAACTCTGCGTCTCTCTAACGAATGTAAACCTAATTTCTTCAACCTTTCTTCATACGGAAAATTTCTAATATTATGGATCATTTTTGTCATTCTACGCTGAATTCTCTCCAATGAATCTATGTCCATTCTGTAATAAGGACACCAAAATTGGACAGCATAATCCATATGGGGTCTCATTAATGACAAGTAAAGTTTTAAGATAACATCAGCAGTTCTGTTACTCACACTCCTAGAGATGAACCCGAGAATCCTGTTTGCCTTATTACGAACGCTTATACACTGTTTTCTAGGCTTCAAATCATTGCTAACAAACACACCTAGATCTTTCTCGCAGTCTGAATTTTCTAATTCTAAATTAGCTAGTTTATATTTAACATTTGTTTGCATCTTCCCTATCTTTAATACCTTGCATTTGTCAATGTTAAACTTCATCTGCCAATTTACTGACCATTCATGTAAGGTATCTAGATCCCTTTGGAGGCACTCTATATCGCTATCTGAATCAATTGATCTCCCCATTTTAGTATCGTCTGCGAATTTACTTATCCTACTAGTTATACCTAAATCTAGGTCATTTATGTATATAAGAAACAACAGGGGACCTAATACCGATCCCTGGGGGACACCACTTTTGACTGCTCCCCACTCTGACTTGGTACCATTTATGCTGACTCTCTGTTTCCTACCAATTAGCCATGACCTAATCCATCCCAACAACGACCCTCCTATTCCATGTGCCTCAACCTTTCTCATCAATCTCTCATGAGGGACTCTGTCGAAAGCTTTACTGAAATCTAAATATATAATATCATATGACTTGTCACTATCTACTGCTTCATATACCTCTGAGAAAAAGCTAAGCAAATTAGTAAGGCACGAACGTCCCTGAGTGAATCCATGCTGAGAAGAATTTATTAAGTTAAATTTTACTAAGTGGCTTCTAATTTTCCTAGCAATAATAGACTCTAGCAACTTTCCTATGAGTATCATAGGAAAGTTGCTAGAGTATATTATATATTATATATATATATATTAAGGTATCAGTCAGCTGAAGGCAAAACAAAAGTAAAATCTAATACAATTATTTTCTGTTGTTGCTTCCTTTCCTTTTGGATCTTAGGACTTGGTATCCTTTATTGACTGATACTCTTTAGTTATGGAAAAATACTGAAACTAATTAAAGTCATGTAGTATTTATAAAGAATTATTTAACCGAAGCTTAGTAGGCTATGGTTATGAACCGAATAAGTTATATCTAAAGAAGGACTATTAATTCTATAAAAGGTCTTGAAAGATAAATATTAAAGAATATTTCTGTCTCTTACCCTTTTTTAAATGAATAAATAGTTTTCTTATGTCCTTTTATTTATATTTAATGTAGTTATTATTCTTGGTTCTTGTCTTACGTTAATAGTATTATATTATTATTATCATCAGGATTAATATCAAAGTCACATAAAAAGTTAGATATATATTTAATAATTAGATAAATGTATTTCTTAACCACGTAACATTGAGGTTTGATTATGAGTAAATTAAGTTACAGGATCGCTTCATAGATTCGATTCAGGTCTCACTCAAATAATATGAAAAGCAAAAATAATATTTTGAAGCTAAAAGAATTTTCTTCAGCTTAGGAAATCACTAGAAGTAACATTAAAACAGCCATGTTAGTCGAAGGCGATATTACTAATAAGAGACAATAGTATCACCGTACTAAGCACCGTTAAGCAATGTAAGCTTAATTAAAAGAAAATGAAAGAACTCGTGTCTTAATATAAAACAAAAGTATTCTATCTATCTATCTATTGCCTGACGCCGTGATCCCCGAAGGGGTGGCCACGAACGAACCGCCCCCATGCACCTCTGTCCCCAGTCAGTCGACGCCCCTCCCCCCAACCAGCACCACCTTCGTTCATGTACTTCCTCACTCCATCCTTCCACCTCATATTCGGTCTACCTCTCCCCCTCTGTCCCTCCACCTCGCTCTCATACACCCTCTTAGTCATTCTCTCGCTTTCCATACGTTCCATATGGCCGAACCATCTCAAGTTGTTCCTTTTCACACTTTCCAGCACATCTACCTCCACACCACACCTCCTTCTTACTTCCTCAAATACAAAATACAAAAGTATTACTTTTACAAAAGTAATACAAAAGTATTAATTTCATCATAACCCAACTACTTAAAGAGGTGCTTTAGTCCACAAGTCAGTCAACTAAAATAGTTAAGTACATAATAGTAGCGTTAACGTTAATTCCCAATCAAATAATTAAGTACATAATAGTAGCGTTAACGTTAATTCCCAATAAAATAGTTAAGTACATAATGGTAGCGTTAACGTCCCAATCACATATCTCACTAACCAACATAACGTAAGTGTTTACACTGAACACACTTAACACACACTTATATAATCTGACTGACAGTCACAAACCCATTATAATACTTCACCCCGTCTTCCTCCAGCTGCAAGTTCACCTTCCCAACTCCATATGAGACTGATTTGAATGCCCACTACTCGGGTCTTATATACTAAACAATGATGGTGTAGGAACGAATCAGGAGGCGAGTGATGGTGCTCTCCCCAATCACAGCTCCTCGAGTTGCGTAGCAGGTGCGTGGTCCAATGGAGTCTCCTGGCATCGATCATACGTCATAGCGTCGGGTCATCGAAGTAGTTTGCAGGGTCCCCTATGACGCACGCAGGTGTGAAGGCTTGTTTGCTGGTATGCGGACGAGCTGGTTTCCCCCTCGCTGGTTCGCTCGCTAGTCTGCTTCGCCGCCTGGGTAATTTGGCACTCCTTCACTCTAATTCTAACTCTAAAATAAACATACAGGGCTCCGTATGTCAGCCCTCCCCCCTAGAAAAGAGTTTAAGGAGTATAGTACATAATACTAAACATAATACATAAATAGATTCACCACCAGATTGGCAACAGCAAGATTAGAATGAGGATATAATAAGGATAACACCCAAAGTAGGCAACGTTTCCAGGTACCACATCAGAAAATAGCCGGAACGTAGCTGGAGCGTTATTCGAACTGCAAGGGATCTCACAGCTGAAGGCTTGAAAGCGCACTACTAAAACATGATATTTACCTCGCTACAAGGGAGAGCTAATTGTCAAAATCCTCTCATTAAGTTAAACTTACTGCTGTATGAGGCCAACCTGGTAAATGCAATCTTTGATCCGTGGCAGTGGGTAGGTATCGTTCTTTGTGACAGCATTAACTTGCCTATAGTCCATATATAACCTATGGCTCCCGTCTGGCTTTGGCACAAGTATGATCGGACTACTCCACTGGCTTAAGGCCCTTGTGATCAGCTCGTTTGATAACATAAAGTCAAGCTCGACCTGCAGTATACTCCTGCGTTGTGGTGAGACATGGTAGGGGGATAGTTTAATGGGAGTTGCATCCCCTACGTCGATGTCGTGCAAGGCCAAAGAAGTGAGCCCTGGAGTATCACGGAACACACTGGGAGACTGAGATAAAACAGAGATTAGTTGGTTCGCTTGATCAGAGGGAAGATGACATATGTTACAACTGGGGTTCAAATATATCAGGGCTCTTATTCATTGGACTAGTAATGGCATAAATGCTACAACGGAAAGCGCTAGATCCAACCTCTGATGTATATTCCCAGTGAACAAAGAACACAAATACTCTACAGAGTTCTATATGCAATAATAGGCTATCAAACTCAATAAATGTGCGTCTACTCTAGGCTTAATGTTATGTGAAAACAGCCTATTACTACCTATAACCGAAGGTGCTTGGTTATGGTATGCAAAGTAAGGTGGTAAGAGAAGTTACAGCTTACGTTACTTTAATCAATAAATGTCAGGCACTCCTGCATGAAAGAAAGTGCACTAAAGTCCTTCAACACTAACAAGGAATCTTCTTTAAATGTTAGATGCTATAAAGATGCTCGTATCGGAAATGGAACCCAAAAAGGCAGGCAGCGGAACAATGCTCATGCAGGCTATGCACACAAAAAGGCAGAATATATATAATGCCGTCGGAGCCAAGAATATCCTAAACACAACAACAATAATAATAATCGCCACGACAATGCAGTATCCCTATCAACAAAAAGAGCCTAAGTCGTTTGTGTCTCAATACATCAAACTAGGCTGCGAAATGCTTGTGTAATCATAAATGGGTATGCATAAAAAGAGTAATTGGTTTAATATACTTAATGTCTACTATGATTGATAAAGTCTAGCTAGAGTCAATGATACGAGATACTGGTGCGCATGGCATGCCGCATAGCCTAGTGCAAATCTCCAGTCTGTGCGACAAATATTACGTTATAGGGAAGGGTAGCTCTCTTGAGAAACCTTAATACCGAAGTATTAAGCGTTCTCCTGGCGTACCTCAAAGACAAACAACGAGCTTAGAACAGTGCAGAATGGTATAGGCAAAAAGCCCTCATTCGTGCCCTCAATGGCACACAGACTAGAATTTACTCAATCAACTCCAGTTCTCAGGTATGTCGTGCAGCTTTTAACTAAAGCCAGCACTCATAGGAAACAATACCTTATAATATCAGACTCCTAGTCTAGCATTATCTAATCCAGCAGAACACTAATAATTAAAGGATGCAGTACTTAAACAATATAAATGCCAACCAATGCTTCGTGATCCACTTATCTTAACAACTAACATACATGGGTTATATCAGACCTTAACGCACAATACAACTGGCCAGCATGAAGCTGATTTTGCAGAGTTAACCAGAGGGGATATAATGTTAATAAAAGGTGGTGAAAGATATGGAAAATGAGAGATAGGCAGAGGAAAAGATTCTCAGGTACAGAACAGGTGACAGGTAGCAAGGACAAAAGATGGGTGCGTTCTAGAAACCAGATCTGAGGGAGAGAGTGGCGAGGAACTGTATATATACTCGCACCTGCTCGAGCCGCGTGGGAAAAAAGCGGTTACAAGTCCTTTAGCCACTACCAAAGTAGCTAGCAAAACATTACGTCACCAAGCATGGTAAAGAACTCCCTCAACCAATCCCCACGAGGCCAGCCAGCTGTGACGTCATCGAGCGGGGCAAAAACACTACACGCCCCCTCTCACTCTGTTTTACTCTCTCTCTCTCTGATCTTATCATTACTAGTTAAGGATAAAACATATACTTTACAATTAAATATATAAGCCTTGACATGGGTGAAAACAAAAAGCCTTTCTGGACTGCCCATGACACAAGCTTTCATATGAAATAAAGCACACTCTAATACATAAACTGTAGCCCTATCCACTGCCCTGGCGATCCTAGCGGGTCACTGTAGGACAAGTCATGCGGTTCTAACGGAGTGGTTAACGTCACCCCCCCCCCCCAAGATTTTTCTCAGAGGCCCCAAGGCTCACACAAATCTGATGGTTAGAACCCATGCTATATCTCCACTTCCCATCACCCGAGTTCGAAGAGTTCTGCGACAGAGTCCCAATTCAACGAAAAAGATTTTGCATCCCAGGAGCTGGACTGGACGACATTGTGGAAGCCTTCGAAGATACCACAAAGGATGCAAATGAAAATACCCTTTTTGTCATCCATGCTGGTTCAAATGACGTCATGCGCACCAGATCCGAAGAGTTGATGGATAAATATCGCAAGATGATCCAGCACTACAAAAACAAGTCAAGGAATATCATCATCTCAGGCATTCTCCCCAAGATCGACGCACCTGACAAATTCTACGACAAGGCCTTCAGCACAAATAGCCGACTAAAACATTTGTGTCTGAGGGAAGAAGTTGAATTCATCAACCTCTGGGACAACTTCTACAACCAGCCTACTCTGTTCCGCAAGGATGGCACTCATCTAAACCCTGTGGGTTCAGCACGCATGGGTCGTCTCCTACACGAAGCAGTCCGCAGCCATGGATCAAAAAACGCCATCCGAGAAGAAGCAGCAGTGACATAAATCATCCAACGCCAAGAAAAAAACAGAGGCAACCGAGGACCACCAGCGATAAGGACCGGAGGACAGCGAGGACCGAGGACAGCCATGAACATAAATGTAGATCCGACAAGAACCAAAAATATTATTGAAGCGCGTTCCGTGAGTTCTAAAATACCAAATTTAAAGGTTTTCTATGCAAACGCTCGTAGCATACGCAATAAATTTTCAGATTTAGAGGAGCTAGTGTTTACAGAAAATTATGATGTGATTGGCATAACAGAATCTTGGCTCAATACAGAAGATAGAGACTTTTTAGCAGAGTATTCACTTCCCGGTTATGTAATGTTTGAGAAAAGCCGAATAAATCGTAATGGAGGTGGCGTTTTACTTTATATCAAAGAAAGTCTTAACCCTACCCTCTTGTCAAAACCTCAAATTGTGAACGTCGACGCATCTTTTGTGCTAATAAAGAATAATAAAGGTACCAAAATAATACTTGCATTAATATACAGACCTCCAGCTCAATCAGTGCAAACTGACCGAGAAATTTACGAACAAATTGCAGATATAACTCGCAAGATACCGTAATTTTGTGACTTTAATTTACCTGTGACCAAGTGGGGCGATACTCTTACTTCCCACTCCGGACATGATTGTATACGAACTTGCAAGAGAGTTCGCTTTATCAATTTGTTGGAACGCCGACCCGTGGTAATAACGTTCTTGACATTGTACTTGCAACAAAGAAGAATTAATAGAGATTTGAATGTTGGTGATGAATTCAGTAACAGCGACCATCATACGATAACTTTCACTTTAAAGTTTACTAGTAACGAACCAAATAGTAGCATCGAAAAAGTCCCTAATTTCAAGAAAGCAAACTTCCATAAACTTAGAGCTATGTTTAAAGAAACTGACTGGAGCTTTTTAATTCACAATAACGACATAAATACATCTTGGAAGTTATTCGAAGCCACTTACCTAAAAGCAGTGCAAAACTGCATACCATCGAAAACTCGGCGTCCAGCCCATAATAATAAGCCCAAATGGTGGAATAAAGATATTTCAAACTGCCTGCTTGCTAAAAAATTTGCTAATGATAGTTTAAATCCTCACAAAATGACGAAGAAATTTGTAGAGCTACGACGCAAAGCCAAAAAGTTAATTAAGCAAAGTAAAAAGACCTTAGAGTTACATATTGCGAATCAAAGTAAAACAAACCCAAAGAATTCTATAGTTATATAAGAAAGAAAAAAGTAGTTACTTCAACTGTTGGACCGTTAGTCGATGAAAATGGAGAATACACCAAAGACGAAGAACAAATGAGTAATGCCCTCAATACCTTCTTTGCATCAGTTTTTACAACAGAAGACCTCAGTGATATCCCTACACCATCGCCGATTCAGATTGATAATTCAGATGTTTTAAGCAATATCACCGTTACAGAGAGAGAAGTATTGAATTGTTTAGATAAACTCAAGGTAAATAAAACGCCTGGACCTGATACAATCTCGCCTAGAGTTCTAAAGGAAGCTAAGGATGAGCTCTCTAAACCACTGACATTACTATTCAATAAATCCTTGCAGTCTGGAACTATGCCCGATCAGTGGAAGCTAGCCAACATAACACCGATATTCAAAAAAGGCAGCAAATCCGTATCCAGTAACTATCGTCCAATTAGCTTAACCTCAGTTGTATGTAAAATGCTAGAAACTGTCATACGAGACAGACTCGTAAATCACTTGGAGGAAAATAACATACTTAAAGATACTCAACACGGCTTTCGTAAAAACGTTCCTGTTTAACAAACCTCTTAGACTTCTTCCACGATATCCTCAACCTCTACGATGAGAGTAAAGCTGTAGATATATACCTTGATTTTCAAAAGGCCTTTGACAAAGTTCCCCACAAACGTTTACTGCTAAAACTAAAAGCGCATGGAATACAAGACGGTGTGTTGAAATGGATAGAAAATTGGCTCAGCGACAGAAAGCAAAGAGTAGTCATAAACGGTAAGGCATCAAAATGGACCAATGTAAGTAGCGGGTACCCCAGGGATCGGTACTAGGACCAATTCTCTTTCTAATTTACATCAACGACATAGATGAGGGTCTCACCTGTACAATCTCAAAATTTGCTGACGATACAAAAATTGCAAATAGCGTACTCTCGAAAGAACAAGTTGACGATATGCAACACAATCTAGATAAATTGTCATGTTGGGCCCAAATTTGGCAAATGAGTTTCAATGCGGATAAATGTAAAGTACTACATATCGGATACCTAAATGAGAAAGCAAACTATTCGATGAATGGCACTCAGCTTAAGAATGTAAACAGAGAAACCGATCTGGGAGTAACAATATCGAGTAACCTAAAACCGAGTCAACAATGTTCAGAAGTTGTTAAGAAGGCAAACAAAATAATTGGCTTTATAGGCAGGTCATTTGAGCATAAATCCAAAGAAGTTATCCTAACCCTTTACAATTCCTTAGTCCGCCCTCTTCTGGAATACTGCGTTCAATCCTGGTGCCCTTATTACCAAAAAGATATAAACAAGCTAGAACGAGTTCAACGTAGAGTTACCAAAATGATACCTAGCCTAAAGAACAAACCATACGAAGAGCGTCTTAGAGAATTAAATCTATTTCCTTTAACCCAGCGCAGATTAAGAGGCGACTTAATTCAAGTGTTCAAAATCATCAAAGGCATCGACAATATGAACTGTAGTAAGTACTTCACTATCGACCAATCTAATTACACGCGGGGAAACGGTTGCAAAATTATTGGTAATCTTTTAACTCGCACGAATCTAAGAATTTCTTCTTCAATCGAGTTGTCAACTTGTGGAATGGGCTTCCCCGAAACGTTATAGACTGCATCACCGTTGATTCATTTAAACTCCGCCTAGACAAATATCTCGCATCAAACCCGCGACTGACTGCGTTTGTAAATGAATAACTTTATTTTATCCCCCCCTCAGTTACTAACCAATCTGTCCCCTACTAACTTCCTAATCCTGCCACGGACATTAGTTCCAGGGCAGTAATTCCCTTTCCAATGTTCCCTTACCCACTCTAAACCACTGTTTGGACACTTGATCCTCAGTGTTTTGGAGGACAAGCAACCTAGAAGGGTCACTGGATCTGTTGTTGCTTGATTTCCTTTGTACTCCTTTGTACACCCAGCGGCAATAAAATATCTGGCACAGTTCTTCAACAAAACATTTTTCAAAATTATAACCCTCCCCAACACCATAGGTTAAATTATATGTAGTTATGCTCCTCAAGAGCGAGCTTCTCTAGCCCAGCATTCTGAGAGGAGTGCAACTCAGAATTACTGCTATAACATACTGAAAAAAATTCAACTATCAAAGAAAGAGTTTTTATTTGATTTTTATGTTTATAATTTGTTTATTTCGGCTGCACTATAGGGGCAAGCCTAGTTTTTTCTTCTATACCAAACGCTCAACTCCTGCTTTACGACCCAATACGCTGGGCTACAACCGCGAGCCAACAAGCACCAAGCGCAAAATACTATTCAAACTAAAGCAGGAGGCTACCCGTGTGTCAATCTACCCAGGATCATATACCCTTGAACGACCATCTGCAACCACGTAGTCACAACCGGCAATATGGCGTATGTCCAGGTTATATACCAATAACCTTAGTGACCACCTGGTCAGCCTCATATTCCGATTGTGAAACTGGTCCAAGAACTTGAGAGGGTGATGATCTGGGTAAACTACAATGACCGGACCATAGGCTGGAACACAGACCTCGAAATGCCTCAGAGCAAGTACAACCGCCAGCAGCTCCTCCTTGACAACAGAGCAGCCCCCCTGGGCCGAATTGTACTTCTCCGAGCAGAAACTAACAGGATGCTCCAGCCCATCATCGTCCTTTTCCACAAGGACGGCACCAGCCCCCACACCACTAGCCTTCGTTGCTAGTTGGAAAGGTAGGCTAAAGTCAGGGGCCCTGAGGATCGGGTGAGTGCACAACAGGTGTTTTACTTCCCTAAACACCTTCTCACACTCAGGCGCCCATTTGAACTTCTTATCCTTCCAGTTATCCTCCACCTGAGCTTGACTGTCCCATTCTCCTTCTCCACCTTGACTGCTAAACGTCATCACAGGCACAGTGAGAGGCTCAGGGGGGTGCCTCCCATACTCCTTCACGGGATTATCATGACATAACTGATTGCGCTTCCGTCTGTCTGGAGTGGCTACCAAGTAAACCAGGTCCGATAGCTTGTCCACCACCCTATAAGGACCAGCGTACTTCGCGGATAAGGGGTGACCTACAAGGGGCAGTAGAATCAACACCTCCTGACCCACGTGAAACTCCCTGAGTTCAACCTTGAGGTCGTACCTGTCCTTCCTGAGGGCCTGAGAGCTAGTCAAATTACGGCCAGCCAACTCCAGACTGCGCAACATCCGTTCTCGACTGTTGAGGAAACACTTGAGCATAGAACAAGGTTTTTCTGCGCCCTCCCATACTTCTTCAACCATATGGAGAGGCCCTCTGACACGGTGTCCAAAGACGAGCTCATTAGGGCTGAATCCCAAACTCTCCCCAGGTACCTCCCACACAGCAAACAAAACACATGGCAGGCCAAGATCCCAATCCCTCCCACTCTCAAAGCAACAACAACGAAGCACAGATTTCAAGGCTGAGTGCCATCGCTCTAACACACCCTGGCTCTCCGGATGATATGCAGATGACACAACCCCAACAATCCCATGCTGCGGCATTGCTTGTACAAAGAGGCTAGAAGTGAAGTTGGGTCCCCGGACTGACTGAATCCCCTGCGGGTAACCATACCGGGAAAAATACACTAGCAAGTTTCGGACCACCGTCTTCGCCGACCCATTTCTCATAGGGTACGCGTCAGGGTACCTTGTTGCTACATCTCCCGACTGTGCATCACTGTCCTCCTTCAACTCTTTCGTCTTTTTAAGCCCATCCTCTGCCCCTTCAGGAACAGTTACTGGGTCTTCTTCAGACTCGATATTTGGTCCTAATACTGAGTCCCCCGAGAAGTTGATACTAAACTCTCAACCGCATCAACTTCCAACCCCTTCTCGGTACCCTTCCTCCGCTGATCTAAAGATTGTTGACCAGAATGTGCCTCCCTGGATGCAGAATCTCCGGTGACAACACACTCCATAGGCTGCCCCGGACACTTCCCAACCCACTCCTGCTCCTCCCTACTCACGTCGGCCGGCTTCTCGACAACGACTAAGGGTGGAGCCTCAGAAGTAGGCCCCGCAAAGCCGTTGCCAAGAAGGAGGTCGACGCCCCCAACAGGTAACTTCTCCACAATTCCTACATCCAGGTCACGAGTCACACCATCAACTTCCACCTTCATTCTTACAAGCGGGTATGACCTTGTCGCATTAACTCCCTGAACCACAACCACCCGCGCCGTATTGACAGGTTTACCAGTGAAATTTCTCAACAGTGTTTGCGATGCCCCAGTGTCACGCAAAATTCTCACCTCATGACTTCTACCCCCCCCACTCCACACAACCGAGTCCCCTGTGGTCACTAAAGGCATCACGGACAGGGAATAAGCCTTCCGGATCCTTCTGCACTGGCAGTGTATTTACCTCGGAAGAAATGCCTCTAACAAACTCCGATGTCCTCTTGAACACTCCAATGCCGTGAGCAAAAGACACGGCTGCCGGAGGAGGTCGACTAGGGCACTCATTTGCCTTATGACCCTCCTGGTGGCACCTAAAACACATAAATTTCGGTTTCGGCTTATACTGTGATGTAAAAGGCCCCTGACTTTTCACATACGGTGTGGTGGTAGGTTTGGCTTCAGTTTTAGTTTCATTGCTCTTTGGTTTAAATGTGTCATTGCTACGGGGAGGGGGAGGATAACGGTCCCTAGCACTTGCATCGTACTTCTGTGAGGACCCGCAACCCCGAATCAACGACAGCTGTAGATCAGCCATTTCTGCTGCTTCTACTAGAGGTCTTGGGTTTTTTTCCTTTAAGTTCAAAGTTAGATCACCGCCCGTGCTCTTAAAGAACTGCTCCAACATCATTAAATGCTTAACTCCATCAAACGTTGTTACCTTCTCAGATCGGAGCCAGTTCCCCATAGCATCGGACAAGTCCCGGGCGTGTTCCAAAAAGGTGCTATCTCTTCCCTTAGTTACACCCCGGAACTTCAAACGGTACGTTTCTGGTTGCAGTTCGTAAGCCCTCAGGACAGCCTCCTTGAGATCCTCATACACAATACATGACTCCAAAGGTAACACATCGTAGGCTTTAAGACCCTTGCCTATTAATCTAGAGGATACAAGTGCTGCCCATTTATTATCTGGCCACTGGTGTTCCTGGCACTTCTTCTCAAAGCGTGTGAAAAATTCTGTTACACCACTCTCATCAAACACCGGAACCAGTTTCAATAAGTGCGAGAGAGACTGCTCATGAACACGGTTACCAGCCCCAAGTCGCTGTCCCGTTGCCTCTACTCGCGACTTCTCTACGTCCATGTCGGCACAGTACTTAGTCGACTCAGCTTGGATTTTTGCTAGCTCTATGTGCTCATGACTGATAGTTTTTCTCTCTTCTATCTTGGCTAATTCTATTTGCTGCTGAAGCTCACATGCCCTTTGTTGCTGCTGAAGCTTAGCTAATTCGAGCTGAAGCAATAATTCTGGAGTTAACCCTTGAGGAGGTGAAGGTGCTGCAATATTTGAAATTACCGGTGGTCCCCCCAGGGGCAACCCACCCTGCCAGTCACCACCCAACTGCGGAAGCGTAACCCGGGGTCGGCAAACTACTGGGATGGCTGGGAGTCGAGTGTAGGGGAAGCATGGCCGAAGGGCTCTGAGCACTCAACCCATCTCGCTCACCAGTCACCCTGCCCAGTACACACGTTATCAAGTTATCCCTGGTCATGCTGCTAGTACCCGCATGACCGATAGCTGTGGCCAGGTATTGAAGACCGTACCGCTCCATACCCTCCAACCGCTCGGCAGTAACAGGCCATTGCAAAAATATCCTAGCATCCTCCTCACAGTTCACCCGATTAACCCTTTCATCATGCTGCTGTTCCTCAGTCTCGACATTACGTACTGTGTCTCCATTCTCCTCTGATCCGGTATAAGACATGATGCTCACAAAAATTTCTCACCACAATATTCAGAAAAGAAGCACCCCAAACTCTTATACCTCGATATACACACACAAATTCTCGGAAATACTCAAGGGCTATACTATGTTGCAAAAAAAAATTATTCTTGCTGATCCCCGCAAAATATTCTCCAAAACAACAAATGTTCCCTGCTAATAAATGTAGGTTCACCAAATCCTAGGTAAGGTCGCCATTTGTTACGACTGGGGTTCAAATATATCAGGGCTCTTATTCATTGGACTAGTAATGGCATAAATGCTACAACGGAAAGCGCTAGATCCATCCTCTGATGTATATTCCCAGTGAACAAAGAACACAAATACTCTACAGAGTTCTATATGCAATAATAGGCTATGAAACTCAATAAATGTGCGTCTACTCTAGGCTTAATGTTATGTGAAAACAGCCTATTACTACCTATAACCGAAGGTGCTTGGTTATGGTATGCAAAGTAAGGTGGTAAGAGAAGTTACAGCTTACGTTACTTTAATCAATAAATGTCAGGCACTCCTGCATGAAAGAAAGTGCACTAAAGTCCTTCAACACTAACAAGGAATCTTCTTTAAATGTTAGATGCTATAAAGATGCTCGTATCGGAAATGGAACCCAAAAAGGCAGGCAGCGGAACAATGCTCGTGCAGGCTATGCACACAAAAAGGCAGAATATATATAATGCCGTCGGAGCCAAGAATATCCTAAACACAACAACAATAATAATAATCGCCACGACAATGCAGTATTCCTATCAACAAAAAGAGCCTAAGTTGTTTGTGTCTCAATACATCAAACTAGGCTGCGAAATGCTTGTGTAATCATAAATGGGTATGCATAAAAAGAGTAATTGGGTTAATATACTTAATGTCTACTATGATTGATAAAGTCTAGCTAGAGTCAATGATACGAGATACTGGTGCGCTTGGCATGCCGCATAGCCTAGTGCAAATCTCAAGTCTGTGCGTCAAATATTACGTTATAGGGAAGGGTAGCTCTCTTGAGAAACCTTAATACCGAAGTATTAAGCGTTCTCCTGGCGTACCTCAAAGACAAACAACGAGCTTAGAACAGTGCAGAATGGTATAGGCAAAAAGCCCTCATTCGTGCATGCTCTACTCTCAATGGCACACAGACTAGAATTTACTCAATCAACTCCAGTTCTCAGGTATGTCGTGCAGCTTTTAACTAAAGCCAGCACTCATAGGAAACAATACCTTATAATATCAGACTCCTAGTCTAGCATTATCTAATCCAGCAGAACACTAATAATTAAAGGATGCAGTACTTAAACTTAAGTTCACTGCTCAATAGGTGGCGTTGTGAGAGTGAGGGTCTGAGTCTGGAGGGTGAGACGGTGAAGCACTTGAGCGAAGCAACCAGCCGCTTCAGAGATGGAGCTGCTTCGAGCCATGATGGATGCTTCACATGTCTCACTCCCCAGACTGGAACAAGACCTCACGGGCTTCACCGTGTTGAGCGGTGGAATGTACAGGCTCTCAGCCTATGCCCGCGAGGGAGTAGTTGGAATATAGAAAAAAAAAAAAAAAAAAAAAAAAAATATATAAATGCCAACCAATGCTTCGTGATCCACTTATCTTAACAACTAACATACATGGGTTATATCAGACCTTAACGCACAATACAACTGGCCAGCATGAAGCTGATTTTGCAGAGTTAACCAGAGGGGATATAATGTTAATAAAAGGTGGTGAAAGATATGGAAAATGAGAGAGATAGGCAGAGGAAAAGATTCTCAGGTACAGAGCAGGTGACAGGTAGCAAGGGAAAAAGATGGGTGCGTTCTAGAAACCAGATCTGAGGGAGAGAGTGGCGAGGAACTGTATATATACTCGCACCAGCTCGAGCCGCATGGGAAAAAAGCGGTTACAAGTCCTTTAGCCACTACCAAAGTAGCTAGCAAAACATTACGTCACCAAGCATGGTAAGAACTCCCTCAACCAATCCCCACGAGGCCAGCCAGCTGTGACGTCATCGAGCGGGGCAAAAACACTACGCGCCCCCTCTCACTCTGTTCTACTCTCTCTCTCTCTCTGATCTTATCATTACTAGTTAAGGATAAAACATATACTTTACAATTAAATATATAAAGCCTTGACATGGGTGAAAACAAAAAGCCTTTCTGGACTGCCCATTACACAAGCTTTCATATGAAATAAAGCACACTCTAATACATAAACTGTAGCCCCATCCACTGCCCTGGCGATCCTAGCGGGTCACTGTAGGACAAGCCATGCGGTTCTAACGGAGTGGTTAACGTCACACATAGTTTAGATGGTAATTCCACCCAAGCTACTGAATTATACTGAAAGTTGGATAGGCTACATGACAAGTCAAAGTCTGCATGGATACCTTCAGGCTCTGGAACAGTCTGTTGTGGTTCAGTAAGAGAACTGAAGACTTTGTCCGCTCCAGGCTGTCCACAGGTCCTGACATTCACTGCCACAGTGGGAGAATCTGGAAGAGAGGAATCAGGGGACCTATGGTAGGGTTTCAACATATTTATATGGAATACTTGTGTGGGCTTTCTCCTGTCTAGGGTAGTTACTTGATAATCGGTAATGCTCACCCTCCGAATGATCTTATATGGGCCCCTGAACTTGGCAGATAAAGGTTGGCCAAAAAGGGGGAGCAGGACCAAAACCTCATCACAGGGCTGAAACTCCCTCTCACGGGCTTTTCTGTCATACCAGTTCTTCATGGAGCTTTTAGCCACTGTCAAGTTTTGAGCTGCAAACTCACATGAGGATCTCAGCCGGGTTTTGAAATCTGAAACATACTTGAGGAGGTTTTGGTTCCCCTCCTGGCCAACTAGGCTATCCTGCAATAGTTGCAAAGGACCTCTTACCTGTTGACCGAAAACTAGCTCATTAGGGGAAAAACCCAGGGATTCAGTTGGAACCTCACGAGTAGCAAATAAAAGAAAAGGTACCCCCTTATCCCACTCAACTCTGGTCTCTGTACAATACTTACGCAACATTCCTTTTAATGTCTGATGATATCGTTCGAGAACCCCTTGACTCTCTGGGTGGTAGGTGCTAGACTTAACATGCTCGATACCCAACTCCTTCAGGGACTGCTGAAAAATGTTAGAGGTAAAATTAGTTCCTTGATCACTTAGCACCTCATGGGGCAAACCCATTCTGGTGAAGAATTTGAGCAGTTCCTTGATGACAGTTGGAGCAGAGGTAGTCCTTAAGGGTATAGCCTCTGGGTAGCGAGTTGCCATGTCCATAATAGTTAATAAATAAATGTTACCTTGGGAAGTCTTAGGCAATGGGCCTACATAGTCCACTACCACCCGAGTAAAAGGATTCTCGAAGACGGGCAAGGGCACCAGAGGATGTACAGGCACCTTCTGATTGGGTTTTCCTGTCATCTGGCAAGTGTGACACACTCTACAAAACTCCACTACATCTGCACGCATTCCTGGCCAGTGAAAGTGGGCTCTGATTCTGTCTAGAGTTTTTCTCACACCTAGGTGTCCTGCCAATGGTATACAATGTGCCATTTCCAAGATATCTCTACGACAAGGTTTGGGGACTACTACTTGATGGACGTCCCAGGCCCCGTCATCGATTGGTCTGTGTGGCGGTCTCCATCTACGCCACAATACTCCTCCTTTGAGGTAGAAACATTCACCACCCTCCTTCTCACATTCCTCTTCACTCACGGACCTGGCAGCTAACTCCTTGCATTCACTATCATCTCTCTGTAGCTCTACCAGGCCACTAGGACAATTTGGAGGGGTTTCATGGTCATCGTTAGGGTCAAGATGAGCCATAAAGGTGTCAGATAAATCCACCTCAGTCACATCATCAGCCACAGTTGGAGCGTCATTCACACTCTCATCATCCCTTTCATCAACTCTTACATTCGGTACATTTCTGTCTGAGGGAACTGCTACTTGAGACATTGAACTTGTGACAGCACACACAGGGAAAACTGTTGGCATCTCCTTTTCGACCTCACCGGTTAGTGGCTCGTTAACAGGGGAAAGTGACAAAATGGGATCTGGTCGGACCTTCTCACCTGCTACATCATTCCCCAAAAGGAGTGTTACCCCAGGCACAGGGATATCTTGGGACCTACACAAAGCTATGGTGGCCTCACCCTGTAGTAACTCACATTCAATTTCGCCTTTTACCAAGTATGCATAAAATTGGCCTCCAGCACCTCTCATTACAACTGGTTCGCCAGGTGGGCACTCAGTGTAAGGATTCACCATAAGGGTGCTAGTAGAACCTGTGTCTCTCAGAATTTTTACCTCATGCATACAACCATTTAATCTCACGTTGCCAGATGAAATAAAGGGACGGTAACTGTCCTGCACTGATGGTGAAATTATTATTGGCTTAACCCTAGTGGGTTGCACCACACATGCTACTACACCCCTGTCTAGATGGTTTACGTTAGCTGCTAGGTAATCCTTCTGTCTGGAGTCCTGCATTAAAGGAACTTTTGGTGCTAGGTACTCCTTCTGATGGGAGTCCTGCATTAAAGGCACATATGGAGTTTGAGATACAGCGGCAACTGTCTGCCCCGATCTCTCTGTTCTCTCCTTGGCCCAGCACTGATAAGCTAGGTGGCCTCTCTTGCCACAAAAAGTACATACTTTAGGGGATACGGGAACGTTCCCTCTTTGAGCATTACTATTACTTTGGGGCCCACCTCTGTTACCATTGCCCTGAGTCGCATTTTTAGTTGGGGGAACAATTCTATTTAGGCTAGCTGGGGAAGACGTTACAGGCTTGTGACTGGGTCTGTCAGATTTGTGATTGGGATACTTAAAATTAGAACTAGAATTATCGTAGGGCTTCTTTCCACGAAATTTGTTGTTGAGCACGTATGTGTCAACCAGGTCAGCGGCGTTGGCAAGACAATCTACCTTTTTCCCCCTTAAATGATAGGCTACAGAAGAATCAATTTTCCATAGGAAATTTTCTAACAGGACCAACTCCTTCAGATCGTTGTAGCATGTGACTTTCTTACTCTTGACCCAATGATTGAAAGTTTTAGTCATGGTCCTGGCGAATGCCTTATGGGTTTCTTCTACTTTCTTCTGGTTTTTACGGAAAGATTGCCTGTAAGCCTCAGGCTGCAATTGATAGGTTTTTAGGATAGCTTCTTTGAGATTGTCATAATCCTGCCTAACCTCTGCTACTTCTGACAAATACGTGGCTCGAGCCTGCCCTGTCAAAACGGTTTGTAACATAAAAGGCCATTGATCTCTTGTCCACTTCATACCTCCAGCAACTTCCTCAAACAAAACAAAGAAATCTTGCACATTATCCTCAGTGAAAGGTGGAATGACACTGGTCATAGTCAATCCCAGAGGGGGAGCAATTACGGGAGCATTTGTATCGACATTTAGTTGAGCTATACGATATTGATATTCATAATGTTCAGTCGGTGCTTGGCTTGTTCGGTCGTTGCTCTGGCTTTTATGCTGGCTTCTTCGGTATTTATTCTGGCTAGTTCTATTTTTAGTCTGGCTTGTTCGGCATTTGCTTCGGCATTTATTTTTATTCTGGCTAGTTCTAGTTCGAATATTTGATCACCGGTCAAACCAGGTGGCAATTGTTCATCAAGTTGGCTAGGTTTACTCGGGATCCCACCAACTGCTCCGTCTCCCTCCTCGCCTTCTACAGGGAACAGGTGGGTTTTTATGGTCTGAGCACCTCTACTTTGGACATGTTTGAGACAGTTAATTGGAGATGTGAGGCAAGCACTTTCAGTTCGGATTTTGACAGACAGTCAATATCAGGGGCTGTGGGGTCTAATTCTATGAAAACTCGAGCATCTTAGTCATTAATTAGATGAGGCATGATTAATATTTGATTTTTAAGTAGTGAAACGGTAATGAAACCGAGTGAAACTGTATGAAACGAATCCTGGCAAGGTCGCCACTCTTCTGTTACGTATCTTGATCCTCAAGTGGTTAACTTGATGAATCTAGATAGCACAGATATATATATTAAGGTATCAGTCAGCTGAAGGCTAAACAAAAGTAAAATCTAATAAAACATTTCCTTTTGTTGCTTCCTTTCCTTTTGGATCTTAGGACTTGGTATCCTTTATTGACTGATACTCTTTAATTATGGAAAAATACTGAAACTAATTAAAGTCATGTAGTATTTATAAAGAATTATTATTTAACCGAAGCTTAGTAGGCTATGGTTATGAACCGAATAAGTTATATCTAAAGAAGGACTATTAATTCTATAAAAAGTCTTGAAAGATAAATATTAAAGTAAGAATATTTCTGTCTCTTTCCCTTTTTGAAATGAATAAATAGTTTTCTTATGTCCTTTTATTTATATTTAATGTAGTTATTATTCTTGGTTC
Source organism: Paralithodes platypus (assembly GCA_032716605.1). Classification (NCBI taxonomy): domain Eukaryota; kingdom Metazoa; phylum Arthropoda; class Malacostraca; order Decapoda; family Lithodidae; genus Paralithodes; species Paralithodes platypus. Next base: position 16,697,996 of record CM064565.1, on the reverse strand, counting down.
TTGTCTTACGTTAATAGTATTATATTATTATTATCATCAGGATTAATATCAAAGTTACATAAAAAGTTAGATATATATTTAATAATTAGATAAATGTATTTCTTAACCACGTAACATTGAGGTTTGATTATGAGTAAATTAAGTTACAGGATCGCTTCATAGATTCGATTCAGGTCTCACTCAAATAATATGAAAAACAAAAATAATATTTTGAAGCTAAAAGAATTTTCTTCAGCATAGGAAATCACTAGAAGTAACATTAAAACAGCCATGTTTGTCGAAGGCGATATTACTAATAAGAGACAATAGTATCACCGAACTAAGCACCGTTAAGCAATGTAAGCTTAATTAAAAGAACATGAAAGAACTCGTAAGTCTTAATATAAAACAATAGTATTACTTTCATCATAACCCAACTACTTAAAGAGGTGCTTTAGTCCACAAGTCAGTCAACTAAAATAGTTAAGTACATATTAGTAGCCTTAACGTTAATTCCCAATCAAATAGTTAAGTACATAATAGTAGCGTTAACGTCCCAATCACATATCTCACTAACCAACATAACGTAAGTGTTTACACCGAACACACTTAACACACATTTATATAATCTGACTGACAGTCACAAACCCATTATAATACTTCACCCCGTCTTCCTCCAGCTGCAAGTTCACCTTCCCAACTCCAAATGAGACTGATTTGAATGCCCACTACTCGGGTCTTCTATACTAAACAATGATGGTGTAGGAACGAATCAGGAGGCGGGTGATGGTGCACGCCCCAATCACAGCTCCTCGAGTTGCATAGCAGGTGCGTAGTCCAATGGAGTCTCCTGGCGTTGATCATACGTCATAGCGTCGGGTCATCGAAGTAGTTTGCAGGGTCCCCTATGACGCACGCAGGTGTGAAGGCTTGTTTGCTGGTAAGCAGACGAGCTGGTTTCCCCCTCGCTGGTTCGCTCGCTAGTCTGCTTCGCCGCCTGGGTAATTTGGCACTCCTTCACTCTAATTCTAACTCTAAAATAAACATACAGGGCTCCGTATGTCAGAATATATATATATATATATATATATATATATATATATATATATATCTATCTATCTATTGCCCGACGCCGTGATCCCCGAAGGGGGGGCCACGAACGAACTGCCCCCATGCACTTCTGTCCCCAGTCAGTCGACGCCCCTCATCCCAACCAGCACCGCTTTCGTTCATATACTTCCTCACTCCATCCTTCCACCTCTCTTTCGGTCTACCTCTCCCTCTCTGTCCCTCCACCTCGCTCTCTTACACCCTCTTAGTCATTCTCTCGATTTCCATACGTTCCATATTGCCAAACCATCTCAAGTTGTTCCTTTTCACACTTTCCAGCACATCTACCTCCACACCACACCTCCTTCTTACCTACTCATTACTCTGTCTATCCCTCCATGTAACTCCGCACGCACTTCTTAAGTAATTCATTTTCACTGCTCTCACTCTTGGTCTGAGTCTCTCAACCAACGTCCATGCTTCGCTTCCGTAAGTCAGTGACGGGATTACCACACTGTCATGCAAGGACTTCTTCACTTCCGTACTCACCACCCTATTTCTTGTTACTGCTTTCAGCGTTCCTATAACCCTCTTCCCCTGTTGTACCCTCTCTCGCACTTCTTCATCCATAATCCCATCTTTACTCAACACACTGCCCAGATACTTAAAAGAGTTGACGATCTCCATAGCCTGACCGTTCAGCTTCACCTCACACTCTGTGACTTCACCCCTTTCGAAGACCATAACCTTGCTCTTCCCCGCATTTACCTTCAAATTCCGTTTTTCGCACACTGTTCCAAACTCGTTTACCAGACCCTGCAACTCCCATTCATTATCACTCATCAGAACTGCATCATCCGCAAACAGCAGTATAGGTAGCTTCCACTCAATTCCCTCCCTGTTCAGCGATACACCAACATCCACTGCTCTTGATAGTATTTCTTTCATGACTCCATACATATATACAGTAAACAACCACAGGGACATCACACACCCTTGTTTCAAACCAACATTCAGGTCAAAGAACTCGCTCTGCTCACTCTCCACACGTACTGCCGCCTTTGCACCCTCATACAGGCTCTTAACCCGTGGAGCCCTGGCTAGTTTTGTAATGTTTGTTCACCAGAACCCGGCTGGTTTTCAAAAAATGGTTTTATTCCAGAAACAATAGCGAATGGGTTAGGAATGAAGGAAAAACCATGAAAAACCGCTCAAAAAGCTTAAAGAATGGTCCTACAGAGCCCCCGAAAACGTATTTTACAAGAGTAAAATATTGAAGGCAATTACCCCAAAAAACCAGGTTATTGCGCGCTCACGCACACGCACGTGGACTTTGAGAGTTTTCAACCATCGGCACGGTTGCGTGGGATACGTACACAGTTCCCATACAAATCTGAGACCTCTTGAGTGGCTACACCTGAGGCTACGGTCGGCGCAATTAGGGTGACGCGTCAGACGCGTCGCTGGGGCTGTGCGTTACATACATTGCCGAAGCGTCAGACGCGTCGCTGGGGCTGTACGGGTTAACTGGTTTCAGCAACTTGCCATCTACTCCGTATATTCCACAAACCTTCTCTATCCACTCTGTCATAGGCCTTCTCCAAGTCCATAAAGGCAACATACACCTTTTGTTTCTTCTCCAGATATTTCTCCACAACACAATTCAGGGTAAAAATCTGATCTATACATCCTCTTCCCTTCCTAAAACCTCCCTGCTCGTCGCCTATCCATTTCTCCGTTCTCACTCTCACTCTCTTTCTCCCATGCTAGTTTGCACATTTTCCATACCCATTCGATCACTATCTCACCACCATACCTCAACATTTCCCCACACACTCCATCTGTTCCTGGTGTTTTCCCCAACTTCACTCTTTTCATGGCTTCCCACACTTCTGACCTCCTGATCCCCACCTCCTCCTCCACTACTTCTCTTCTTCTCCCTCCCATACCATAACCAGCTATGTTTGCTGGCTCTTCAATCCTTACATTTAGCAACTCATTGAAGTACTCCCTCCATCTTTCAACTCTCTCTTGCTTCTCGGCTAGCATTCTCCCATTCTTATCTTTCACACCCTTACTGTTTCCCTTGCTACCTTCCCTAACTTTCTTGACTTCTTTCCAGACCAGTTTCTTACTCTCCCTCCATTTTACACTCAGATTCCTTCCAAATTCCTCATATACTCTTCTCTTACTTTCCTTCACTACTCTCTTCACCACCCTCTTACTCTCCATGCACCTTGCTCGTTTCTGTCTCTCGAAATCTTCATTCCCTCTATTACTATATATATACAGTATATACTGTATATATATATATATATTATATATATATATATATATATATATATATATATATATATATATATATATATAAATATATATATTGAGTATATATAAAAAAAAATACACGTGAGCCACTATATGTTTCCAAGCTCTCAGTGGGGTTCGAACCGTCGACCACCGTCAGATGATAGCCGACGCTTTGATAGCCGACGCTTTAATCAACTGCCGTGGTGTAGTTGATTAAAGCGTCGGCTATCGTCTGACGGTCGACGGTTCGAACCCCACTGAGAGCTTGGAAACACATATATATATATATATATATATATATATATATATATATATATATATTAAAGACAATCGTCAATATATATATTTGTTATTCAAACATAACCATATGCACTACATTAGTTTCTGCTTTTATTTGTATTATGCTGATAATTTTTTACTTTAATATTTGAAAGGTTAAGGTCATAGGTCAAAATTATATTCTTAGTAGTACTTCATATACCAACATGGATGTTCATCAAATTCCATAGGTGTACTTGGTTGATTAATGCGAACGCAAATATATATATATATATATATATACTGTATATATATATATATATATTGCTCAACGGTGAGGGTCAAGATCAAAATCCAATATGAACATTAAGGTCACTAGTAAGGAGCACAGGTCATGGGACACTTTGTATTGCTCTTTCTATTTGATTTACCATATTTGATGCATTACTTTCCTCCACATGAGCAAAACAAATCTTGACCGTCTGTTCAGAAAAATAAACACTCCACAGGTTAGTAGTAAGGTCAATGATTAAGGTTAACTTTTAATTTATATATCAAATTTCATCTACTTCGTCGCAAAAAATACATAAAATTGCAGATGCAATCGCCATTGAAGAAATAAATGTATTCCTTATTAAGTCATGGTTAAAACTCGAGGTCAATGATCCATATTTTCTTGCACATGATAGTAATAATGTACCACATCAAATGCAGCCGTGTATTGTTTTATTCATGTTAATCTTCTTACAAATATTGTTCGAAGTGTCCTTATTGTAACCGACTCCAACTGTTCTAATTGTCAGAACTGAGTTGCATATGATACATTTGTTGACCAACGTCATTATGGTAATGGAATATCACGGCGAGGGTAATGGTGGTGGCGAGGACAACATTGGTAGTAATCACACCATTCAGTAATAACACGGACTATAGATTGCGGAGATATTAGTGGATGGGTTTTGTTCATAGAGAATGTTATGAGGGGGTTTTCTGTACTTCCTTCTTGTTTAACCCATAAGTTTCTATATTTTAAGACATTGTAGTGGGGTGGTCTTGCCACTGGACTGGTAATCTAATGGACCCGGGTTCGAATCCCTATATGTCAATGGGAAGATATTATTGGGATGGAATTTGTGCTGTACCTAGTATCAATGCACTACCACAAAGCCCACCGAAACACCAAATAAATGCCCTCGTTGTTCCCTCATTAAATAGCTATCTATCTATCTATCTATTGCCGGACGCCTTACTCCCCTTCATGAGGGTGGCCATACACAAAATGCCCCTTAGCGGACCTATTCCCTGTAGGAGGGACAACCCGAGCCAGTTTACTGAAGGACTTACAGGATTGACCGCTCAATTTAGGATCCGTCCGACTCTGAGTATCATTTTAGCACTATTTTTCTACAGTGGTGTTTGGCTAGTCCAGCCACTAACCTGCCTTACCCTTAGGTAAACAGTACGGATTTGTATCAGGTTTACTCCCCTAGAAAGGTTGCCGACCATGGCTGACAAGTCCCATCCACCCGGATTTTTATAAGGTTGTCTCCCCTAGATGGGTTGCCGACCAAGGCTAACGAGTCCCATCCACCTATTAAATACCACTGTATTAATATTCCCATATTCAAAATATGCTACAGGGGGGCAATGTCTAGGGAGTTCATTGACCAATAGGTGGCGTTCTGAGAGTGAGGATCCGAGTCTAGGAGGTGAAACAGTGAAACACTTGACCGAGGCAGCTTCAGAGATGGGGCTTCTTCGGGCCGTGAAAGGGCAACTAAGCCCCATGTATCCTGCGAAGGCAAGATGGCAGGGGCTGGTTGCAGCTAAAAGTGCTTCACATATCTCACCGCCTAGCCTGGAACGAGACTCCACGGGCTTCACCATTCAATTATTAGCGGTTGAATGTACAGGCTCTCAGCCTATGCCCGAGAGGGAGTGGTTGGAATATAGAAGAAAAAAAAAAAATACTTTATTGACTTAACGAACTTTCATGCCATTTAGGTGTAAATTTTTTCTTGGCGAGCGATAGCGAGCAAACAATATAAGAGGAACCAACCTTCAGTCGGGCATTTTTCTACCGTCAAATGTACAAATTGATCTCGAAGAGGGGTCTTTGGTGTATTTTTATATAGCCTACAAGAGGTCTAGGGACGAATTTATAAACATAAAATATGTAAGTAAATCAGTACACAAATAAATACAAATTTCTCCTTAATTATGAGTACAGTTTAGTGTGTGTGTTGTTGTTGTTATTTTTAAAAAAAAATTTTTTTTATATATTTGTCCTTATTGTACTGTATATAGGCGAACCAACCTTGTGGAGAGAATATTGCTACGCTCAAAACCCGCCTCTCACAGTCCAGTTATACAAAGCTTGGTCAACTGAGCAGATATATACTATCTAAACGTGTATTATTCTCATTGTGATTCGACTTCTACACACTCCTCACCATCTATGCTACTATCTGCTAGAAATCATGCCCCTTCGCCATGAACCTTAACGGGACATGGGCCGCTTTTCTGGACCACTTTCTCCCTCATGTTTAGCCCCATTAGTTTTCAGATGTTAAGATGTTTGACCCATTAGTTAGTCGATTTTAAGACCTTTCGCCCCATTTCTTCGTCAATATTTAAACCTTTCGTGCTATTTAGGTTTCGATTTTTTCCCTGGCGAACGATAGTGAGCCTGTAATATTGGAAGAACCGGCCTTTGGCGGGGAAATATTTCTACCGAAAAATTTACAAATTAATCTAGAAGGGGGATCTAATGGATTTTTTTTTTTTTTTTTTTTGATGGAGGTCTAGGGAGGAAACTAGAAAAATAATGAACATATGCAAAAATTTCCCAAAAAGTCTTGCACTACTTGCGCAGTTATCTGGGGGCTACATCCCCGTGGACACTGTGCATCGTTGTGAAGAAAAAGAAGAAGAAACGAGTATTAAGGGGAAGTTTTAGGTGTTTTCTGAGCCCCTTTTTCTCTCATGTTTAGCCCTATTAGTTTGGAAATGTAAAGGCATGCGCCCTATTAGTTTGGCGATTTAAGATCTTTCGCTCCATTGTTTTGTCATTATTAAGATCTTTCGTGCCATTTAGGTGTCGATTTCTTCCTGACGATCGATGCCAAGCCTGTAAATTAGGAGGAACTTGCCTTAGACCAGGATTTTTTTTAACCGAAAATGTGCACATTTATCTCGAAGGGGGTTCTTGTGTGTGTGTGTGTGTGTGTGTGTGTGTGTGTGTGTGTGTGTGTGTGTTTGTGTATCTTAAAATTGATAGAGGATTAAGGAGCAGACTTAAGAAAGAAAAAAACATTAATTGCATACAGAGATATGTGATAGGAATGTAGTTTGTGTCATGGTGATATTAAGGATGTGTTCTGCCATCATCGCATTTCGCCCTTCATAATCCAATCAATGCGGTAATGGTAAATGGAGTAGCTAATATTATGGATATGCATTGCCTATTGATACGGTTAGGTGTGGGGGAAGGGGTGGGAGTATGGCCAGCGCTTGTAGGTCCAGACAAGTGTGGGGGAATGGTTGGAAATTGTTTGTGGTAATTGTATAGATAGAGTGTGACATTAAAGGAAGCTTTCGGGTTTTCAGGACCTCTTTCTGCCTCATATTCACCCCCGTTAGTTTTTATATTTATGACGTTTGCCGCATTAGTGTGGTGATTGAAAACAAAAACTTTCGCCCCATTATTTTTTAATGTAAAGACTTTTCATGCCATTTTGGTGTCGAATTCTTCCTGGTGAGAAATAGCTAGCCTGCAATTAGGGAGGAACCGGCCTTCGGCCGGCACATTAGTCAGACAGAAAGCAGTTAATCAGTCAGAAAGTAATTCATTCAATCAGTCAGAAAGCGTTTAGTTATTCAGAAAGCCATTAATTCAGTCAGAAAGTTAATCAGGCAGTCGAAAAGTTAAACAGTCAGTCAGTCAGTCAGTTAGTCCACTATGGAATCAGTCAGTCAGTCACTATCCCCACTTAAATACCATCCTAGAAATACTAGTCCAGTTATATATATTTTATAACCAAATATAATTTAGTTATGTAAACGTGTGTTCCGTATTCACTAGGCAGCAGTGTGTAAACTAGGATATATTTATCATTAATAATTGTGTTTGTTTAATAATTAAAAATCACGAACATTAGTTTTCAACGTTAATTCCACTATTATTCTAAGCTCAATTTTACTGCTGTATCGCAACAATAATCTTAATATACAGTCATTATCCTTTTATCAGGTACTTACATCAACAAAACTCTCTCTCTCTCTCACCACACATTATAGCCCACTTTACCACACACATGCAGGGTATAACGTTTGACCTCATAATATCAGGCTGGAGTTGGTTATTTCACAGTGTGTAGTTCATAGTGAGAGAGTAGCCCTTGTGTTACGGAGAGAGAGAGAGAGTGTGTGTGTGTGTGTTTGTTTACAGTATGAATTCCATAGTGAAAATATTTTGAAGTGAGACAAAGTTGGTGGCGGGGGAGCTGTTTGTATTTGACAATAAGTAAATACAACCCTTGCCCTTGAAACCTTAACACTTATGAAAAGACTCCACCATGCTGAAGGGGTTAACCGACGGCATAATACAGTATGGACAAAGTAGTGTACAGTTTGCCGCATATATTCTCTTCCGTTTGGGTGGTCATTTGGCAGAAGTGCACCCATCTCCCCAACCCCCCTCCCTCACTCCACCTCCTTCCCTTCCACTGTCGGTAGGAGGCGGAGTGAGGGAGGGGGGTTGGGGAGGTGGGTCCGGCTCCGCCAAGTTACGATTTGCTGGGATGGTTGATAAATGGAATATGTGCAGCAAACTGTACCTGAAGTGTGGGGGTTGAAAATAAAAACAATGAACGAATACACTATAAACCAGTGTTCCCCCTTGTTCCAGTCTCTCACCCCTCTCAAGGGGACAGTCAGTATCAGACGCAACCCCCCTCCCTTTCAAGAAGTGCAGTAAGGGGGGAAACCTCCCGCACGTGTGAACAGTATATACTCAATACATGAACTGGCAGCACCTCTGTACAGGGCAAGAGGGCTGTGCGGGGGTAAAATGATCATAGAGATGGTTGATCACACCTAACTTTTGGGAAGCTGTTTTACTAAGAGTGGTGATATGATCTTTCCAAGAAAGGTTAGAAGAAAAAGAGACTCTGAAAATAATAATGAGTAGATAATGATGGATTTGTGTTTTGTTGAAAAATATGGAATAGTCGTATGGAAGATTGTGATGGGTAGACAGAGGGAGAAACTGACTTTCGGAAGCATTGAAAGTAACAAGATTTGTTGTTCCCCAATTAGAAATTATTGAAAGATCAGAGGAGAGGCATGTCATGGCCTCCTCACAAAACTTTTGGAGTGAGTGTAAGGAGGGAGGTTGTGGAAAACTAGATGACTAGGTGAAGGTAGAGTCGTCAGCATGTGAATCAATAAGACTAGAGGTACGGTTGAGAAGATCATTAATGAAAATTAGAAACAGGGCTGGGGATATGACAGAGCCCTAAGGAACACCATGATTGATAGGTTGAGGAGGTGAACGATGGCCATCCACAACCGCAGCTCTGGAATGGCCAGAAAGGAAATTAGTGATAAAGGCACAGATAGAGTTATAAAAGCCAAAAGACTCGACCGAAGGCTTTCGATATGTCTAACGCAACAGAAAAAGTCTCACCGAAGTCTCGAATGGAGGATGGCCAAAACTTAGTAAAGTATGAAAGGAGATCATCAGTAGAGTGCTGTACTGGTAATCTGAATGAAGATTATGGGAAAACAGATGCTTAACCCCTACTGTACCAGAGGGTATTACCATAAATGTACCCTCCAGTACCAGGCAATGTAGCCAAAATGGCTTCAGAGTCGAGAGAGAACACCCTCCTACCTCGAAAGTTGGAAGAATACCGACCCAGCTAGCCTGTGGGAGCTTGTATCTAAGCTGAGAAGTGTTGCCAACGTCTTAGAGAAGTGCGTACAAGTCGTGGTATCAGGTACCGCTCGATACGGGCATTTACAAGGACCGCATATTATGGATGAATGTCGTCCGTCGCTGGTACTGACGAGTGACATTTTTACTGTTGGCCAATGGCTGTCGCTGGTATAGTATGGGCTAAGACATTTTGAAATATGAATTCCCTTATACACATGAATTCCCTTATACACATGAATTCCCTTATACACATGAATTCCCTTATACACATGAATTCCCTTATACACATGAATTCTAAATATATGTTTTCTCTCCTGGTCCTATACTATATCTGCAATTAACTCTTGGAAGATACCATGACGCATTTTGACAGATTATCCTGGCTATCATTAGGCGATTATGTACAGCTTAGGAAGGATCTGTGCGAATTATAGTAGTGAAGACTATTTCAATTAAGCCTTTGACATATCCCTCCTAATCTGAATAAAATCGTCTTATAATACCTAGAAAACAAAAAAAGAAATGCGTCATCATATTTCAAAAGTTTATGCACATACCAAATTACCCCATCACATTTACCAAGTACCGATTATAGAATTATGAAGGGTGGAGTGTGATTATGGGCTATTGTATACACCAAAGGCCATTTTCTTATGCACTAAATAATAGAAACACTGACTATAATGGCAAGATAAACTTCACACGAAAAGCCTCTAAGCCATCAATTAGGGCAATCTATTTAGCACCGTATATTCGTGCGAGATCAGTTGATAACCAGTAACGAAATGAATGTACTGACGAAGTGTTCATATAAATATGTTTATTATTTTTATTTTGTTTTTAATATTCTGATTACAAGCATGCAAGCAAACATACACACACGAACACAGACATCTATCTATCTATCTATTGTCGGACGTCTTACTCCCCTATATGAAGGTGGCCATACACAGAATACTCAAGCGAACTATCCCCTGTGATAAGGACAACCCGTGCCAGTTTACTGAAGGACTTACAGGATTGACCACTCAACTTAGGGTCCGTCCGACTTCGAGGCCTTCTATGTATCTGCTTAGCATTATTTGTCTACAGTGGTGTGTGGCTAGTCCATCCACTAACCAGCTTTACCCTTATGTAAGCAGTATGGATATGTATAAGGTTTACTCCCGTAGACAGGTTGCCGAACAAAGCTAAAGAGTTTCATCTACCCGGATTTTTTTAAGGTTGTCTCCCTTAAGGTCGTTGCACACTGACACGACAGCCCCTTCATGACTGGCACGAACACCCACGACACATACAAATCCTGTGTCTTGCCGAATTTACTAGAGATCGCGACGATAATGGCTGGCATCATTAGAGTCGTATCTTTATCGTATCTCTACCGTATCTCTTCCGCACGACTTGATAAGACTCTAGCGATGCTGCCGATACGGTGGAGAAACGAATGTTACGAAGAAGATATGAAAAGTCGTGCGAAGGGTACACGACTAGTCCACGGAAAAGATACGACCCAAAAGACTGCGATACAACTTAGAAGAATCGTATCGACGCCGTATCGACGCCGTGAGACGTGCAACCGGATTGAGGCTAGACGCGCGGTTGCCAACTCGACCGTTGTCAATTTTCCGCACGGAAGAGATACGGTCAGCACGAATGTAGGAAAAAAAGGCACCGGAATAAAAGGCACAGGAAATAAGGGCATTGGGAAAAAAAGGCACAAGAAAAAATGGCATATTCTTCGGGGTAGGAAAAAATGACATATTATGAAAATCTATCAAAATGTTTAATTAGCCAACTTTATTATCTAGGATTTATTCAAAAATTATTTTTTATTCAAGAATAATATAATTTCAATATATTTGTTATATTTATTGTACTTCTATATTTAGCTTTAATTACACTACAGTATATTTCTATTTAACCTAATCTGACCTAATGTGAGACCTCATTTGGACTATGCTTTTCAGTGTTGGTGTCCTTACTATGGAATGGATATTGACTCTCTGGAGGCAGTCCAACGAAGAATGACGCAAATGATCCACATTGTTAGAAATTTATCATATGAGGAGAGGCTGATAACCCTTGGCTTGCATTCATTAGAAAGACGAAGATGTATAGGAGATATGATATAGGTGTTTAAGTGGATGAAAAGTATCAACAAGGGAGATATAAATAAGGTATTAAGGCTTAATAACGGCGAGATAATCCGTTCAAATGGATTCAAATTGGATAAGTTTTGCTTTAGAAAAGATATAGGTAAGCACTGGTTTGGGAACAGAGTTGTGGAAGTGTGTGGTTTGCTTAGGAACGGTAGAACATTTCAAGTGCAAACTTGATAGTCATATGAATGATATGGGTTGGGTGTGAATGGGATCTGCCTCATGTGGGCCGGTCGGCCTTATGCAAAATTCCGATTTCTTAAGTTCTAACCTAATCTAACCGTAATCTAACCTATGGTGAGTACACTACAAGATATATATAATTACATTATGCAATATTGCATATTGCATCGTAACACATGTTATTGATCTATTACTTAATACAATATTTTGTCCTGTGCCGTTTTTCCGGTGCCTTTTTTTGCGAGTACGGTCAGCACGGTCAGCACGGCAGACTTACGCACCACACGCCCACACGACGTTGATACAGGCCATACGGCTTTGATACGGACCATACGTCTTTGATACGGACCACACGATTGTGATACGGCGAGTTCGTGATGGAGACCAGACTCAGATGATTCTTTACAGTTGCCGGGGGATTCCCACGAACTTTTGAACAGCTCAAAATCTCGTATCGACCCCCGATACGTCGCTTGGACCGTGAGAGTCACCCACGGCTAATTCCCGATATCCACGATTATGTTGCCGATTCGCCGTATCAGGCTGAAATTTCGAGTCGGGAACTCGCCTGGAGGGGTTATCGTATCAGTGTGCAACGACCTTTTGATGGCTTGCCGACCAAGGCTAACGAGTCCCATCTACCCGGAAACACAGACATAATCACCGCAAATTTCGCTTGCAGAGATAATTAAACCATTAGTCTTTCATTATCTCACCTAACTGTATCAGCAGACATTACACATATTATATTATTTTCACAAATAACCATGCTAACTATCCCATTCAAACTAAATGTGTACATTATTCGATAGAAAAATGTCCCTTCCGAAAGCTGGCTATAGCGAGAAATGGGTAGGTAAGGGGAGGATTCTAATTATTGTTTGAGATTTTAATACGTTCGCCCCCCCCCCCCCCTCTCCTCCCCAAAAAAACAAAGAACACAAAACAAAACACCTTAAGGATGTTTTTTCCACGAGCTGATACTACAAAATATACTTCCTTTCTCCCCACACATAACTCTATCCACAATCAACAGGTCAAACTCCATAATATCTCCTTATATAATATCACCTGCTTGTTTTATCTTTCTCTCCATTTCTCTCTTTCTCTGGCTTGTATCCATTCGTCCCCATTCAGCCAACTGTTTTAAGACATTTATCCCCATCCAGGTGTCGATTTCTTCCTGACGAGCGATAACGAACCAACATTGTATGGAGAAATCCGACTTCGCCGGAGAAATTTTTCTATCGAAATATGTACAAATGTAGCTTCCTGTCAAAACAAAAATATATATATGCTGGCTCGCTACCGCTCGCCAGGAAAATATTGGGGGTATACGTCTTAAAACAGTAGGCTGAATGGGGTCGAATGGATACAAGCCAAAGAAAGAGAGAGGGAGAGAAAGAGAAAAAACACGAGGTGGCCTCCTTAATTTACAATGCAGGTTATTACTGAGTTATGTGATTACCACCATATTTAAAGCCGGTATCACACGAGTGCTTTTTCACACAACATTTATCCTTAATACTGGTCTGGCAGTTTATGAGGTCAACATTTATACTATTTCGGTCACCTAAGCTCATCTACCATCAGTCTAGTTTCAAATACCAATGCAAAATAGTCCATAAATGTTGCCAGAAAAATGTTGATCATCGAATGTTGACTATAATAGCTCTCGTGTGATACCGGTTTTACTCAGCAGCAACATTGCCCTCACCATGATGTGCCGTTAGTGGATTGGTATTGGTCACCCGAAGTAATACATGTCGTTGATTCGCTTAAGGGGGCCCACCTCGCTTTGTTTTCTCTTTCTCTCCCTCTCTCTTTGGCTTGTACTCATTCGGCCCCATTCAGACTACTGTTTTAAGACGTATACCCCATCCAGGTGTCAATATTGTCCTGGCGAGCGGTAGCGAGCCAGCATATATATATTTTTGTTTTAACAGGAAGCTAAATTTGTAAATTTTTCGATAGAAAAATCTCTCCAGCGAAGCCGGATTTCTCCAATACAATGCTTGCTCGCTATCGCTCGCCAGGAAGAAATCGACACCTGGATGGGGATAAACGTCTTAAAACAGTTGGCTGAATGGGGCCAAATGGATACAAGCCAGAGAAAGAGAGAAAAGGAGAGAAAGATTAAAACAAAAGCCGGTGACCCACCTTAACCCCTTCTGTAGCAAAGACGTCTTTGTCATTTTGTGCTAGCTATTTTGCAACTTAAGAACGATCTGTGTTGGAAAAAAGTGTTAAGTTAGATAGTTCGAAGCCTGTTAATTGCTTAAGGCCCTTTTCAAGCTGAATAAAATCGTCTGATAGTAGCAAGAATAAAAGTAAAAGAACGCCACCGGTATTGAACGGGTTAAGAGAATAAAGTCGCTGTTACAAATTTGGGTACGCAGGGTTTTTGTTTTTTTGTCAATGCGAGACACTACAATTTCACTTTATTATCCAGCTGCCATTTAACAACTCCGTGTTCATCTATTATGACCCCGGCCGGTACTCTGTCTTGTGACTGAATTTTGCAAGAAGTTAAGAATGAACAGCCTTCCATGTAAGACAGGGAGCCACGTTAGGCCACATGAAATTTTAATGTACCAGTCTTTCTACCCTCTCGATACTGTGAACTTCAAGACACGTGTGCTATATATATCTCTCTCTCTCTCTCTCTCTCTCTCTGTATATATATATATATATATATATATATATATATATATATATATATATATATATATATATATACAGTGTTTGTTCCAATTTCTCTATCAAGGAATTACCATGCATTAACTTAAATGACTGACTTACTTATAATATTTTAAGTGTTAATAATTCAACATTGTAAGAGGCACCTGTTTCCGATTTGCTTAGATTAAATAGATTTAATCACTTTTCAACCTCTGATCACCTAGCTGATAACGATCCAGACAACACTATGCAAAACACTCTTAAAATTACTAACCCTTTATGCAGTTATTATTTTCCCGAAGAATTAAATAATGTATGCAATTATTTCAATAGTGACTATTTTAATCTTCTGTTTTTCAATATAAATAGTATTCCTCTTAAATATGATCGCTTTACGGAAATATGTGAACCTTGTCTTATGAACAAGTTTGATGTACTCGAGTTTTGTGAAACCAAACTTTGCAATAGTAGTCAACATTTGTATGAAATACCATCTTATAGTATGTATGCCAATAATGTTTCACGTAAATCTGGTGGAGTTGCTATGTTCGCTCTGTATATAATGTCCAAACCAGACCAGATCTTACTTGGCAAACTTCTCGCCTGGAAACATTGTTTATTGAGATAATGCGGCGGCAGCGAAATGTGATGGTTGGGATAATCTATCAAGGCCTATTACCTGAATTGATATTTTTTTCGAGTCACTAAAATAACTACTTCTACTCACCGAGCAAGAAAATAAAACAATTTATTTAATGGGTGACTTCAATCTTGATCTTCTTCATTTTGATCATTCTGTACCTGTGTCTGATCTAATATCACTTTTCCACAGTCATTTTCTGTTTTGTACTACAACTTGCGCTACCAGAGTAACTAACAATACAGCAACATTAATTGACCACATAAAGACACACGACTTGCATGCTAACATATTAAACGGAATTGTCCAATGTGAAATATCTTACCATTTTCCCACTTTTTCTAGCTTTAAATCTAATAATCCAACAAGATTAACCAGTAAAACAATAACAATATCATACCGAAACCATAACAGTGATAACGTAGATCATTTTCATATGGACGTGAACAATGATAACTGGAATAGGTTTTATGAGTCAAATGATCCACCCCCGTGTTTCGCACTGCTGCATGACAAATTGACTTCATGTTACCATAAGCATTTTCCGATAAAGACGAAAACCATAAAAGAACAACACGAAGGAAAGCCATACATTACAAATTAAATTAAATCGCTCATCAAGGAGAGAAATGAACTACAACGAAAATGCTATAAACAACCAATAATTTACGGCGAGGTATACCGACGCTTACGAAATAAAGTAACTCAGCTGATAAAACATGCTAAATGCAAATATTATAAAGATAAATTGAATTAATCCTCTGGTAATGTTAAACAAACTTGGAAAGTAATAAACTCCATATTAAAAATAAAAATTAATAATTCCCATTAACCTACTGTAATTCACTCCAACACTAATGAAGCGACAGCTAATCTATTTAATGAATATTTTCCTAATGTCGGGCAAACACTATCAAATCAAGTAAAACCTATCCTTGCCCCCTACACCTCATTTTTACCCAAATATAATAATGCCAATACCCTACAACATACTCCAGTCACTTCACATGAAATAACAAGTATAATACACACATTACGTGGCAGTGCTGGTGGCCACGATAATTTCCCCATGTTCCTAATCAAATGTTGAGTAACAGTGCTCACTCCCCTTATTGCCCATATGTGTAATGTTTCCCTTACATCCGGTATATTTCCCGAACCACTAAAAATTGCCAAAATTACTCCTATTCACAAATCAGGTCCCTATGATGATGTAAGTAATTTTCGACCGATCTCTGAACTCCCGTCACTGAGCAAAATATTAGAGAAAAAAAAACATGTACCAAAGATTATTGAATTTTGTCACTAATAATAATATATTAACAAATAGTCAGTTTGGATTCAGACCCAAAACATCAACCGAAACTGCCTTGCTTCGCTTCACTGATCACATTTTGAATGCTTTCGATAAAAATAACTTCACACTTGGTATCTTCCTCGACCTGTCAAAAGCATTTGATACAGTTGACCACAATATATTATTGGATAAGTTGTATCATAGACTACAGTAAATCTGGACTGGACACGAACATGGAACTTTGCAGTAAGGGACCCAAAATCGGAGAACAAACCCCCAAGTTCGAACCTCGAAACCGTGAAAATACCACATTTTCACGATTTCGAGGTTCGAACTTGGGGGGTCGTTCCCTGATTTTGGGTCCCTTACTGCAAAGTTCCATTTTCGTGTCCAGTCCCGATCTACTGTAGTCTATGGTTGTATCATTACGGAGTACGGGGAGTTGCACATGGGTGGTTCACTAGTTGCTTATCAGGTCGCCAACAATATGTTAAAGTTAATGATGAATGTTCAAATAAATTATTTATCAATTGTGGTGTACCTTGGCTACTATTAGTCTCACAGCCATGGCAACTCCTCGCTGTTGACGTAACGGGTACCATTCCGTCCAAGCCAGCCACCAAGAAATATGTGAATACCTTTGTCGACACCTATTCATAATTCATCATAGCATGCCCAGCCAAAGAACACAATGCCTTGGCAGTACCAAAAACACTTTTCTTTGAAGTCTTCCCATACTTTGGCCTACCACAGGCCATTCACTCTGAAAATGCACCTGCATTCTCAGGACAAGTGTGGGAGCAATTATCCAATCTATTCGGGTACAAAATATCACATTCCTCCCCATATTAGCCAAAAGGCAACGGTATTTGCGAACGAAGCCATCGTAGCCTAACCAATCAACTTCACACTAGATTGGTCGCCATGAACACTGATGACTGGCCATCGCAAGTAAAATAAAAAAATGGGGTATGGACACCTGTCCCCTGGATGATGGTATTATACCACACGAGAGAGTGTTTGGAGAAGCACTCCTACTAATTCTGGAAATACATCTCGCCTCCACCGCCACCAACACAATCATTTGAAATCAGTAGATATAATCTTCTTGGACTTTCAAAAAGCTTTCGACAAGGTGCCACATCGGAAACTAATGGCTAAACTGGAGAGGATAGGTATCAAAGGTAAAATTCATTCTTGGATAAAATATTGGCTTACAGACAGAAGACAGAGTGGTGATAAATGGAGTGGAGTCCGAGTGGGAGCCTGTCACTAGTGGAGTTCCGCAGGATTCGGTCCTTGGACAGGTCCTGTCTCTCATTTACATTAACGATATCGATGTAGGGGTAAACAACACCATCCCCGAATTAGCCGATGATTCAAAGATAGGGAATGCAGTCCTGATCAAAGAAGATAGAAACACGCTGCAGTCTGATTTAAACAAGATATCAGAGTGGTCTGAAAAATGGCAGATGCCCTTCAATGTCGATAGATGTCAGGTGCTGCAGGTTGGTAGCAGAAATATGAAATACAAATACGAAATGAATGGCCAACAAATAAAAACCACAACGCTAGTAAAAGACGTAGGGATACTAATATCTGAAAACCTAATAACTTCCGACCAATGTATAGCAGCTGCAAATAAGGCAAACAAAGCATTGGGTTTTATTAAACGAAAATTTACATATAAACATGAGAACGTAATAGTGCCACTGTTCAAAAGTGTGGTGGGGCCCCACCTTGAATATGGTGTGCAGTTCTGGTCACCTTATCAGAGCAAGGACATTGTAAGACTCGAGTAAGTGCAGCGTAGAGTGACGAAGATGATACCCTCATTAAGAAATAAACTATATGAAGAAAGACTTGAACGATTGAACCATTTCTCATTAAATAAGAGGAGGTTGAGGGGTCAACTTATTGAGTGCTTTAAGATACTGAAAGGCTTCGACAAAGTCAATAGAAATGCGCTATTCACATTAAACAATAATACTCAAACTCGCGGAAATGGAATGAAATAAAAAACCAAAAAGGCAAATCTAGATGTCACAAAGAGTTTCTTCACCTACAGTGTGGTGACAGAGTGGAATAAACTACCAGCGAGAGTAGTGGAGAGCGACACAATAAACGCTTTCAAGGGAAGGTTTGACCTCTATCTAGAGGGGGCTGGAGTGATATGGAAAATAAAAAAATAAATAGTTTGTAAGGCCGGACTGCCTAGTAGGGACCCCGTGGTCTGTGTATCTATGTAGTTCTATGTACCTCTCTCTCTCTCTCTCTCTCTCTCTCTCTCTCTCTCTCTCTCTCTCTCTCTCTCTCTCTCTCACGCAATCATATTATATAATATAAAACAACAACAAAACATTCAATAAAATAATATTATATGAAAAATGTTCATGGATATATTAATAGATAAATATGGATAACTAATACATATATACATACATTGATAATCATTGAATGCATAACAACAAAAAACATACTCACATTCAATTATACAAGCAAGTCAACACACACACACACACACACACACAGGAATAACAAAGATTAAACTATTAGTACACACACACACACATTCATACACGTACAATCAATCAATCACACACACAAAAAGTCATGCTCATCATCTTTGCAAGCTCTGTATCGTAAATCAATTCATGCGTATGTGAATGAACACAAGAATGAATGGATAGAATAAATGAACAATCAATATCTGCATTTAATAGCAAACACACACACACACACACACACACACATACATACACACACACACACACACACACACACACACACACACAAGCACACACGAAGAAAAATAAACTTTGGCAGTATCCTTGCCACCCCCGGAAGGTTACGGCTCGCTAGGGAAGAGCAAATCTGCTTAGCTTTCCTGTGGGGCTACATAGCTCTAGTGCCTCTCTCTGGTACAAAGGAGTACAAAGGAAATCAAGCAACAACAAGCCCTGCGACCCCTCAAGGCTGCTTGCCCTCCAAAACACTGATGGGCAAGTATCCAAACAATAGTTTAGAGTGGGTAAGGGGAAAATGGAAAGGGAAGACTGCCCTGGGACAAATGTCCGTGGCAGGATTAGGAGATGTAAGTATGGGACAGTTGTTAGTAGTATAATAGAGGGAAAAAAACACAGTTTATTCATTTTACAAATGCAGTCAGTCGTGGATTTAAGGCAAGGTGTTTGTCTAGGCGAAGTTTAAAAGCATTAACGGTGCTGCAGTCTATGGATCTCGGGGAAGCCCATTCCACGAGTTGACAAATCGATTGAAGAAGACATTCTTAGACTCGTGTGAGTTAAAAGATTTACCAATAATTTAACAACCGTTCCCCGCATGTAATTTGATTGGTCGATAGTGAAATAGTTATTACAGTTCATATGGTCGATGCGTTTGATGATTTTGAACACTTGAATTTATTCGCCTCCTAAACTGCGCTGGGATAAAGGAAATCAATTTAATTTTCTAATACGCTCCTCGTATGGTTTGTTCTTTAGGCAAGGTATCATTTTGGTAGCACTACGTTGAACTCGTTCTATCTTGTCTATATCTTTTTGGTAGTAAGGGCACCAGGATTGAACGCAATATTCTAGGATATGGCGGACTAAGGAAATGTAAAGAGTTAGCATTACATCTTTGGATTTATGCTCAAATTACCTGCCTATAAAGCCAATTATTTTGTTTGCCTTCATAACAACTTCTGAATATTGTTAACTCGGTTTTAGGTTACTCAATATTGTTACTCCCAAATCAGTTTATCTGTCCACACTCTTAAGCTGGGTGCCATTCATTGAATAGTTTGCTTTCACATTTCGGTTTTCGATATGGAGTACTTTACATTTATCCGCATTGAAACACATTTGCCAAATTTGAGGCTAATGTGACAACTTTTCTAGATTATGTTTCATATCTTCAACATGTTCATTTGAGAGTACGCTATTGGCAATTTTTGAATCGTCAGCAAACTTTGAGATTGTACAGGTGAAACCCTCATCAATGATGTTAATAATTATAAACTAGGAAGAGATCTGGCCCTAGTGCCGATCCATGGGTACCCTGCTACTTACAATGATCCATTTGGATGCTTTACCGTTTATGACTACTTTGTGCTTTCTGTCACTGAGCCAATTGTCTATCCATTTCAACACACAGTCTTGTATTTCATGCGTTTTTAGTTTAATTAATTAATGTTTGGGGGAACTTTGTCAAAGGCCTTTTGAAAATCAAGGTATATAATATCTACATCTTTGAGGATATCGTGGAAGAAGTCTAAGAGGTTTGTTAAGCAGGAACGTTTATTACGAAAACCGTGTAGAGTATCTCTAAGTACGTTGTTTTCATCTAAGTGATTTACGAGTTTGTCTCCTATGAGTGTTTCTAGCATTTTACATACAACTGAGGTTAAGCTAATTGGACGATAGTTACTAGGTAAAGATTTGATGCCCTTTTTTAATATCAGTATTACGTTGGTGAGCTTCCACTGATCAGGCATTGTCCCAGACTGTAAGAATTTATTGAAGAACAATGTCAGTAGTTTGGAAAGCTCATACTTAGTTTCCTTTAGAACTCTAGGCGAGATCGTATCAGGTCCAGGCGATACATTTACCTTGAGTTTATCTAAACATTTCAAAACTTCTCTTTCTGTAATGCTGATACTGCTTAGAACGTCAGAAATATCTATCTGAACCGGCGATGCTGTAGGGATATTACTAATGTCTTCTGTTGTAAAAACTGACGCAAAGAAGGTATTAGGAGCGTTACTCATTTTTGTTTCATCCTTAGTGTAATCTTCTTTCTTATCGGTCCGGACCAATCGTTGAAGTCACTACTTTCTTCTTCCTTATGTAAATATAAAATTCTAGCGTGTTTTTTATTTGTTTGATTAACGTTTTGGCTTTGCGTTGTAGAACTACAAATATCGCTTTAATTTCATGGGTGTTAGAGAGTTTTAATATATCATGAGCATTCTTTTTAGCAAGCAGACAATTCTCTCTCTTACCCCCAACCCCCCCCCCTCTCTCTCTCTCTTAGGAGAGACGGGGTTAGCCCGTCTTTTAGGGAGTAGCGTCCCTGTGAATCCAAGCTATATCTACTCCGACTTTACCTATAGGTCTAGATTTAAGATTTCTTCTCTATTCTTTACACACACAGATAATCAACTTACGGTAATATTAAGGACCCTACTGCTACCTCATGCTTGGGAAGAGAGGATTTGGACACCTCTATAAATGACACCATTTAACGCTTACAGGTTATGAGAGACTGGAATTGGAGGAATTCCAGGCGGTGGGGACCGATAAATGGAGTGTGGCTGCAGTGCCCCGATAAGCCCACTCCTAACATGTAGTGCTTGACCAGTCCCTGTGACCGTTCTATGGTGCATCTGGCTGGATTGCTCTTATGTGAGAGAGCTTTACTGCCATGTTGGTTGCCAGGCCAACTAAAATTCCCGGGCTTGTCTACTGGAATAAGTGTAATATCCCTTGATTACTTGATTTTAGAGTCTGGCCATTAAAAGGTGATTAGTAGTATTTAGTAAGGATTCAGGCTATTGCTGTCACTCCTTTCGGAAAATCAGTGTCTTTAGGACACGAGTGCTGCTCAGTTGGGAGCTGCGGCACGTTGGGACTGTCTGACCTCATGGAGATCTTTGGTTTAGTGTGGCAGACATAACGAAGTCAGAATCTAGAACAGAACGAACACCACTGACGAATAGGCGGATGCGGAAATGACGCAGGATAAATTCACCACCAACCCCCTTTTTATAGCATTGTATTGGTCATTAGTTTTCCTTGAAGTTAGAAACCTATAGAAAATACTTGAACTGTTCAGACAAATTTAAAACCATGTCTGTTACTGCAATACAAAACTCAAAGCAACTTGTGCTAAGTGCAAGAAGCTAAAGTGGTGTATCAAATTCAAAGAAGGTGCATATGCCAGCATCCACCATAATAGTCTCTGTCTCTTTTGTGAGATAGAAGGCAACCTCATGAATGATGTAGCTGGGATTAAGGAAAATAAGAATCTAGTGCTAGTCAAGGAGGCAACACTTGAAGCAGGAACTACAGAAGAGGCTGTGATTCCTGCTACAGATAGTGCTAGTGACCCTCGCTATGCTTGAAAAGAGAGGTAAAAAAAAAAATAAAAAAATAAATAAAAGGAATATGAGGTTAACACTTCAAATAGATTCAGTGTTCTAGACCATGCCAAAAGTCAATATGATTTCCCTAAGTCCTAACAGAACAGAGGAAAAAAGGATCGTCAAGTGCAGAGTGGGAGCGAAATGTTAAGCCTACTATGCATCATTCAAACAACAAAGGGACCAAACTTAACATGTCAAGCAGGTTTGGTCTCGTTAGTGACAAAGAGACGAGAACAATTTTGATTGGGGATTCTCAGGTCAAAGGCCAAGAGCCTCACTTTGTTAAGTTTTGCCGAGATGTGAGAAAGGTGCATGGACTTCCCAGATGACAAAGGAAGTGGAAAAAGCCTGGTCCAAAACAAAGGGGACGGCAATAATAGCACAGGTCAGTGGTAATGACCAGTTTCTCAAAATAATAAAGTCATTGCCACAGAGTCAATAATAGGAGAGGTCATGACTCTGGCTGATGAACTCCGACTCAAGATAAACAGAGACATGATACTTGATAATTTGCCCAGGATATATGGAGGGGATTGTCCTACCAGCAAAGTAATAGGTTTAAATGGTAGGTTAGCTGACCTGTGTACCCAGAAAGGGGTGAGATTTGTGGACCTATTTGATAAGTTCTATGGGAAGCGCAACATCTATCTCCGTGACGGTGTGCACTTAAAGCACTAGCAGTAAAATCAAGCTTGGTGATTTCCTAAATCACCATCTTTACAGCTTGCTGAGGGCAAGCAAAAATGTAGAAAGTATCTCCCAGCAGGAAAAGTGCAAACCCTCACCAGCAGTTGATTTCAAACTTCCAAAAAGAGGTCCCACAAAATAAGGAGTTCGTCCCTCTGAGAACAAGAATACCTCTCAACAAATGGCAGAGTTCCCCAGTAGATTGAGAGATGTCTTGCAGCTCCCACTAGACTCTACACCTCAGTTGCCAATTTCTGAACTACAAGATATATAGTGGTTCTTCTACCTCAGGTGAGGATTCACCAAACATAGGGAATTGCAACACCTCTGATAGTGTACAGGGACATAGTGTGCAAGAAAATACCCTACCCCAAGAGACCCCTTTCTCTTTGGGAAACGGGGTAAACTAGAGGTTCTAAGAAAAGCCTGAATCCCCTTAAGGTAGTATTATTTAATGCCAGGGCAATTAGGAATAAATTCTTCGAATTTTAGGCATTGTTGTCTACATAATGCTTCGATGTAATGGCTATCACTGAATCCTGGATTAACAGTGATACCAGAGATTATGTTGGGGAATTTAAAAATACCTGGATATGGAATGTTCCACATAGACCGAATCGTGCAGGAAGAGGGCGGAATTCTTTTTTACATCAGAGATTTTCTAAACCCAATTGACTGCAAGATCAGGTCAGAACATGAACTGCTTGGAGTAGACCTCAATCTAAGTAACTCTATCTATAGGATTGTTCTGGTGTACAATCGGGGGTATTAAGTGTTGTCATAGATTCCAGTGGTCTTCACTCAAAAAGTGTTATTGGTATCTTTATAGTTACTGGGAAGAGTGCTTATCCCTTAAGAGTATTAGTCAGTGTCCGAAACTTTGTGAAATATCTGACAACACTTATTAACCTCGACCGTACAGGCCTCCACATCAAAATGTTGAAAAGCATGAACATCTTACACAAGACTGAGTGCTGTTATCGAGGGTAAAACCAGTGTGATCTTAGGTGACTTCAATTTGGTGCGCATGCAAGCAGCAGTTATGGATCGACAAGATGCATTTGTTCCTACTAAATTTACCAAATCAGGCTCAACCCAACCAAAATGATTCACAAGTGACATAGCTTCAGCAATTTGAAAGAAAAAGGTTGCATACAGAATAGCTAAAAGAAGTCAAGAACAAAGATATTTAGATTCCTTCAAAAAATGTGTGTAGAAGAGTGAAATCTCTTATAAAGGAAGCAAAGCAGAATGCAGAACTAAGGGTTGCAGCCCTCTGCAAAGAGAGTCCTAAAGAGTTCTTCAGCTATGTGAACAGCAGGAAACCATTCAAAAGTAGCATTGGACCTCTAAAGGACCCAGCAGGCCAACTTCAAACTTCTGACACTGATATAGCTAAATCCTTAAACGACTATTTGGCCTCAGTATTCACAAGGGAAAATACCAGTGACATGCCAAGTCCAGTACTAGTGCATGAGGGTGAAGTTCGTAACAGAATTAGATGTACCCCAGAGGAGGTAGCAAAAAGAATAGATAAGTTAAATAGGTTAAAGTGATCCGGTTCAGATAGCTTTCTTCCCCGAGTTGTACACTTGTATGAGAAGTGAAATGTGAAATCGCACCATTCTTGGCAGACATCTTCAATAAATCAATAGAAAATGGAGAAGTCCTTGAAGACTGGAAATTGGCCAATGTGAACCCAATCCTTAAGAAAGGGGATCACGAGTGTCCCAAAAATTATCGGCCAATTAGCTTGACTTCTATCATAGTAAAACTCTTAGAAGGGATACTAGTAGACAAGATAGTGGACTACCTAGAAATTCACAATTTACAGATTCCCAACTTGGCTTCAGGCGACACAGATCATGTCTTACCAATTTGCTGGAATTTGTCCATGAAAAGCTGAGTGAGTATGACAAAAGTAGAGGCATAGACATCCATTACTTAGATTTTCAAAAAGCTTTTGACAAAGTGCCTCATTGCAGGCTAATGTCAAAACCGAGTGCACTAGGTATCCATACAGAGGATAGAAAGTTGGCTAACAGGACATTATCGGCCAATTAGCTTGACTTCTATCATAGTAAAACTCTTAGAAGGGATACTAGTAGACAAGATAGTGGACTACCTAGAAATTCACAATTTACAGATTCCCAACTTGGCTTCAGGCGACACCGATCATGTCTTACCAATTTGCTGGAATTTGTCCATGAAAAGCTGAGTGAGTATGACAAAAGTAGAGGCATAGACATCCATTACTTAGATTTTCAAAAAGCTTTTGACAAACTGCCTCATTGCAGGCTAATGTCAAAACCGAGTGCACTAGGTATCCATACAGAGGATAGAAAGTTGGCTAACAGGTAGACAACAACGAGTGGTGATCAATGGTGTTTCTTCTGAGTGAACTCCAGCCACTTCTGGAGTTCCACAGGGATCTGTCCTTGGCCCACTTCTGTTTATCATATATGTCAATGACATCGATATTGGTCTGTTGAGTGTGATCTCCAAGTTTGCATATGACTTGAAGCTTGGAATGAATATGAAAGACCCCAAAGGGGTTGAACAGCTCAGGATGGACCTCAACAGACTGGGTGAATAGTCGCAGACATGGCAGATGCCTTTAAACTTGGAAAAGTGCAAGGTGATGCATATCAACCAAGCAAACCCCATTTCAGGCTATTCACTATTGAGAATGCCTCTGGAAGTGACTGACTTGGAAAAGGATCTGGGTGTTCTGAATAGTAGCGACCTAAAGTTTTCCAAGCAGTGTATTGAAGTAGAGAAGAAAGCTCAGCAATTATTGGGCTATATTAAGAGTCAATTTAAGTATAGAAAAAAGGAAATAGTCCTTACACTTTATAACGCTCTCATACGGCCTCTTGTGGAGGATGCTGTTCAATTCTAGTCTCCAGCACTCAGGAAAGATATAGAGCGACGGGAAAGAGTACAAGCTAGGGCTACAAAGCTTATTCCATCGCTTAGAAGAATTGGCAATGAGGACCGGTTGAGAGATCTTGATCGTTTCCCGTTGGAGACACGCAGACTACGAGGTCAGCCCATTTAAGTTTTTAAAATACTTCATGGGTTTGACAATGTGGATTAATTATAGCAAAATGTTTAGTCTCATTATGAATACAACATGCAACCATGGCTGACAATTAGAATTGAAAAGGTTCAGCAGTAGTATTTGTGGAAACTTTTTCACAGATAAGATCTGTTCCACCTGGAACAAACTTCCCTCCGAAGTTGTAAATAGTTCTTCAGTAGAGCTGTTCTAGAAGAGAGTAGATAGCATTTTGCACACTCTGTAAGGAGTATAGTGCATTACACAGTCTCTATTGCGGTCTCCGAGATACTAACTATTCCTTGTAACTCCTTGTAACTCGATCGCTCACGTTCTTTCTCTTTCTCTCTCTCACTCGATCGGCAACCCGTGGTAATAACGTTATTGACCTTGTACTTGCAACACAAGAAGAATTAATAGAGAATTTGAATGTTGGTGATTAATTCAGTAATAGCGACCATCGTACAATCACTTTCCACTTCAAATTCACTAGCAATAAACTCAATAACAGCAAAGAGAAGGTCCCAGGGGAGGTGTGGTGGAGTGGTCTTGCCACTGGACTGAAAATCCAATGGACCCGTGTTCGAATCCCGATATGTCAGTGGAAAGATATTATTTGGATGGAATTTGTGCTGTACCTAGTATCAGTGCATTACCACAATGCCCACCGAAACACCAAATAAACACCCTCATTGTTCCCTGATTAAGTAGAACTGTATGAATATTCCCATATTCAAAATATGCTACAGGGGGATAATGCCTAGTGAGTTTATTGCTCAATAGGTGGCGTTCTGAGAGTGAGGGTCCGAGTAAAGGAAAAGAGACAGTGAAGCACTGGAGCGAGCTTCGGGCCGTGAGTGAGCAACTAAGCCCCATGCATCCTGCAAGGCAAGATGTCAAGGGCTGATTACGACTAAAAAGTACTTCACATGTCTGACCCCTTAGACTGGAACGAGACCTCACAGGCTTCACCGTTCAATGTAGAACGGTTGAATGTACAGGCTCTCAGTCTATGCCCGAGAGAGAGTAGTTGGAATATAGAAAAACAAAAAAATCAAGAGAGTAAACTTTCGTAAACTTAGAGCAATAATCAAGGAAATCGACTAGAGCTCTATGATTAACAATGATGATCTAAACCAATCATGGAGATTTTGCATCTCCACATATTCGAATGCAGTACATGAGTGTATAACATTAAAAACCCGAAGATCAGTACATAATAGTAGGCCTAAGAGGTGGAATAAATACATTGCAGATTGTATGCTTGCTAAAAAGAATGCTTATGAGTTATTACAAATCTCTGACACCCATGAAAATAAAGTGATCATTGTAGATCTACGACGCAAATCCAAAGTAAAAACACGCTAGAATTACATGTTGCAAATCAAAGTATGACAATTCCGAAAGAATTGTATAGTTACATCAGGAAAAAGAAAGTAGTAACTACAACGATTGGACCATTAGTCGATGAGAAAGGAGATTACACTAAAGATGAAGCAAACATTAGTAACGCTCTCAACACCTTCTTTGCATCAGTTTTTAAAACAGAAGACCTTAGTATTATCCCTACACCATCGCCAGTTCAGATAGATAATTTTGACGTTCTAAGCAATATCACCATTACAGAGAGAGAAGAATTGAAATGTTTAGATAAACTCAAGGTAAATAAATCGCCTGGACATGATACAATCTCACCTAGAGTTCTAAAGGAAGCTAAGGATGAGCTCTCCAAACCACTGACATTGCTAGTCAATAAATCCTTGGAGTCTGGAACTATTCCTGATCAGTGGAAGCTAGCCAACGTAACACCGATATTAATAAAAAGGCAGCAAATCCCTACCCAGTAACTATCGTCCAATTAGCATAACCTCAGTTGTATGTAAAATGCTAGAAACACTCATAAGAGACAAACTCGTAAATCACTTAGAGGAAAATTACATACTTAAAGATACTCAACACGGCTTTTGTAACAAACATTCCTGCTTAACAAACCTCTTAGACTTCTTCCACGATACTCTCAACCTCCTAAAGCTGTAGATATTATATACCTTGATTTTCAAAAGGCCTTTGACAAAGTTCCCCACAAACGTTTACTGCTAAAACTAAAAGTGCATGGAATACAAGATGGGGTGTTGCAATAGATAACCAATTGGCTCAGCGACAGAAAACAAGGAGTAGTCATAAACGGTAAGGCATCTAAATGGACCAATGTAAGTAGCGAGGTACCCCAGGGATCGATATTAGGACCAATTATTTTTCTAATTTACATCAACGACATAGATGAGGGTCTCACCTGTACAATCTCCAAGTTTGCTGACAATACAAGAATTGCAAATAGCTTACGATATGCAACACAATCTAGATAAGTTGTCATGTTGCGACTGTGTCAAGAGCATTGCAACGTCCCAAAGCTGCTCGTCGGTGCAGCTTTTTCTTTAGCAATATAAGGGGACTTCACTCTAACATCAATTCTGTACACCAATTTCTTCAAGCAGAATCCCCTACTCTCCTTTTTTTGACAGAGACTCAAGTAACATCCACATCTGACACGTCTAGATTAAATTTTCCAGGTTATCAACTGCTCCAAAATTTCAGACCTAAAGGAGGTGTATGTTGCTTCGCAAAATCTGAAATTGCCCTGGAGGAGGTTACTAGTTTCAATTGTCCCTATTTTGATTATTCTATATACAAATTAATTTCTGCTGGTAAATTTAAATACATATGTTGCATCTACCGCTCCCCAAATACTCCTCCAGGGCAAAGTCTTTTTGATTCTCTGTCCTCACAACTCAGTGTCCTCAACTTAAATGCTTCTTCTGAAATCACTGTGTTGGGTGATTTTAATGTCCATAATGTTGAATGGCTCACTCATTCAGCCAGGACTGATGATGCTGGTCTTGAATGTGAGCTATTTGCAGACTCATTTAATCTCACTCAACTAGTCAACCAACCCACCCGTGTACCAGATAATCCTAATCATAATTCCCACCTACTGGACTTATTTTTAACAACCAATTCAGAAAATTATGATGTTACAGTGAGGTCCCCGCTTGGATCTTCTGATCACTGTCTGATACAGGCCACCTGTCTATCACCTACCACACCTTCCCACTCTGAACCTGTTTTGGTGACTAAATGGCATTACGATAGGGCAGACTGGGAGGGTCTTCAAGGTTTCTTTATTGATATTCCCTGGACCTCTTTCTTTTCTAATGATGCACACTCCACCTTGAGCCACATACAAGATTTTGTAAAAATTGGAATGGAAACTTTTATTCCTCATCAAAAGTACATTAAAAGATCTAATTCACCTAAATGGTTTGACCATAATTGTGCTAGAGTAACTGAACAAAAAGCAATAGCCTACAATGCATACACAAGATCAAAAACACATGAAGCCTTTAATTACTTTAGAAACATCAGAAATCATGCCAAAACTGTATTAAACCTAACTAAATCAAACTTTCTCCACAAGCAGGCAAATAAACTTCTAAATAATCCAAATGATAACAAAATATTTTGGTCTACTCTTAACTCATTCAAATCCAACTTCACAACTGCTTCATCCATTCCACCATTAAAATCTCCGACTGGCAATCTTGTAAGTGACCCACGAGGTAAAGCTAACCTTCTTGCGGATATTTTCTCCACCAACTCAACCTTAGATCAAATAAATCAAGATGTCCCTGTACTTAATTTTAATTCGCCTGAAATTCCCTCACTTAAGATCCACACCAGACGATGTCAAAACTATTTTGCAGAATCTCTCAGTAGATAAGGTCCAGATGAAATTCCTCCAATAGTACTTAAGAATTGCTCCTTGGTGCTCGCTCCTGTATTGGCAAATTTTTTCCGTCTATGTACTCTTACCTCATGCTTCCCAGTACCCTGGAAAGAAGCAAACATCCATCCAGTTCCTAAAAAAGGTGCCTCTTCAGATCCATCAAACTACAGACCAATAGCTATAACTTCCACTCTTGGTAAAGTCTTTGAAATTATATTAAATAATCACATAATTAAGTATCTTGAGAATAATAAATTAATCAGTGATAGGCAATATGGTTTTAGACGATGTCGATCAACTGCAGACATTCTTTGCCTTCTTACGCATCAAATCAACCAAGCTACAGACCAACATGGTGAAACACATACAATAGCACTGGATATATCAAAGGCATTTGATAGAGTCTGGCATCAATCCTTATTGTCGAAGATGTCACACTACGGCCTTGCATCATTAGTTCCACTAATTTCTTCTTATCTTCATAACAGAAAAATATGTGTAATGGTAGATGGCCTTTATTCTCAATTTCACTCAATAAATGCTGGTGTTCCCCAGGGATCAGTTTTGGCCCCAACTCTGTTCCTCATTCATATCAATGATCTCATATCTACCACTCATAATCCAATACATTCCTATGCAGATGACTCAACACTCCACAGTTCCTTCACATTTACCAATTCTTTCACCCAACCCGATCTTATAAATTCAAAAATAAGCACTGCAATTTCTCTGAACCAGGACCTTTCTAGAATTGAAGAATGGGGACAAAAGAATCTAGTTTCCTTTAATGCACAGAAAACCAAGTACATTCAATTTTCTAACCGACAGAATCTCACTGACTCCCATATATTTGTTAATGATGTAAATATCCCCACTTCCCCTAGTATTGACATTCTCGGTGTAACATTAACTACTAACTTGAGCTGGACACATTATGTTAGAAGCATTGCTAAGAATGCCTCTAAAAAACTGGGACTCCTGTACAGAGTTCGAGAATTCTTCACTGACGAGCAGTTGGCCGTAATATATAAACGTCATGTGCGTTCTCAGATGGATTACTGTTCACCTCTGTGGAGTGGAAGTGGAGTGGTTGCATTGAGGCAGTTGGACAAAATTCAAAATAAAGCTATTAGATTAATCAATAACCCTGCAATCACAAAGGACCTTCCTACATTATCCATACGAAGAAACGTTGCATCCCTTGCATTATTCTACAGATATTTTCACAGCAATTGTTCCGAGGAACTTGCTTCAATTGTGCCGCCTCGCCACATCTTTCCCCGTAGAACTAGGGCAGCTGAGAGCGCCCATGAATTTACACTTTCTCCTCCACAATGCAGAACTTCTGCTTATCAAAATTAATTTATCCCTAGAACTACTACTCTTTGGAATTCACTTCCCTCGAATTGCTTTCCACAAACTTACAATCTACAAATGTTTAAATCCAGTTGTTACAAACAGTTTATGAATGGAGGATGCCTTTAGGCACATGGACCTTTTTGTTTTATCTGTGTTTTTCCTTCCTCCGTTCATTGTCTCAAAAAAAAAAAAAAAAAAAAATGTTGGGCCCAAATTTGGCAAATGAGTTGCAATGCGGATAAATGTAAAGTACTACATATTGGATACCGAAATGAGAAACAAACTATTCGATGAATGGCACTCAGCTTAAGAGTGTAGACAGAGAAACTGATCTGGGAGTAACAATATCGAGTAACCTAAAACCGAGTCAACAATGTTCAGAAGTTGTTAAGAAGGCAAACAAAATAATTGGCTTTATAGGCAGGTCATTTGAGCATAAATCCAAAGAAGTTATCCTAACTCTTTACAATTACTTAGTCCGCCCTTTTCTGGAATACTGCGTTCAATTCTGGTGCCCTTATTACCAAAAGGATATAGAGGAGCGTCTTTGAGAATTAAATCTATTTCATTTAACCCACTTCAGATTAAGAGGCGACTTAATTTAAGTGTTCAAAATCATCAATGGCATCGATAATGTGAACTGTAGTAAGTACTTCACTATCGACCAATCTAATTAAACGCGGGGAAACGGTTGCAAAATTATTGGTAAATCTTTTAACTCACACGAATCAAAGAATTTCTTCTTCAATCGAGTTGTCAACTTGTGGAATGGGCTTCCCCGAGACGTTATAGACTGCAGCACCGTTGATTCTTTTAAACTTTGCCTAGACAAATATCTTGCATCAAACCCGCGACTGACTGCGTTAGTAAATTAATACTTGATTTTTATTCCCCCCTCAGATTATTCAAGGATTATTGCATATATATATTACTAAGACGCTACTCTCTTCTTCTCAGATATACGAAAAATAACTTATAACTGTGTTATGTTACTAACCCATCAGTCCCCTACTAACTTCCTAATCCTGCCACGGACATTAGTTCCAGGGCAGTAGTTCCCTTTCCAATTTTCCCTTATCCACTACAAACCCCTATTTGAACCCTTGATCTTCAGTGTTTTGGAGCACATGCAGCCTAAAAAGGGTCACTAGACCTGTTGTTGCTTGATTTCCTTTGTACTCCTTTGTACTAATTTGCCGTCAGCTCAAAAGAAACAGAGTGTAGTCGGACGTGTAAGTCACTCTACATATCGAGTGCTTCAATATGCTTAGATAGGTATAATTATAGACAAAGGGAACACAGTGAATAGTTTGCGATAAAATATAAGATCGGAATCAGGATAGGGCGATGTCTCTTTAACTCTATATATAAGTTAGTGAAGGTGATGGTCAGGTGGAAGTTACATTCAAGGGATATGATTATGCAGCAGAACATAGCAGTTCCGTGTCGGTATTTTCGGGTTAAGGGACTACAATTTATATTTACCTATTGGTGTGTTTCAAAGTAGTGATTATAATTAATCAATTTTCAGGTGTTCATTTTATTGATATATCTTACAAACCGATGCACAGAAAAGTTCATTTAGACCTATAGAGGTCATTCCAAGAGTTTACATGATATTATTGCCAACCAAACCTACCGATCACAAGGCAGTACAATTATTGTTTATCTGATATCTTATACTAGCACACAAAATATCAACAACTGAAGTATTCTAACATACTTTTCATAAATGTGGTCATACTCTGCGACCTAGAATTATGATTTTGTGTATGATGTCTTTGGTAAAAACGATATATATATATATATATATATATATATATATATATATATATATATATATATATACCGGTATATATATGTATATATATATACATTATATATATATCAATTGTCACAAATCGAGGGTACTGTAAGGGAAGGACCCTGGCCTGCCTAATGGCTAATGGTAACGCAATATCCTCTCTATAACCGTGAACAGACACTACTACACTTACAACTACTATGTCCAGGTTCTCTGGGACCACAACAAGTGGGATAAGATTCTCGCTATACATTTAGGCCGCTGTATTTTACTCGTCCTGCCAAATGGACAGATATACTACTCCGTCCCAACAAAGATGAATTCAGATCATAAACCCAAAGAATAGCCACTCTGGTCACAAACTCCTACCTACTTAATTATCAACAGTGCCATGCTATGATCAAAAAGGGTGCAGTGACTGTAATTGGGAAAACCACCCTGTAACGGTTACCTCTATAAGAGGCCACCGCCCCTCCTCTATTACAGTATGTTACCCTGCCGTAATCAATAGGACCAGCCCAAAGCAGAGAATTGTTGCAACACAGTCCCTGGCGATTGAAATGTGGACAGAAAAGCTAAGGTACACTGGTCGAGGTCACCCTCGGCCACTGGACCAACAAAAGATCACAAGAAGAAAATGAAGGTAAAGGCATATACAAGTAGGACACCACAAGGGTTAAATGCATCACTACAACTCCTCGATTACAGGATTCCTGTCTTAGGTAATTATTTTTTGTTGATCTTACTTTACTCAAGGGACCCTACAGATGCGCGGATAAGTGCTACTTTTCTTATTTTGTCAATTTGATTGTCACTCCCCTATAAAATGTTCAGAGTTATTTTTGTCCAGCCAGTCCAGGACACTTTGTTTACATTCTAGGCTCCTCCCAGATGTTCCCGGATGTTAATTAGCCAATCAGAGTGGAGCTTCACCTAGAGGGCAGTACATATTTGTTTTCCCAACAATTTTTTTTTTTTTTTTACAATTTCCACTTCCTTCCTTTGACATACTGTTTGCATGTATTACTTGCTTATTTATCTACAAAAATCGTACTTTTTTGGATATCCAATTGTGAAAATGTACATTTTCACTTGTACCCGCAATGCACTTCGCCTGTAACGTCAGTTTCAAAATCAACCACCATTCTAGAAGGCCTCATACACGGTGAGTTTACCTCACATTTAGGGATATTTTTTTCGGTATTTCGCGAGTATGGCGATCTTTCTTCAATATATAACAGTAAATTGGACCTTAGGCCTTGGATTACAGGGTCTTATCCATGTCAAAAGGGGCAATTTCGCCCATTATATAGGGACATATCCTCATCATCCCCCCCTCCCCCCCCCCCCCCCCGCTCTACACACACACTCACAGTCAACACCTGTCCACGTGCAGCTGGCACTGACAGATTGCATCATCATGGCGGCGGCATGTCTTGAATGTGATATGGGCACTTTACTTATTTTTTCATAAATACTGCGAAGCCCCTGATGCATTATTTCACTTGTGTTATCGTCATGGCCTCATTTTGAACAGTAAGAACTGTGACAATTGTTGTGGTAAAAGTGCTGTGTTGGACCTGCCAAGAAAATTGTTCAGGTGCCAAAAATGGTCTCGGTCAGGAAACAGAAAAGGTGCAAGTGGGGATGGTCCCAGAATGTTAATACTAATACTAATGCTAATATTTGTTTTGATAATATTCATTTGCCACTCTATAAGGTGCTTACATTCGTCAACATGTACTTGAGAGATGGCTTTTCTTACCTCTCAGCCACTTCAGAGAAGGCCTTCAGTTCAATCATCATACCATCAATGACTGGAGTAGTTTCTGTCATGAAGTCCTTATAGAGAGGTGTATTGAAACATCTTCACAACTCTGAGGTCCTGGCTCGATTGTGGAGATTGATGAGAGCAAGTTTGGTCGACGCAAGTACCATGTTGGTCGGATGATTGAAGGCCAGTGGGTGTTTGGAGGTATATGCAGGCAAACAAGAACATTCTTCATGCTGCCTGTTGAGGATCGTACCTCCGACACTCTGCTGGCCATCATCAAGGACAAGATTCTGCCGGGGACCACCATCATCTCAGACTGTTGGAAGGCGTATCACTGTCTGGGGAAGGAAGGCTACCAACATCTGACGGTCAACCACTCGGTCAATTTTGTGGACCCAGACACTCGTGCCCATACCAACACCGTGGAACGCCTATGGATTTATGCCAAGCGGAAAGTTACACTTTGCGGCAGGCGCAGGAAGCATTTTGTGGGATAGTTGGCACGGACCATGTTTATCATGCACCACAAAGACCCCAACACCAGATTCCATCATTTTATGAAGGCTACTGCTGCCCTATACAACCCTGCTTGCCCTCCTCAGCCCCAACAGTCCGACTCAGAATCTCCACCTCCGTCACCACCCAAGCCAACATTGTCACCAACTCCATCACATTCCTCATCTCCACATCAGCCAGGACCGCGACCATGCTCTTCCTCTACCGCCGCACCTCCTTGTCCACCCGACCTCGACCCAACAGCTCCAGCAACTCTTCGACATCAGCCACAACCGCCACCCTGCTCTTCTTCTACCGCCACACCTCAGTAACTTCAACCTTCAACAAACACAGCCAGTCCTTTGTACTTATTTTAAGTTTTCCATTTAGTGAGTACCATATTGGGCCTAGTACTGTATTTCATTAAAATGTTCTATATTTTATATTTCACAATCACTGGGAGACCGATAAATTTCGTGAATAGGCCTACATGATGATTTAATTAGGCATACTGTACACAAGTACTGTTATTTTACTTTTTTACTGTTTAATTTGTACTTTTATTCAGCTTCATTATAGTGTTTTTTATTGTTAGTCACAGAGGAACAATGTTTATTTGTGGTATTCTCATTGTTAATTGTTTTTCCTATTCACCAACTATCTATGGCACAGTTTTTGAATGCTGGTTTTTGGCTGGGAGAGAGATTTTGGGTAGTAGGGGAATAACTCTACCACTTCAATACAGACGACTTGCAAATCACCCAACATGTGAACATCACAGCCATTTTCGCCAAAACTTGCCTCAAATTTTCCTATATTTAAGAGTCAAAACACAAAAACATGTCAACAGGTTGCCTCGGATTTGGCCAAGGCACCACTTCAACCCATCGTGGATTCCACGGCCAAGCTGTTTGCCCATGAAGGTTATTCACTCAAAATTGTTATAAATAGATGAGGATTTCAATAGATCACAGGGGGGGGGGGGGGGGGGGCGGACAATATGTATGAGCCGCACCACAGCTAGCAGCGCAATCATAATGGGTGATAGCAAAGTAACATAAAGATTAAAACAAAATCGCATAGGTTTACACTTCCGCAAAGTAATGGGTAACAAATACGAGGATTTCATATTTTGACTTACATCCGCCGCCGCACTCATGTTATTCTTGTGAACTTCTTGGCCATTTCGTTGCCGAAGTAAGGTACGTCCCATAATACTGTGTTTTTTCCACTGTTACCCAAGCAGCGGGGCTGTGGGGGTGGCAGCCCCCACCCTTAATACTAGGATAGGTTAGGTAAGGTTGTCAGGTTAGGCTAACGTCTTCTCAAAGTTGACTTGATTATTATAACATAGGCTATTTCTCACTCCACACCAACTGGATTTCTACCGTTAGCACTTTTACCCAACCAGCTGGGGTGTGGGGGCGGCAGCCCACACCCATAATACGAGGATAGGATAGGTTAGGTAAGGTTGTTAGGTTAAGCTAATGTCTCCTCAAAGTTGACTATTTTTATAAGGCTATTACCCACTCCACCCCGTGAAATCAGTGAAATCCGAGCCAACTTTTGACAACAGCTGGCTCAGATTTTCACTTTTTGGGGTTTTCTTCATCTGTAAAAGGGTGAAATCCGAGCCAACTTTTTTTTCAAATTTTGCTCTTTTTCGACCCTGAAAAATGGCCAAATCCGAGCCAACTTTTGCCAAAACATGGCTCGGAATTCTACATTTTGGGTTTTTTTCAATTTTCTTTTTTATATTTTTAGAGTTATTCCCATAATACCCCTATTTTTACCTCAACCGAAACCCCGCATTCCCAAACTCTCCCCTACATTGTTGAGGTATCGGAATTACAATTAACAATGCAAATGCTAATTAATAGTGCTTTCCTCACTTTCTAACAATATAATACACACTTACAAACCATTAAAATACAAAAATTAAATATATAAAACCTAAAATAACAGGAGTTGTAGTTGTGCAGAATTACCACGGCGTCAATAATGATGGTGAATAATAACAGTGCCGGCACGTACCCGGAGGTACACAAACGGATACCAAAAAATAGCGGGCTACACGGCACACACAAATACGGCACAAATACTAACTGGGTAACCAGGTGCTAATTACTTAAGAACTAACTGAATAAGCAAAACTCTATATTAATCAGTTAATTATCAAACTTAGTAAACAATATGTATTGAATTACTAACCATTAATTACTAATTATTAAAAGGATTACGCAGGTAATTGCAGCAATTACGCAATGAAGAAAACATATGGTAGCACCTGAAGGGGTTAATTAATACAGGGATACGAAAAAATACTCAGCTATTGTTGGGGACTATACTCCCAGACTGGTGACAGCTCTCCAAGATATCCGTTGCACTATATAATCCTAGTATGATGTTATGGTGTTACATCCAGGGGCACACGACGGGAGCTGGTGTAATCACCACCACAACCTACAGTACAGTGAGTTATCTGTTCCATCCTTGCCTCATACCAAAATATGGGCAAATCCATTGATAAGGCATGGGTGGGTGGGGGTCATATGCACCATGTGTAACCCCGTAATACACCACCTTATTCACTACCCACATAACCTATACCCATATACGGCCCTTAATCTGTCCCCCATGACATCAGAAAACAAGATGTTACTTCGTAATATCGATACATTATAAGGATATGCCTTATAGCCCCGTAAACTACCGAACCACTTAGTTGCCTGGTATGTGGCATTCGCTCCCCTCTCACTTCGATTGACGAAGGGTATCGGGGTGTCTCTAAAATACTATCTACTCTATTTCTGGTCGTACTAGCATAAACAGTCATACAACAAAAAGTGCTGCAAATTAATTGATTGGGATACTGTTAAAATATCAAGGAGATCCGATGAATAATAAAGGAGAAAATAGCCCCTCCTAATCTGAATATAAATGTCAGGAGAAATAATGGCAAGACAAATAGATCCAGATATACTACAGGTATAGATACATAGGTTGTTTACAGACACAATGTATGGAAATATACCTGTAGGTCCAGAAAACAATAGTTTTGTTACAATTTCACAGGAATAATTACATGCTCCTGTGACAATATATATGTTTATATATATATTGTATATTATGTTATTTATGTATTTATTAGTATTGCATTTTATTTATCTATTTTTTGTTTGCCTAATCCTGTTCTCGGTTGTTGTTGTTGTTGTTGTTCCCTAAGCTGCCTGGCCGAACAGCCCCGAGTCCCTAAGGAAGGCCATGGCCATGGTAGGGCTTTCCCACAGAGCTCTCAAAGACTGTAGATTGTGTTGTTGGTGTAAGCGGTTGTGTGAAATGCAGTCTTCTGTGATGTTTTTAATGGTATGGGGTGCTGCGTTACAACCCGGGCAGGTGTCGACGACGGAGTCATCCAGTCTCTTCTGATAGCTCAGAAGAGCTGGATGGTGTCCGCATCTCAGCCTAGCCAGGTGGACTCTGTCCTCGCGAGGAAGGGAGGATTAAGAAGGATGGATTTCGGGAGGTCGTGCCTGCAGTTGCGTGTTTTCTATGAGTGAGTGGATGGAACGGCAAGAGATATAAGGATGAATGTGCTTCTGGAAGCTGATTTGGAGTGGGCAGGGAGGGAGAGAAGATTGTATTTGTGTGTGATACCGTTGTTCTCGGTATTCCAGATATACCGGTATATGATAAGTATAGTAAAAATCTATCAGTAACTTAGACAATATTTAAGATCACATTTTGACTAATGACCATTGACCTTATTTATTGGAATATATATGTAAAATTTAGCCAGCAGAACACTAATAATAGCATTACCCAGTGTTAAGAATATGGTTATTAAAAACAAAAATAAATAAAATAAAGTATAGTGACCATATTCTGTGACCTTGACCTTTCACCTTGACCTTTGAGCAATAAAAACAAGTTATTTTGACACTTGTTCCATTGACCAACTGAATTGACCTGCAAAATTAGGTGACAATACATAACCAGTCTAGGAAGAGTTTAGGGAAAGTGATTAACATTCTTGTTTTGACCTTTAACCTTGACCTTAGCTATTAGAATATTTATGAGAATTTGATAAATGTTATTTATGTAAATTGCAAACTAACACTGTCAGCTTTCCGAAATGTGTGTAATATTTTTAATTGGTAATAGAAGTTAACCTTTGACCTTGACCTGTGACCATGACCTTCATGTAGGAGTACATGTTTTTTTTTTATTGACGTTACTCTGTAAAATCAAATAAGCATGCCTAAAATGAATAACACTCATCAGTTAGTTTCAGATGTACAGGGTATTTACAGAATAGTTGACCTTGACCTTTGACATATATTTTGACCTTAATGATATGTGTCTTAAAATTAAACATTTGTAATTTAATTTAAAGCGCAATTATCTCAGCAAATTTGGTAAAGGAATTAGCATACTGACCTTATAATTGACCTAGACCTGTGGTCTAATGAGAATTTATAAGAATTTATAATGAGAATTTATAAGTTATTGTATGACCATGGCCTAGGTATTCGGAATATACATGATAAACCTAGTGAGAATGCAACAGTATAAGAAATGCTAGCGAAAATCTGATTTTGACATTTGACCTTGGCTTTTTACCTTACACTTTAAAATATTGATCTATAATTTGGTCAACATAATATCAATGTTACCAGTAACTTCCATAGGGAAAATACAGAAATTTGTGTAAAAAATAGTAAATATGAAAATGTTTCCATATTTTTAACCTTGACCTTTGACCTTGAAGTAGAATTGGAAATATCTTTTTGACTGGCCTTCGAATTGACAACATGAATTTACCTGAGAGATTTTGTCCAAATCCATCAAACGGTCTAGGAGGAGTTTCCGGACAAACCGACGGACGACGATGAAGACAAACAAGCCGACTGGTGGTGCATAGTATACGGGCGAGATCTGTGTGCGTGATACCAGTCTGCTTACACAGAGTTAATTAATAAAACAAATAACCTAGGAATCCGAATTATAGTTATTAAACCCCTTGAGGATCATGCCAAGTTTTGACTGTTTTTTCTGGCTATCATTAGACGATTTTATGCAGTTTATGAAGTATCTGTGTGGAATTGAAAAGGCATAGGTGGTCTTAATCTAATTTCTGACTGCCATATACCCTTCCTAATATGAATAAAATGCATAATTGTATCATGAAAGGGTTAACGAAAATTCATAACAAAGATGTTTATACCTACCTGACACTCCAACTTCTCTTCCCAGGCTCTCTTTGAACGCGACTATTTCCATTCCATGAAGCTCTATAGGATTGACTTGCCAACACAAATGAGAACAAAGGTCTTGCCAGAGATCTCATTCACTCAGGGTTGTTACCAAAAATAATCGTATGAACATGGTAAATCTTGGGGAAAATAACCAAATGTACACAAGCTATGCAACTATTATGGGAGGGAGGGGGGGATAAATTTGCTCCCCAGACCTCTATCGAACTTTTTTTTTAAATCACCCATAAGAACCCCCTTTAAGATACATTTTTCGGCAGAAAATATCCTGGCCAAAGCTCTTCGTAATTTATAGGCTCGCTGTTGCTCGCCAGAAAAAAATGACTCATAAATAGCATGAAAGGTATTAATATTGGCAAAGAAATGGGGTGAACATTCTTCAAATCGCCAAACTAACGGGACGAACTTCTTAGCCCGAGAGCGGCACGCTATTGGTAGTTCAAACCCTATGCCAAGCGAGGATATTTTGGTTCATTCCTGCCTAAAATCGTCATCTTAATAATAATAATAATAATCTTCTGGTTACTTATATAGCGCCCGTATCTTCTCCTTCGAGGATTCACAAGCGCTTGCCTTTCTTTAGTCTACCAGAGACCATTACCCATCCCCCTTGCTCATGGGGAGATGGTAACCGCCGGCTATATCCCAGAAAAACTTTTTAATCTGAGCGGGGATTGAACGCGAGACCTTTGAGATGGGAATCAGGCACGCTATCAACTGATCGGCCAGCCGGACGGCTTACAATAAATATTGTTATTACTTATTCATATGCGGCTATTTTACCTTGAATATGAAGATGTTAACATGTAACAGCAATAAAACAAGTGGCAATAGTATTTGGGGGGTGAAAAAGACGAATTATTGCAAACCCTCCAGCCATGAGGTGAGAGACGAACGAGACGTATATCCTCTCTCTTCGAGGCATGAAGGCAGACTTAATTATTTCTTTCGCTTTCTTTCTCTTCCCACCCTCTCTATATGCACAGTAGACGACCTTGGAATCAGGTTGGAGATATTGGCGCGATAAATAAACCGATAAACAAGGGAATACGAGGAAAAATAGGTGATAATTGAAGAGGGGGGGGAAGGAGGGGGTTATGACACATGCGGAGGGGGTATGGAGGAGAATTATCTCACTTAATAACATATTCCTTTGTTTTGAATGCTACTGGGGTATTTTAAAAGGCTTTTATTAGGCCTTTGATCTTAAGAGTCCCGTCGCCTTTCACCACCAAAGCCTCTTAAGAGTCTCAGCGCTGTTCCCGGGTTAAAGTCTCAACACTAATGTGGCTAAGCATGAAGGAAAAGAGGTCCAGAAAAAACAAAAAAACCTCCCATTAAGTTTCCAGGTATTTTGAGAAAGTAGATGTTGCGTTAAAAATCATTTATACCAGCAGTAGCCTAAGATCCTGCCGAGACATTTGGTCCCAGGGGAATTAGCTACAGGACCACATATTGTTTACAATGCTGACAGTCGTTGCAGTTAAGGGGAGATCTCCACTTGAGGGATTTTTTTCTTGACCCCTTTCTCCCTCATGTTTAGCCCCATTGCTTTTGATATTATAAAACGTTTGCCTCATTAGTTTAGCGATTTTAAGAACTTTTCACCCCATATTAAGACCTTTCGTGCAATTCAGGTGTCGATTTTATCCTGGCGAGCGATAGTGAGCCTGTAATTTAAGAGAAACCGGCCTTTGGCCGGGACATTTTTCTACCGAAAAATGTACAAATTTATCTTGAAAGGGACGCAAGGGGGTGTAATTTTAAGCTTGATGGAGGTCTAGGGAACAAACTAAATACCTCCCCTTAATCAAAATGGTTGGTCATAAAATGTGTAAATAGTGAAAGTCTGTCTCTTTACCAAAATGGTTCACAAACGTGACAAATAAACAAGCTTAAGGGGAGGCTGACCGTTTGTTTGGTCTATTCATTAATTTATTCATAATTTGTTTTTAGTCTCCTCCCTAGACCTCCATCAACCTTAGAAAAACATACCTTAGACCCCCCCCTTCAAGATAAATCTGTAAATTTTTCGATAGAAAAAAATTCCGGCCGAAGGCCGGTTCCTATTAAAATTGCAGGCTCGCTATCGCTCGCCAGGAAAAAATTGACACCTAAATTGCACGAAAGGTCTTAAAATTAACAACGAAATAGGGTGAAAGGTGTTAAAATCGCCAAACTATTGGGCCGAATGTCTTATGATCTGAAAACTAGTGGGGCTAAACATTAGGGAGAAGGGGGGCCAGAAAAACGGTCTGCCTCCCCTTAACTGGAGTTGTTCTCGATCGCTCCTTGTCAGATGTGGCTTTGCCAGGTATTAAACTATTCCCAGGGAGATGTTTATGAACGCTGTTTATGAGTATGAGGCATTGGTAAATCTGGCATAATTGTCAACTGGACAAATACTGTATTGGACTACTTCAGAGATAAATGAACAGCAGACGATAAGGGATCTGTCAAAATCTTCCTGGGCACACATTGTTTACTATACCATGGTGTAAATAGGTAGGCCAGAAATTGTGAACCCTAAACTCTGTAACTCAAAAGGGGTTAGAACAAATATGCTCTATTCCCTGGCTGACTCTTCCCAAGTGGTAGGAATAATAGCTGGATTACTCTAGTCGTTTGTGAGTTATTGAAGTTAGTGGTCAAGATTTCTGGCCGACCTACTTGGAACAGGGTATAGAATACAATTTTGTTTCTACAGAGATGGAGAATAAAAATATGATATTGTTATTAAACTAAGCTAAAGGTACAGTTAATAATGATAACATATTTACTATAATATGTACGACTTCATGCAGCAATCCAAATTAAACCCGCTAGAGCAAAATCCACCTGAACAATATTCTCTGAGAAAAAAAAATATATATATTGACAATCTATTTTTTTATTAATTTCACCACAACACCAAACACCTCCAATGAAAATAATGAAAGCATATATATGATCCACCAGGATTCGAACCCGGGTTATCACATACAGATTTTTAGACACCTTAACCATTACACCACCAAGACGGTTATAAAGGTTTATGCACACGCCTACGACTTATTATCCATTCTCGAATACTGGATATTAGTCTAACCATGTTCAAATTTCCATCGAAAGATAGCCAGTCTGTCTCGTCCAAACCGAGAGTCAATCTTTTTGAATAATAATGATTGTGAAAATATCTTGTTAAGCATTTGAAGTCATTGAATGTAACCAATACCTAATTACCCTGTCTCCAGCAATCACTCCTTCCCTGATTTCTGACACTGGGTGAACTTCCTGGACCTGTCGATAATAGAATAGGAACAACAAATATCTGGTACTTCATGAGGGGAATATCACAGAAATAATTATAGAGATCTTACGTTGTCCTGTGTGCAAATATATATATTGTGACGTATGTGTGTACTTACTAATATTACTTGTTAATGATTGTATACTAATACATCTGATTATCAGGTTATACTTGACAAATGCAAAACATGTGAGGCTCAGCTATATATGTTGAGGTGAAGTACGGAATTCAACAACAAATAAATAACTGCATGAACAACTGCTTATAAAGGAAACATACATACTGTATTATATTTCTTTATGATAGTGTTTTGGGAACATAGAATGTGGCTACACTGTACAGCAAGCAGACAGACCCTAATCTATCCAAGATGTATTGCAGGTATTGAATCTACAAGGTTATACCAAATACAACACAAATATACAATCTCAATTACCATAATTACGTTTGAAATTATTTATTTTCATATTTATTACAATATCCACATAAACGGTAAATATCATTCTAATACTATATGTCAACACATGATATTCCCTAAATGGTGAAGTAAAGTAACTGTGAGGCATGTTTGTTTAAATATACCACTCATGCTGTCGCTCAAATATATCATGTAGTATAATGTACTTGAACAGAGAATATAACAACCCATAATCCTTACATTGAAAGATAGATGTAAAGTTAAGGAAAAGTGAAATGTGTGACCAAACAAGCATCTTCCGTATCTCTCCTCATTAAATTAAAAATATACACGAAGACGATAATTATTTTGTAAAACATCCAGTCTAAT
Source organism: Paralithodes platypus (assembly GCA_032716605.1). NCBI lineage: Eukaryota > Metazoa > Arthropoda > Malacostraca > Decapoda > Lithodidae > Paralithodes > Paralithodes platypus. Next base: position 16,653,036 of record CM064565.1, on the reverse strand, counting down.
AATGTAGGGGAAAATATGTCTATGTTATATGTAAACAAATTCATGTTCAGGAAGACTCTGATATTGTGTCTTCTCAAATATCACCATCACGTGCGCTTTATAACTTCCATTAGAATCGTCCAAATGTATCTGACCTTCGCAGTGATTTTCTTTCCATGGCGCCCAATTTGCGTTTCAATTCCCAAGACTTTCCTCAAACAGATTGCTTCTCAAATCAGCCTGGCTATTTCCGTACCCATGTCATGTCTTCTTCTTCATCCAGTTACTTAACAGACATCACTGCTTGATCTTACATAGAGTCCAGTGGTATAAACAAAACATAATGGTTATCTTACATGGAGTCCAGTGGTATAAACAAAACATAATGGTTATCTTACATGGAGTCCAGTGGTATAAACAAAACATAATGGTTATCTTACATGGAGTCCAGTGGTATAAACAAAACATAATGGTTATCTTACATGGAGTCCAGTGGTATAAACAAAACATAATGGTTATCTTACATGGAGTCCAGTGGTATAAACAAAACATAATGGTTATCTTACATGGAGTCCAGTGGTATAAACAAAACATAATGGTTATCTTACATAGAGTCCAGTGGTATAAACAAAACATAATGGTTATCTTACATAGAGTCCAGTGGTATAAACAAAACATAATGGTTATCTTACATGGAGTCCAGTGGTATAAACAAAACATAATGGTTATCTTACATGGAGTCCAGTGGTATAAACAAAACATAATGGTTATCTTACATAGAGTCCAGTGGTATAAACAAAACATAATGGTTATCTTACATGGAGTCCAGTGGTATAAACAAAACATAATGGTTATCTTACATAGAGTCCAGTGGTATAAACAAAACATAATGGTTATCTTACATGGAGTCCAGTGGTATAAACAAAACATAATGGTTATGCTCCACTGATCTCCATGAGATGCTCTTCCTTCATTTGAACACACACACACACACCAGCCAAATACAAAGATTAAATGATATAGGTAATTACAAATGAACACATACGAAAAATTAAACAATTTTACTCATTAGTATGTACCTTATGACGTCAAACATCGTATATATTAATTAGTAAAAACGATCAAATGCATATTTCTAATCATAAATTATTTTGATAGGAAATCTCAAATCCGCTATATGTCATTTCAATTATGACTATTACTTCTCTACCATACTTAAAGGTAACCATTGATCTTAGGATCAGTGCTGGTATTGTGAGTAATGTCTAATAACCTGATTCATTGCCAGTAAAACAGAGACATCATCATCAACGTTACATTACTATAGATTCACCAGAAAATATATGCAAATGAACCATAAATATTGCTTTAAATAATCCCCTAAAACATATACCTGAATATCCGTGGCTTCAGCGATTGTCATGTGTAGTCATAGACCCCTTTACGTAAGGACTGGAAACGAGCACTCTCGGAGTTTGAAACTTGGGTCCATTGCTTAAAAGCAGTATCATGAAAGCAGTGGTCTCTCCGACTTTCTTAAACACAAAAATATGTACACAAACACAACTTTACATATAAATGCATGTAATTTCACACGCAATCGTCCATATCCC